>OZ018327.1:28150203-28547703 GCA_963969495.1 Ceratothoa steindachneri | reverse complement strand
TATATATTAATATATATTAATATATATTAATATATATTAATATATATTAATATATATTAATATATATTAATATATATTAATATATATTAATATATATTAATATATATTAATATATATTAATATATATTAATATATATTAATATATATTAATATATATTAATATATATTAATATATATTAATATATATTAATATATATTAATATATATTAATATATATATAATCATTTTTAAAATTCATGTGATAAGAATAATTATAATATTTAAATTATTTAAGGTTTATTAAAAGTCAGCATTTAAAGAATAATAAGGAAAAAGATCATTTTTATTTTAGAAAGAGCTTTAATAAAACCTTTGAATAAACGAAAAAACAAAATATGTTTGATTCGTTCTATTAATTCATACCACTATATTTTAACTTGGGGAAAATTGGTGGATATTTCCTAAGATTTCTTTTAAAATTTTGAGAATGACTATGTTTGTTACTTTAATTATTAGAATTTGTTGAGAAAACAAAAATTTTTGAAAATAAATATGATTATAGATTGTTTTTGAAATTTTCTTAAATAAAAGAATTGCAAATGGTGAAGTTCAGAATTTTTCTTTGTTTTTGCATATTCTAAAGTTTTATTGAAGATTTTTTTCAAATAGATTCTCAATTTTAATCTTTAGCTTGAGGAAATAACTACCTGTCCTTAAATGCTGGTAGACCAAATATAAATTATAAGAGCAAATTTAGATTGGGAAAAATAGCCCTGCAACATGTTTTGTTCGTATTTCAGAAGAATTCCACTAAAAGTTTTTTCTTGCCCTTTTGCCTATAAAATAACAGCAATGTGAAAACAGAGATATATAGTGGAAACCTTTTAAATTTTTTAAGACCAAAAACCCATTATTAGATTCGGATAGGATTGAATAACACAGACCGAAGGTCTGCCTGCAAAATGCAAGCTCTTCCTTTAAGGAGGAGTACTGCGCGATTGGCCTGTTTTCTCATATGAAAAAAATAATAGTCTCAAAACTTTTGTCGGTAAATATTGACTGTTACCCCCAGTACCTGGAGAAGCAGCATATTCTCCCAGCTCAAGTACCAATAAGCAAAGCTGGCTGACTAGGTTGAATCCAACTCCTTTTCAGGTCCTGGTGAAGCTTGTGTATGTTCCCTTTTCCTCTATGCACCAGCTTTTTTCTAAGAGTACCCCCTCATTTCCTCTATCTAGGTTTAAGGATCTGACCAGCTACCTCATGCCGTGTCAGAAAAAAGGCTTTGAAATCTATAAACAACACCCTTTAGTGGCGGCAGGTGTTTAGAGAACAGGACTTGAGTGGTCCTGGGCATTGGGACATGATTAATGGGAAGATTGTGGTTTTGCACTAATAACCCCTTCTATGTGCCTATTGGGCTGACCACATCCCTGGAGCCATATTGGTGTACATCTGGCTGTACTGCTTATGGTGGGCTGAGTCGTATTGCCTTGTTGGCTGCCAGACCAACTCAAACTCTTGGATTCCATCTCTGGGTCGGCCACACAACATCTTCAGATCCTGTCCATCTTGTCAACAATTAGTACAATCTAGTAAAGGATCCACTTTGTCACCCTACCTCTATGGCTGCTCAAGTGGGTGCTGCAGCCCTTGGGAAGTGACTGTTCAATGAGCAACTTATGGATGGTGTCTCTGCACAGGCACGAACACACCACATTAATGAGGCAAAGGGCTGGAGCCATAAAAGTTCAAAAACCAGAGGTAGGAGGTGCTGTATGCATAAAATAGCCTACCAACCCCTTTCTTACCTCTTACTGGTCAAAATATTTATAAAAATTTTGTAATGGTTGGTTACTTTAACATTTTAGATTATATTCCAGATAGCCAAACCTTGCCCAACCTTGGTTTTGGGGTGGGCCAGGACAAAGATGACAAGACTGGGGGAAGGACTCCCTACTCCCTATTGGTAAAGGATTTTCCCTCTACCACTTATGGAACTGCTTTATGCAGATCCACCTCTAATAGTGACCTCCCTAACCCCTACCTGTGCTTTCTCAGGGCCCCCTCAAATTTTCTCCTAGCTGAGAGAGGGCTTCCCCCTCCTATTTCTATAAGTGAGGGAGTCCCCCCCCCCTTACCTCCTTCAAAGTTGCCCTTGGGGGGACTTTTTGTTTTACTTGAGGCAGCCTCCCTCTTCTTTTTCACTGGGCCTGGCAAAAAGGTAGAAGCCAGTCAATGTAGGATCAACCCCTCCCTGTGGGAGCAGCTCGATAGGGCAATACTTCCTTAGAGGGGCAAAGTGTGGCAAGGACCATATAGGGCCATTACCCCTTTCCCCCCACACACACTTTTATTAGACTCATAAGTGTGGACCCTATGGTGCTCTTCCCCTAAATGGTAGGCTCTTTCCCGGTGGAGAACAAAGACTCCCTGGCAATCACCCCCTAACCAAGTAAACTTGGCCCCAAGGACTCAAAAAGAGTGCCCTCCTCCTTCTCATGGAACTCCCAAGACATCTAGGTCCTTCCCCTCCTCGGAAAAGTATATGGCTGAGACTGGCTCATTAGTCGTTCAGGGACCTTCTGAGACGAGGTAGAGAAGAGGGTTCATTCTCTGCCCACCTGCACTAGAAAGAAAAATAAGATGATGAGCGAGTCCTCCCCTTACATGGGAAAGAGGTGTTCCTGGTATGGATTGGTACCCTTCCACCGGGGTGACCAGACCAAAGATGGCACATATATCATTGGGCAAATAGATTAAGTTCCAAAAAGCTAAACAAGATATTGAGGTTGACAGAGCTTTGATGATGTCTGCGCTCCTCATTGAGAGATTGCCTGCTGTTTTTGAGCATTCCAGCTTCAAACGGTTTTTTTGAGCATTCCAGCTTCAAACGGTTTTCTAATTATCTGCTCGACTGATGGGAGCATGCTGTCCAAAGGACACAAGGACACATGCTCCATCATTGCTACACATTACCTAGAATTCTAGGTATAGAACTAAATATCACCCCTTCTTGGGCATGAGCCTTCTTGCGAATGTGTTATACCTTTCCAGGTAGCCATGATGAGTCCTCTTTGGACACTGTTAGTCTTGGCAGGTGACACTGCACTCCACTATGAACTTGGTGAAAGCAAAAGTTTATGTGATGGAACTCGTTCACTATTCCTTGGAAGATATCACAAATAATTGGCTGAAAAAGGAGTGGTCAAGGTCCAATGTGTGATGAGGAAACAGAAGGCCTCAAAACCCACCACTAGTCTTCATCACATTTCATCGTCGCATGCTCTCTGAGTTGGTGCAATCACCACCGCATCAAGGCATTTGTGCCATTGCTGCAGAAGTGTTACCTTTTCACCATTTTGGCCATACTAGTCACACTTCAAAATATGCTAATTCGGGGTAACGTGAAATCTGTGCAAACCTCATGATAAATTTGTATTGTGTAAAGCCAAGTATGATGTGTGGCGAACTACACCCACTTCCTCTAAGCAATATGAGAAGGTACTGGCCTTTCAGGCTGCAGCCCGAATCTCTTCTTCAAAGAGGCCAAGGATTTGGTCCTGTTGCACCCTGTTACCTTGGACTTCCTACGACTCTCGGTTTAAAAAAGCCCCTCTGCTCTTGGCTCTTCCAGGCCTATGAGCACGCTTTCCACCGTGCCCAGTCAGAACCCTTTTGCCGGTGCTCTCTCTGCCTGCTGCCAACCTTGGTTTTCTGGTGGCAACACAGGCCACCCTCCACTGTATATTGTCATTGGGCATTGGCTGCTTGCTCAGATGCTGGAAGGAGGTGGGCCTTCCTCCATCGCCTGACCATGCCTTTGTGGTTTGGATTTGTCTTTGCTTTTTGTTTTTTTCTTCTTTTTATAGTTTTGGCTTTATGGCGTTTTGTTTTTTAATAGCCTAATAATATGGTAGATATAATTACTGCGACTATGCCCCTGGTGATAGTCGCTAGATGGGCGCCTTATATTAAAGAAATAATGTTTCTTTGTGATGTGGACATTTGTAGACTGTTCAGGCTGTGGCTAGTATTTTTGTGCCCAATATCAAGGTGGTCCTTGACTCTAGTTTCAGACTGTAGGTGTAGTAGCTTTGCAGTATGTGATATATTTTAAGGGGTTTGTTTTGTATGGTCTGAAGAGTGTGGAGGCATCTTTGAGAGAGGTTAGAGACACAAGCCGTATATTGCATAGTCCATTACTGAGTGTATGAATTGTGTAGTGTTGCTGTTAGAGAGTGTGATAGATTGTAAATAACATGATCTAAAATGTGTATTTGAGGTCATTGTTTTTATGTACATTTTTTTTTTCTTACGGTTTTGACATCCTGTTTGAATGTCATTGATAGGCCGTATGTTATCCAAAGTATTTGGGAATGGAGGGGGGAAATAGGGGTATTGTTTATTGTGGCATGTATTGTTCCCCTCTCACTGGTGAATTTGGTTGGAACTATTATCAGTCTGTGATGAACTAGGTGTCTAGTGTGTTTAGGTAGAGCTGGAAGAGAAGAGTGGCTTTGTCTTGTTGCCTGCATGTAGAGTTATGTTATCTGCATCTGAAGCTGTATCTGGAGTGAGTTGGGTGTGTTGTGAGTATGTCATGCATGTAGTGTGTGTGGTGGACACTTTGTCAAGTTTTTGATAGTTTATGAACGGCAACCAAATGTCGCTCATGTTTTTGTGCTTGTTATTGTATATTTTGTCAGCGAGGTTGTGGCAGGGGATGGCATTAAAAGCTTTGGTGATGTCAAGTGTTACCAAGAGATCTTATGCGATTTCGCTTTGTTGATGCCATCATCGATTTTGGGGGGTGGAGTGTGTGAGAATAGCAGTTGTGGATTGTAGTGGTCTTAAACCATGTTGTGTAGGCTAAGGGAATGTTTGGAGTAATCTGGTTTAAGATAAAATGCACTGACTTTGGGGGAGTACTGTGCGAGGAAGGTAGTGTAGTGTCTTTGTTGAACTATGGTGATTACATTCAAAGTAACTGTAGTGTGTACTGATAGTGAATGCTTGTATTTCACAGGGTCTCAGGCATATATTTCTGATGTCTGGACCACAAGCAGTTGAGTGCTTGAGGTTTGTGAATAATGTGATTT
Source organism: Ceratothoa steindachneri (assembly GCA_963969495.1). Taxonomy (NCBI): domain Eukaryota; kingdom Metazoa; phylum Arthropoda; class Malacostraca; order Isopoda; family Cymothoidae; genus Ceratothoa; species Ceratothoa steindachneri. Next base: position 28,542,622 of record OZ018327.1, on the reverse strand, counting down.
ATCAGGTGGTTTTTAAAAGGTGCATCATCTTGGTTGGTAAGGAAGAGTTGGTAATGTTGGATGACTCATAAGTCATCCAGGTAGAAGTTTAGGTGGATAATGTGGGAAAAGAATTTAATGAGTGTTTGCTTTTTGTCTGTGGGTATGGTGATTGCTACTTGTGAATTGTGTAGTGTTGCTGTTAGAGAGTGTGATAGATTGTAAATAACATGACCTAAAATGCGTATTTGTAGTTTTTCAGATACTTTAAACTACCGTCATAGTTTTTGTTTACTTTTAATTTTCTCTTCTTTTTTTTAACCTTTTCTCATGTACTGCATTTGAAATTTTATGAAGTAATTCACAAATTGAATTAGAAACAAATCAGGAATGACTACGCTAATTCTGTACCATTTACCTTTCATTTCTATCTGAAGGCCTTTGGTGTTGGAGTGTTTGAAGACGATGATGATGACATTTATACAAAAGAAGACATGAGTGACTATGACTTCATCCTCACACCTTCAGACGAGAACATGAGAGAAACGAACATCACATCTCGGGATGCAGTAAGTTTTTAGAATGTCCTTTGCATCCTTTTGGAATCCTGAGTTCCTTATGGCTGAAATAATTTCGTTTTTCATTGTGGAGCATCACAGTTTGCATTTTGGCCTGGTTAGGAATTGGCGATCTTTTTTTTAGCGATAATTGAAATTAGAAAGATAACATTTTCTTCAATTAATATCAGAAATTTTCGTCTCATTTCTCTGGTGTTTGTTTTTAATGGAAGATGCAAATGACTATAAATTTTTAGGTTAAAAGTATAGTTTTTACTAGAACATCTCAGATGTTATTAATAGGCTACCCTTATATGTTACCTCAATAAACAACCAAGCAGCTTAAGTTGTATAAGTCACGAACTCTGCTTGCAACATAATCTAATGAGAGTCTTGCCCTCAAAATCTTATGTTACTTCCTTCACAACAGATTGTAGTTAACAAGTACCCCCCACATCATGTTTTCAAACTTCTCACTCACCATAAATAAAACATTAATGCTGTGATACATTGATTACTGGACTCAATTTCAACAACTCTTACCAAACACAATGAACTGACAAAAAAGATCATACTGTGCAATCATAGGAACCACTTTCAGGGAATCAAAATATCCCATCACACACAACCAGAAGTAGTACATCTGTTCCTTATTTTTTGCCAGATTTTGGAGTCTTAAATCCATAAGGTCTAAGATATATTCCGATAAGAATAACATAATTCTATGGATGACAAAAACCACCTGGGCCTTCCAAGATTATCCACGTCTATTTATTAACCAGCTGTTGTACCCAATCCTCAACATCCCTCTATAAATTGGATTCACAGGATTGTGTCCAAAATACTGCCTCAAAATCATCACCATTCTAAGCTTTACAAAAACTTAATCATGTGACTACAATATACATCGATATTACAATATTTAAAATTCAGACCTCAACATGAACCTCAAAATCTCCAACCCCATGTCCATGGTCGAGCCTTTCGCGACCGCTTTCTCCACATTCTCAAGCCGAGATGTTGCTCCACCAGCATTCAATGCAAGTCGTGGTATCGCTGAAGGTCGCCGACTGGACTTTAATCTCCCTAGGCAGAGAACCTTTCAATGACGTTTACATTCAGTGAGTAACGTTCTACTTTCGCTTCATGCGCAGGCACCATCCCTGGTCTGATTGATGTCCCGTATGCCATGAGTGAGGCATGGCATTCTGTAAGATCTATTCAACAGGATCTGGACAGAGGATATCCTCACTGACTCCTGCCGGAGTGATGCTGTGCTCAGTTTTCACAAACTGGGGAGAGATCATTCTACCCTGGCTGTATTCAGCCCAATTACTCTAACTTCCTGCGTGTACAAGTTGATGGAGAAAATGGTAAATGTTAAATTAGCCTTTTTCCTGGACAGCGAAAGCCACCCGTCTTCTGCACAGTGCGGCTTCTGCATGTTCCACTCTACGTCGGATACTCTGATTCAATTTGAAAATGCCATCTGCGAGGCCTTCCTTCGTGGAGAAGGTCTATGATAACACATGACGATATGGTATCATGGAGACTCCTTATGAGGGGGGATGGGACTCCTTCCAATCTTTATTTCTAAATTTATGCCAAAGCATCATTTCCGTGTATAGGCGTCGGAAGCCCTCTCTGGCTCAATGGAGCAGGAAGAGGGTGTCCTTAGTGTCGCACACCTTGCCCTCAGCATCAACTTTATCACATCTGTTCTTACGGAACATGTTCTCACTACGCTCTTTATGGTGTGAACGACCTATTAATCTCTTTTGATGCAGCTTATATGCCAACTCTGGAACGTCAACTCCCTCGCAATGCCGAACCATACAAATGTCAGTTTTCCTCGGCCAAGACTAAGATGGTGTAATTCTGCTGCCATCCACGGCTCCACTCATACTCGGACTTGTTCCTAAACGGGGTTCGCCTGGAAGTGATGGATTCTCACCGTATTCCTTTTTCTTGTTTTCGACCGACACCTCACCTGGTAGGCTTATATTCGCATCCTTAGGGTCTCGTACCCGCGCCATTGATATTCTTTGTTCTGTGACGTTCGGCACTTCGGGTACTAATAGGTCTACTGCCTTACTTTTCTACCGATCCTTTGTTCGTTCTGACTTTGATTCCATATGCCAGTTATACGCATCCGCAGCCGAGCATGTATTCCCGAAAGTGGACTCGATCTACCACACCTGACCTAGTTAAGTCGCCAGATAGCCTCTAAAAAAACAACAAAAAAAACGGACCTAGTTAATGGAATGGTTTCCTGTTACCTCTATAGTTGATTGAATGGTCCCTGTTAGCTACATTGTAGTTGGTTTGTGTGTGTGTGTGGTTGGTTGGTGTACAGGCTTTCCTAGGGAAATTTTATGATGATTGAGTCCTAGTGTCAGGAACTATAATTTCTAAGAAACTTTTAAAAAATTGTTTAGGTTTGGGAGAGACCTGACAAATAAAAGTATAAATTTATATAATATAAACTTCATGGAATCCTATAATCAATATAAAACTAAACTAAGGAATTAAAATTAGTATTAAATTTTAACTGGCCTGTGTTTCAGGAGATTGTTGCTTCTCAATTGATCTCTGCACAATTTCCCAATTGAGGAGTGATGTGTTTCCCCTTTTCCTTGACTGAAACCTCTCAGTAGCCTATTGTGAGAACCATGAAACAAGTTCTTTAATTTAATAAATAGACCTCTGTCCTTTTTTATAATATAAAAGGATACCCTTAAAGCTTGTCTGAAATTATGCAAGCATTAAGTTCATTTCTATATTGAGTTCAATAGTAATTTTATATAAGATCTCAAGTAAATATTCAATTTCTTCATTCCCTTCCATTAGGAGCAAAGACCATTTACATATAAGCCGCTTATAGTGACCTAAAATTGGAGTAATTATATATTGAGGTAACGATTTACTTAGTTTTGCTTACAATATTATTTAAAAACTAGGAAACCATAGGGGAAAGGAAATCACTGGAGGCTTAATTTGAATTATGTCCTAAAATTGACCCTCGATCTAGTAATGGTTATCTAATATCCCAGCATCACAAATATAAGCCAGCCTTAAGTATCGGCTGGCTTGAAGAATTGTCTTTGGAGAGAGTAGTCATTTTTTGATCTCACGGTGAAGGAACTTAGAGATGTGCACCCTTTGTTTCTCTTGTGCCTTAAATTGAGAAAGAGTGAATTGAATCTCCTCTGGTAGTGAATGAATGCTGTGCTGGTGTTTGAATACTAGGCCCCCTTTGAGACTCATTTTTTCCTTTTATGTTTCCCGCTTAAAGAAACAAAGGGAAAGGGGAGTGGAGGTAGGCCCTCCTATAAGCTTACTAGAAGCTAACTTTAGTGAACCATTGGCATAGCTTCATAGGTTATTAGAAAACCACACTTCCACTTTATAATTATTCCTTATATTTCCTTTTTCTGTAATTAGATGGTGTCTCCTAAATTTATATAGGAGACAATATCCCATAATATTATATGGTCAGTTACAATTATATAGCCTTATTATGGGTTGGATAGTTGGGTGATGAGCATTATACTAAGGCTCGAGGAGACAATGAACATCTTGTGTGCATACGCTCCCCAAATGGACTGCAATGAGGAAAATAAAAGAATCCTTTGGGACCAGATAAATAATGAGACACACTCGATACCAGTGGAAGAGAAACTAATTATAGGAGCGGACTTGAATGGACACAGGTAGAGAGAGAGCCGTTGTGGTTAGAGTACATGGAGGCGGGGGTATGGGAGATATGAATGAATAAGGAGAGAGAGTGATTGACTATGCTACATCCTTTGAGTTAGCAATATGCTTTACTTTCTTCCAGAAAAGGGCAGGGCATTATGTAACTTAAACATGGAGAGTGTGGTGGCGCAACACATAGTTGTAGTGATAGATACTGAGTGGAGGGTAGATAGGAAAAGCAGAAGGAAACAGTTTGGACCAAAAATCAAATGGTGTTGACTGAAGGAGAAAGAGTTGAAAAGGGAATTTAAGGAGAAAGTACTGCTTAGAACCCGGCCTTTATGCAGGAGTTCAACATTGGTGGGGAAGAACAGTAGGGCGATTGGAAAATCTGGAGAAGTAGTACTTGGAAAAACATGAAGGTTGCTCCCAGAAACTAAAGAAACGTGGTGGTGGAATGAAGGAGTGCAAGCGGCAATAAAAGGGAAAAAACATGCGAAGAAGTGGGAGCTATCTAGATTACACAAAGACAGGGAAAGGTTTAAACTAGCAAACAAAAGTGCAAAAAGGTCTGTGGGTGCGGCAAAGGCACGAGCTTGAAAAAAGGTAGAAGAAGAATTGGAAACACCTGGAGTAGAAACGAGCTTGTACAGAATTGCGAAGGCAAAAGACAAAGCTTCGAAGGATTTTACCCACATAAAGCAGGTGAAAGATGATCAGGGCATAATGTTAAATGAGGAGGATAAGATCAAGGATAGGTGGAAGAAATACTATGAGAAGCTACTCAACGAAGAAAATCGCAGAGCCACCTATCGGGAGGGAGTCCCAAATGTGGGTCTGACACCCGAGATATGTAGGGAGCAGGTGAGAATGGCGAAAAAGATATAAAACGTGAAAGCAAGTGGGCCAGAGGGTATCCCAGCAGAAGTATGGAAGGCGCTTGGAGATGAGGGTGTAGACATGCTGTGGGATCTGATGGGGAAAATCTACCTGGAAGAAAAATTACCAGACTAATGGATAGATTAGTATTATATTACCAATATATTTAGATAAGGGTGACATCCAAGAATGTGGGAACTATAGGGGTATAAAGCTAATGTCTCACACTATGAAGATCTGGGAAAGAATAATAGAAAGAAGATTGAGAAATCAAAAGAGCAATTTGGTTTCATGCCTGGCAGGAGAACAACTGACGCAATCTTCACTTGTAAGGCAGACAATGGAGAAATACCGGGAAAAAGGAAAAGAATTACACAGTTTTTATTGATCTAGAAAAGGCATACAACAGACTTCCACGACAAGAAGTATGGAGATGTATGAGAAGTAAAGGTGTGCCAGAAAAGTATGTACGCCTGATACAGGATACTCGTATGTATTCTGATGCTAGAACTCAGGTAAGAAGCAGTGTGGGCCTGACGGGATGGATTACTGTTGAGTCAGTTTACACCAACGGTCGTCCCTAAGCCCATACCTCTTTGACTTAATATTGGATGTCATTTCTGAAGGGATAAGGGACCCTTCCCCCTAGTGCATGCTTTTTGCTGATGACATTCTTTTATGCAGCACTAGTAGATTAGGATTGAAGGGAAGCTAGAGCTTTGGAGAGAAGCATTAGAGGGGAGGGGGTTGAAAATCAGTAGGAGAAAAACGGAGTACGAGTTTCTTGGATGACACCCAGGAAGAACTTAGAATGCAGGAGGAAATCTTGAAAAGAGAGGAATTTTCGATATTTGGGGTCCACTGTGACAAGTGATGGAGATTTGGACACTGATAGTGCCCATAGAATCAAAGCAGGATGGAATAATTGGGAGAAGACATCTGGAATACTATGCGACAGAAGGATTAACAAAAGGGAAAGTGTATAAAACAGTGATTAGACCAGCACTGTTATATGGAGTGTAAACGTAGGCAATAAAGAAGACCCAAGAGAGGAAGCTGGAATTCACCAAGATGAAAATGCTGAGGTGGATTTGTGGAGTGTCGAAGATGGATGAGATCCAGAAAGAACGAATAATAGTGAGAGAAATTTCCAAGAAAATACAAGAAAAGAGACTACAGTGGTATGGGCACGTGATGAGATGAGAGAATGAGTATGTAGGAAAGGTGATGGAGATGGAGCTGGGGGAGAATTGTAACTGTTGGAAGACCGGAAAGACGTTGGGTGGAAAATATTGGGAAGACCTGGAAGGAAAGAGAGTCACAAGAGGAGAAAATGCAGAACCGGAGCGAGTGGCGAAGGCTCGTCAGAAACGAGGACCCCATGTAAGAGTGGATAAAGATGAAGAGAAAGAAGTTGAGCCATGCTTTCTAACCAATTTTTAGGGAAATAATTGACAAACTCATAATACCCAAGTGACCAGGCATAACCATGGGTTTTCATTTACAATTGAGATATTACAACAAAACTTAAGGTACCATGACCCCGTTGACTGGTATGTGCTTATATATATAGCCCTGTAGGGCCAGTGTAGGCTTATTTTCCTATATATTAATAGCATAGCAGCGACAGGAGGTACCAAGTTCAGCTAAGGCATTCAAATGCATTAACTGATGAAATATTGTTCCTGTATTCTTGTTTAATAACTTTATTGATAAATGCTTTGAACATTGAAGCAGAATTTCCCTGGCCCCTTTTAGCTTTATATATTTTAAATGGAAATGAGGCCTACTCGCTGGATCTCATTAGCCATTGTTAGTAAATCAGAGCCAAGAAAAAAACATTAGGTACTCAAGAAATGGGACATCACAGCCCCACCTGAGACAAAAGTTGCTCGATGCACTAATTATAGTTTCTATTTTGTTTTAGAATGTTCACGCATTAGAGAGGGATTTGGAAGGATTTTGCTTGTCAGAGAAGAATTTACCAAAGCAGACAAGAATTCTCTTACCAACGCTTCCTTTAAATTTCAAACCATATCATGAATCCTACTCGCGAAGGTGAGTACTGTGTTCATTTATTATTTTTCCCTTATAAAATCTAGTAGCATCAAAGTACACATTATGTAGAAATTCTTGGTTTCTGCTTCATTCCCCCCCCCCACCCTCGGGGGGTTACTATGTGTAGGCTGTTACGCTTGGTATCTGGAGGAGGAGTTGCACATCCTCCCAGCCTGAGTGCAAATTGGGGAGGCCACTGGGTTGACTTGAGCTCTATGATTGCGCCTGGAAAGTTGTTTGGTGCACTTTTTCCTCATCCACGCTCAGCAATACTTTCTTTTTATTATTAGTTATTATTATTAGCATTCTATTTATTATTATTTAGTATGAATTTTATATTTATTATGTATTATAATTTTTTATTATTAGTAGTATGTTATTATTATTATTTATTATTATTTAGTGCCATTAATTTTATTATTCAGTATGACTTTATATTAATATTTATTATGCTATACAATTATTATTTATAATTACTTATTATTATGTATTATGATTAGTATAAGTTATTAATATTATTATACTATTTATTATTATCATTACAGGTCTCCACTCAACATTTTCTCCCTGGACTTTGCACCAGGAGGACTGCTTCCACCTGTACAGAGTTCAGTCTGGTAGCCATGGTCCCTTGTGGACTGCATGCCATCCTAGAATCACCTAGCGCCAGGGTATGATAATAATAGGGGATCACCCACCCTACTCGTTAGTGGAGGACCCGCCTCTCTCTACTTTATTACATACCCTCCTGCCCTTTTCCACACTTCCTCTCCTACCTACGGAGGTTTTTGCTGCCCCGCTCACGTTCGTCCTCTTATGAGCCTTAGTCGAGTGGCACTGGATACTGAGGTCCCTACCGGCTACAAGGGCCGAAAGCCTATTGGCTAAGGCAAGTATTAGGTACAGGGTGTGTTGGGCCCATTGACTCTTCTCATCTTCCTCAAGAACACACATAAGGTAGCTATGCCAGCATCATCCTTTATGGTCAAAGTTCCAGGACAATTTTGCCTTAATGGCAGGCTGGTTTGGCATAGCCCATCAATGTCAGACCCGGAGCGATTATGCGTAAATGATGATATTCTGGAATTTCTGATCCTGTGGAGACATTTCTCCTAACCTTCCCAACTCAGAGGGAGTTCATAGTATCTACTTTCCATGAGGCCCTTTTTCTGTTTTTAACTCTGATCATGGCAACAACAGAGAGGAATAGTAGGCAACCGCATGCACATGGATATCGACTTCCAAGTGCGGCCTCGTCCTCCCTAGGTGTCAGGGAGGATGGGGGAAATCAAGGCATCCCTTTGACCAGTGGAGGGGCTTCCCTCTCAATATCTCATGCAGCTCTACCTCTAAAAAGGAGGTCCCCCCCCTCTGTGTCCCTTCCAACCATCTTCTACCGGAGAGGAGGCTTACTCCTCTCCTAGGGCTACGTGTGCCAAAGTTTTCCCCTCATCCCCTTCTGTGTAGTCACTCATGGACGACTCCATCTTTAGACAAGCTGCAATCCACCCTATTCTATATCAGAGGACTGCCGAGAGAGTAGGCAGGTGCCCCTCCCTGTAAGAGTGATCTGATAGGTCCAACCCCTTTAGGGGGGGCAAGAGAACTTGGATCGTGTCTGTCCGTGCCCCCTGCAGTCCTGTAATCACGCATCTTGACATTGCGGGGGATCAGCGTGACTGCCTCCCTCTTTTCCCTGATGAAAGTTGGTTCACTGTACAGACACTTGACTGTGATGCCTTGAGGGGGGTGGAGAAGTGGCCACATAGAGCTCCCCCACCCTGAGATGGACATGGTCCTGGAGGTGACCCAGCTGCTAATCGCAGACTTCCATAGGGTTAAACCTTGCTTCAGTGCCAGACACCGAATCCAAGTCCGCTCCTGTGCAAGCTTCTCCTCAGACGGCTCAGCTCCCTTGGAACTCATAAGGAGAGGAGGGTCCTCCTCCCCCGGCGGGTGCCCTTCTGACAGCTAATACCTCTATCTCGGAGAAGGATCTTGCTGAGGCCAGTCCATCCAGTCTAGGTGCTCCTTCCGGCGGTGGAGAGAAATGAGTTCAGTCCTCACCCTCCTCTCCTAAAAATAAAAGACGCGAAAATACAACTAAAGGTTCCTCTCACTCCGCAGGGAACCCGGGGACGGACGGGTCCGCTGCCGTTTCGAAAAACAACCCGGCCAAGGTCGCATGTCCAGCCCCGATGTTCCCCCTGGTGTGGTTTCCAGACCAAGACCAAAGTCGCAAGTGCGATGAGTGGAGCCTCGATTACGTCCGGGGCCCCTAATTGAGAGATACGTTGCGGTTTTGAGCCCGTTGGCTTCAAACGCTCTCTGGTTATTCGCGCATGTTGGCCAAGGGCAACATGATCCATCAGAGGAGAGCATTAGCTAGCTTGATTGGTTAGGCCGAAGGTGTCCCGTTTTTCAGACGGGAGACTTCTGGCTAATGTGGTGGACCCCTCTGAAGCGGCCATGATTAGTGCCCTTCAGACACTTAATGGCATGCCAGTGAGTGTGACGTCACACTCTACCATGAACTTTGTGAGAGAAGTGGTGTACTCAAGGGAACTTAGATGACATCACCTTAGAACTAGCCGACCTTGGAGTGATCAAAGTCGAATGTGTGATGAGAAAACATGGAGGGGCCTCGAGACCCACCCCTCCCAGCTTCACGTTCGACCGTGACAGGCTCCCTGAGTCGGTGCGTGCCGTTTGGTATTGCTATCCCGTGAAGCCATTTGTGCCACTCCGCAGAGGTGCTACTACTGTCCCCGCTTCGGCCATACGAATCACTCTATACATGCCAAGTCGGGTTAACCCCAAATCTGTGTAATCTGTTCCAAGGCCACACACGATAATTCCCTATCGTGTAAGGCCAAGTGTGTCAATTGCGGAGAGCCGCACCGGCTTCTTCAAAGCAATGTGGTGCGTATCTCCTGGAGAAGGAAATCCTGGCCGTTCAGGTACAGGGTCGTCTCTCATTTCGCGAGGCTAAGGACTTTGTGCTAGCGCGCCCGGTGCTTCCTGGGACGCCTTATTCCTTGATGTTAAAAAGGTCACCCTCTGCTCCTGGCCCCTCCAGGCATACGAGCACGGTCGTTTCCGCGCCCATCGGGATCCTTCTGCGGGTTTTACTCACCCTGGTCGCTACCCTGGTAGAGCTGGCGGTACAAATGTTTCACATCCAGCCTCGGTTAAAACTACGGCTCCGCCACCTCCGCCAGGGTGACCGTTCCCCATTAAGGAGAAATGGCCGCGTGCCTCCAGCGAATCGTTAGACTCGCAGGATGTAACCTCCCTAAAAGTGGCCGTGAGGCCATCGTCCAACGTTCTTAAGGCTGCCCCCCGAACGGAGGAGAGCAACAAATTTGCTTCGGCTCCACCGCCCCAACCCAAGGTTTCCTCCAAAGAAGGGACCCCGCCCTCCGAAGGTTTTGAGGCGGAGGGTGAAAAAGACCCATAGCGAGGCCAACCTCGACCGATGTCAACAAAGGTGACAGCGCCTTGTTCGGCTATCAGCACCCGGGGTTCTTCCTCCGGAATCGTACGGCCATTCACGTGGTCTTCTCTTCGAAGAGGACCCACTCATCTTCTCCAAGCTAGGCCTGGAGGGCTTATTCCTTTAATGGAATTGCCCCAGGTTCCGGGCCAGCTAGGAGGAGCTGCGGGAGACTCGTCTCCTCCCGTTCCCCGTTATCTATCTTTTTGCCTGAGACCATGCTGGCTGCTTGTCCCTTGCCCACCCTCGCGGGGTATGACGGTTTTTGCGATCCCAACACTACCGGATGGGGACCGGACAGGAGGATGCGCCATTTACACCCGGAATGATGCTTCCGTTCTTCTCTTTACTTTAAATGCCTCCTTTCAGGCAGTCACAGTTTAGCTGCACCTGGATGGGTGGTATACTGTTATTTCTGCGTACATTCCACCGTCAGTCGACTTCGACGCGAGGGAATTCGGACGCGTGGCACGGGTACCAAGGCCCTTTCTCTTGCTCGGGGATTTGAATGGTAGAAGACACCCCCTCTGGTGACACTACTCGATCCATCCCAAGTCTCAGGTCCTTCTGAGCTGGAGATGGATGTCCTAAATGGGGATGAGTTTACGCATCACTGCCCGAGAACCGCTTCATTTTCCTCTCTTGATGTATCTCTGTGCTCTCCGGATGCACAGCCTGATTTTGGGTTGGGGGTAGTCGATGACCTCCAAGGTAGTGATCACCTTCCCATTCAAATATCATTTTCTGGACCGCTGCCGCCTGAAAAAACCCTCGGGTGGTGCTTGGCCTGGGTGTGGTGGTTTGCATTTCTTGAAATGACTGATTTCTCTGTCTCAGTCGAGGAGTTTAGGTCGGTGCATGAGGCCATTGAGTTCTTCTCCGGCAACCTCATCGCCTAACTACTATGAATAGTAGTTAGGCATACCCCTTTTCACTTAACGAGAAAGACCCCTCTTGCAGAAGCGTGGAAGGGAGTCAAAAGTATTCAGGGCAAATTCTCACAGAAACTCCCTCCCATTCTCCAGGAGAATGGGAGCGCAATCTCCTACCCCGCGTCCTTCGCGATCGCATTCTCTAGCCGGAATGCTGCTCCGTCAGTATCTAATGCACGTCGTGGTGTCGCTGACGGTCGCCAACTGCACTTTTCTTCCAGAGGCAGAGAACCCTTCAGTGACATGTTTACGTTGAATTCCGCTCTCCTTTCATGCGCGTTCACCGCCCCTGGTCCTAACGATGTCCCGTATGCCACACTCCTGGCAAATGGCTACTGTGTTCGCTTTTTAAAAATAGGGAGAAATCACTCTACCCCAGCCAGTTTTCGCCCAATCTCTCTATGCTCATGAGTATGCGAGTTGATGAAGAAAATGGTAAATGTTATACTAGCTTGGATAACGGAGGTCACCTGTCTTCCACACAGCGCGGCTTACGCAAGTTGCACTCCACGTCGGATGCTCTGCTCCGACTGGAAAATGCCGTCTGCGAAACCTTCATTCGTAGACCACTATGCCATGGTATTTTCGATCTGGGCAAGGCCTATATTACCGCATGGTGATACATAGTATTATTGAGACACTCCACACAATGTGGGTGGCACGCAACCTCCCGATCTTCATATCATAACTTTTGCGAGATTGTCTCAGGCCCAATGGAGCAGGAAGAGAGGTCCTCACTGTCACACTCTTTGCCATAAGCATCAACGGCATCAACTCGGTGCTGCCGGAAGATGTTCTCGCTACGCTCTACGTGGACGACCTTTCGATCTCTTTTGGCGCGGCCCAGATGCCAACTCTAGAGCGTCGACTCCAACAGGCATTGAGCCGCATCTCGCTATGCCAAAGCGCACAGGTTTCGGTTTCCCTTGCCCCAGACTAATGCCCAAGTGGGCAGTCTCCAGATAGCCTCCTTAAAAAAAAAAAAAATCTACCACTTCCAACGGGGTTCGGTTGGAAGTGGGAGATTTGCACCCTTTCTTTCGTCTTCTTTTCGACTTTCGACCGACGCTTCTATCGATCCTTTGTTCTTTCGAAGCTTGACTCTGTATGCGAGTTTTATGCATCCGCAGCCAAGTGTGTATTGCGGAAGGTGAATTTGATCCACCATACTGGTCTCCGCCTGGCCACAGGTGCCTTCCGCACGTTCGTCGTGGAGCCTGCTTGTCGTTGCTCGGGAGATGCCCTCGCTCTGCGCCTTGCACAGTTCATTGTGCCTGTACAAGCGAGCCAGGCGCCTCCCCCAGTCGCCAAACGGCTTCACTGCATCCATAGCCTAGAGACTCAAGTCATACTCCAAACGATTTGGGTTTAGGGTTAGGAAAATCCTTCTAGAGATCAGTTTAGCTCTCTGGCCAGTGGCTCCTCAGGTTCTGTCCAGGACGCCACTGTGGTAGGTACCAGGTTTGACTACTTATTTGTCGCCATGTCTCTGCTCCAAAAGCTTACACAGCGCCGAGAGTATTGCGTTCGGCCTTTTTTGAAGCACATTTCATGTCACACCGGATCTGTGCCAGTGTATGCGGATGGCTCCAAGTCCCAGTAGGGGGTTGGTTTCCACGCTCTGTCCCCTCTATTTGAAGTTAGCGGGTGTCTAGAAGTCGCTGCGTCTCTCTTCATAGCTGAAATTGTCGAACTACACCACTCAGTAGGAGAAATAATGCGTTGCGCCCAATTCGGAGACTGGATTGTGATCTTTAGCGGGCCTCATTCTGACCCTCAAGCGTGCTTCCCTGTTGTTTGGTTGTTTGTTTTTTTTTGTCTTTTTTGTTTTTTCTTTGTTTAGTTTAGTTTTAGTAATTTTAAAATAGCCTAGCACTAGCATCAAATTTTAAATTACGTTGACTTTTGCCCTTGAAGGCATTTGCCTAAGGGGTGCATTAAAAAGAGATGATATGGAACCTCTATAAACAATGCTTGCAGGTTGCAAGAGACCAGACTTGAGGGGTCCTGTCTGTGAGGGAACAAATAATGCGATGTGCAGTTTTCCTCCAATAACCCTTTCCCTACATGTAATGGGTTGACTACTTCCCTTCAGCTGTTCTCGGGTGGATATGGCTGTACTGCATATACGGGTAGGTTTTACTCTCTTGTTGACTACCAGGCTAACTAAAGATCTTATGGTCCCATTTCTGTGTCTGTCACATGACTTCTATCCATCTTGTCAATGACTAGTAAAGAATTCCACAATTTCACTTGCCTCTATGGCTGCTCAGTTGAAAGCTGCTGCCTTTGGAGAGTGACTATCCACTGGGCAAATCACTGTGTCTGTGTTTTGTGTGTGTGCTGCACAGGTGCAAATATCACCCTTGAACACCCAGAGTTGTAGCCCTGAAAGGTCTGAAAATCCACGACGGTCTAGGTGTCAGTGCCTGGAGGTGATATCTAACCCATTACCATTCTTTCCTCTATTTTTATTATTGCCAGTTGTTTTTTTTTTACATTGGCACTTAAATCGCATAGAACAAAACAAAAATGAGACCTCGCTCCACCTTGGTATTGCGGTTACAAGGCCCCTGACAACGCCCTTCTGTAGTAGAGGGGCTCCCTTCCCACAACTCTCAATGGGTCAAGGAATTTTCCATTTCTTAAGTCACCCTCAGTCAGCTCTACCTAAAAGAAATAGGATCCAACCCTACTATACTTTCTCAGAGCTCCTTCAAACTCTTAATATTGTGGGGGATTCTCCCCCTCCTATGTTATCCCTTTTTTCAGTCACCTCTTGATGACTCTGCCAAAATAGTCCACTCCCAGAGCATCAAGGGGTCTCTGAAGAGGACTATGGGCGACAGACCTCTTTATTAGACCAAGAATTAATGACTTAGGAAGTGGCAATGCTGGTTCACCAAAACTTACGAGGGGAGGCTTGCGTACTAGCCCTCCAGATAAGCAATGAGACTATAAAGTTACCAGTTTGGATCCCTGATGATATGGGGGATGCCCGAAAGTCGTCCCTCCCAAGGTGCCCTCGCCATGGGGCAAGAGCACCTTGGATTTTTAATATGATCTTTTCGAACCATTTTTTTATATATAAAAAGACTATAGGAAACTTTGCAACCTAACAACCTTCAGCTAGTTCATAACTCAAGAGCTTTTTTTGATGGATGCTTGGTCCGCTTAACAGTTTAGTTTTGTGTGTGTGATGAGGACAAGGATACTTTGCTGACCAGGTCTAGGTTGTGTTCAGTCTCATAGCTCATGAGTAGACAGATTGATGGTACTGTCTGCTTCATGTATGTTACTCACCCTATCCAGGAGAATGTTTAAGGATTTGTTCTTTCTCTCTTTGGCAGGTTTGACAGAAGGGATGATGTCATTTCATACCGGCCATCAGCTGGGGACAGGAACAGGATCCTCTTTCATCAACCATCAGTAGAGGTTGGTAGAAATGTCCCTATCACCAATCTTCTAAGTTATTGTGGTGTAATTTTAATACCACAAAAAATATAATGTTCAAGAGATTAAGGTGAACAGTGATTTCTGTGGTAGACAGGAATACCAACAAACAAATCTTTCATACTTCTTTATGATAATTAATTTAGATTTTACAAGTATTAGGTACAGTTTGTGTTTCTTACTTTCCTCCAGTACACATAAAAGCTGGCTACGCTGGCACCATCCTTTATGGTTAAAGCTCGAGGACAATTTCGCATAAATGGCGGGTCAGGTTGGGAAAACCCATCAATGCTGGACTGGGACCAATTATTTAGTAAATGGAGCCGCCGCCAGCCCCCTTCCCCCCCATAAGATGAACATTAGGGTGGTCCCGAAATTCAAGGACGACGATGGGATTGGTGCTCATTGCTCTATAGATGCCACTTCTGCAAAAAGTCCTCCAGCTAAAATTTCTCTGCGATCAAACACTATTTAGGGTATGCCATGGGACAAGAAATGTTCAGCCCTCTGTCTGATACCAACCACACATGATTAAAGTTCCCAAAACTAACGAAAGTACACTTACGACACTTGTTTCTTGCTAAAAATATCGGAAATGAAAAAAAAAGAACATTCTACATTTATTAAATCGAAACAGGAGTGCATTCTCACATGTGAGACAAGAAAATCTCACCTTTCACTTCTTCATGACAACAGTACCCTTTTTCGGATTGGGGAATTTTCGGCGGTGTTCGGAGATCTGCTAAAGGAGGAACTGATTTTGGCCTTCGTTTTTGGTGATCGAGGAGTTGTAGTCCTCAATCAGCGCCACGTCGCTGAGGGGGTTCATCCCCTGGAGGGTACGCAGACCAGACTGGAACGATTTATCCTCTTTCCAGGAAACGGGGTCCTTTCCAAGGAAAGTCTTATCTAGTCCGTCTATGTCGAAGAAGCGGGTGCTGGTCGCATTGGTCATCTTGCTGAGGGATTGGGGAATTCGTTTTCCCTCGATGTTAAGCCGCTTTGTCTTCGACTTTTCGCTGGGGTCAACGTTGTTGCTGAAGAGGGACAGTGGGATCATTTGAGGCGTCAAGTGGCGCTTGAAAGCGGTCAACGCTGCCTTCGCCACGGTCTCGTTGGTGGTACGGAACGCGTTCAGCTCCTGCGTATCTGTCAGGCTCGGGGCCAAGAACCAAGCTCGGCAGTACACCAGGCTGCAGAATAAGGAGAACTCGCGGATGGTGGTCGCTTCTCGGGCTGTCAGTCGGAATTGTTTTCAGAACAGGAATAGAGGAATATGTAGAGGGAGTACAGACACTTCGCCATCCAATGAACATGGTGAATTGGTCCAGGCTTGGGGAGCTTCACCCCACGACCTGGAGTTACCCCGAGGAAGATGAGCACCAGCTCAAGGAAGGCGCGGTAGTCATCCCTGTCCTGTTTTGTCTGAAGTTCATTAGCAATGAACGCTTTTGTACTCTCCACGGTTTCTTTGTTGGTTTCGAACGCTTTTCGTATTTCCGGGTCGCTCCATCCATCCTCGTAGTCTCCCTGGTCCACGAAGGCCCAATGATCCTTAAATCTATTGAAAAGAAGAACGTCTGGTCTATTGGAGGACCCATGAAGGGCCGTGAAGACATGCGAAGTACAAAAGTTCTTGGCCAAGCAGTCTCTCTAGTCGAACACAGCAGCCCGCAGAGGACCCTGTGTTTGATGAGGTCGTGTCGAAGCACAAAGCTACGACCTTCTCCTCCAGGTTTCAATCCCGCAGCGCTGACACCACTGCCTCCACTTGTGCCTCACCAGTTCCTCCAGGAAGCCGAGGAACACCAAGAAGTTGGGCAGAATCCCCCCTTCCGAGGAATATGTTCCCGTCACGTAGATGGGCAGTCGGTCCACTATTCTACTTCCAGCGGTGGCATCAGGAAGGATCCTTCCGTCCCAATGGACGTCGAGAGCCACCCCTTGGCACGCCGCTAATTGATCCTTGACGGAGGACGCCGTAGTGCTCCGATGATGCATCCTTGAACGCCGAATAGTGGATCGGTTGATAGCGAGGTTACTCGCAGCACTCGCAGCTCCTTCCAGGGCTTTTGCTGCGGCTTTTGCTGTCAAGAGTAGCTGCGACCTTGGCGGTGACTATGGAGTTGGGACGCGCTGAAGGTGCCCTCGATGGACGAGGAGCGGAGCAAAACGGCCTGGGTCTGCTCTACAACGAGGGTCTTCGGTAAGAGAAGGGCAGGACGTGCCGGAGGACGAACTGCTTGAAAGGAGCACGACGGCTTCTCTGGAGGTCTCTTGCCGCTGTACTTCAGCTTTTCGACGTGCCTGATCGCGTTCAGCTCTCCAGCCGCTTCCTCTCTGCTCTGGTGTATTCTTTGTCCTCCAGACCCATGTATCCCTTGCGCTGAGTTTCCTGGTCCAAGAGAAAGGATTTGTCTTCGGGAATCTTGATCAGGGAGTTCCAATCTTTGTGTTTGATGTTAAAGAGGGAATCAATCTTTTCCTGGAAAGCGGCTTCTTTTGTCTTCTGGTTGGCCATCTGATTCTTCTTGTGCTTCTTCAAGAGCTCCCACTCTCCAACCATACCTTCCAGCACCCGAACAATGTTCCTCTCTTCCATAGTTGGTATCCGAGCCTTCTCCCAGATTCCTAGCACTTCACACACTGTCTCCGTCACCGCCAAGCGCTTTGTAGTGGATCCTGGTGTCCCCATCTTCAGGTGGTGGAAGTACCGCTGAAGTACCTGGAAAGATGAAAGGAAAGGGTTGCTACAAGACCAGGGAAAACTAATTCAAATTCAAATTCAACTTTATTTCGATACAAACAGCATATTTATTTTACAAACAAAGCACACATCATTCAACATTTTTGCACTATAGCGCCAATGTATCGAAAGCCCACTAATGAGCTGGGATGGGGCCTGGAATAGGTGTGAGGGTCCACGACCCACTGTTGAGCCGGGGACGAGGTCGCCACCACCACCACATACAAAGAGAACTAATTATTTTGCTGATGGTACCATAAATCTATTCTGAAATTTGGAATGAGAAACTTTATAGTAGACAAGTTTCTATCTTGGAGATGCGACTCTGCTACAGCGAACCACACTGGTGCACACTACTCTAAACAAGGAAAAATAAAAGAATGAAAACAATTT
The DNA here is from genome assembly GCA_963969495.1 of Ceratothoa steindachneri. Classification (NCBI taxonomy): domain Eukaryota; kingdom Metazoa; phylum Arthropoda; class Malacostraca; order Isopoda; family Cymothoidae; genus Ceratothoa; species Ceratothoa steindachneri. Next base: position 28,524,430 of record OZ018327.1, on the reverse strand, counting down.
AACATATAGATTCATCACGGAACACACTTAAAAATACTCGCAGAATTTGTTGTGATATTCCTGAACCAGTTGTTGAATGGATTGCTAGCACAGTGGGATGCTATAAAATTCCCCAGCATGCAACAGCCTCCCTTCATTCTAACCTGGTTCCTCGGGACAGTCTCATAGAAAGCACTGCCCCATTTAATTGTAGTAATGTTTACAGGTCCCACAGTACAGCCTGTGGCATTAAAGTATTTTCCCCTTACACTCTCAAGCAATCGGAGGGAGCAGAGATTCCATCTGCTCCCTGAAAGCTATAAGCAACAACAATATTGAACTAAGCAACAACAACATTGAACTAAGCAACAACATTGAACTAAGCAACAGCAACATTAAACTAAGCAACAACAACATTTAACTAATCAACAACAACATTGAACTAAGCAACAGCAACATTAAACTAAGCAACAACAACATTTAACTAATCAACAACAACATTGAACTAAGCAACAACAACATTTAACTTCATACCCTACAACTTTCACCACTAAATATGTCTAAGATCTCCACTAATCAGAGACTACAACAGAAAACCTCAGATTTGGAGACGGTATACTGATAGCCAATGTGACATCAACATATGCAACAAGCTTGTTCTTTAATCCTAGCCACATGTCACTTATATAAATAATAAAAAGCAATGGTCCAAGGATACTACCTTGGGAGACACCAGAAATGACATTTCTAATATCACCGAGGTGTCCACCAACAACTTCTCTTTGAGTTCTAACAGTTAAGAATTCCATTTAAATATTAAGAAAGTGGCAGCCCCTATATACAGCGTGCGGCAGAACTGATTGAGCAGTTTTGAGGAGTCACTGCTCGGGGGGAGGAGGGGGGAGGGAGGTGTCCTCTTGCCGGTTTCCGAGGAATGACTCGCTCTTCTGGGCAAAGCCCCCACGGCTTCCCTAGGGGATGTACCCCCCAAATAGGGCGTACCGTCTCTATATACCCCCCTTACTTTTTTATAATTCCTTAAAACTGCTCAATTGGTTCTGCTACACCCTGTCTAACAGCTTCAACTTATGAGAGCTGAGTGATTTACCTTTTCAAATGCTGTGCTAAAATTTAAACCAACCATATGAGCTGCATGACCAAAATCAAGAGCTTCATAAAGTTCTGAAAAGATGGTCAAAAGCATATCTTAAGTACCACTACCTTTGCCGAACCCAATTACCAGTTGTATCCTTTGTTCAAATTCTGGGTTTTTTTTCCCCCCACAAATCTGTTTTACTGGTATAAATAACTAGATAAATGAATAATTATTACCACCCTGTTCCTATCTATAAAAGAGAAGAGCCACTAAAATTGGACTGGTAGAAGTGATCACAGTTGGCCACTCTTCTACGCTAAATATGATAAACACAAATAGTGGAGTCATAGAATTGCCCCACTACAACAGGAAATAAAATCACCAATCACTATTGTTATGTGGGAAAAATTGTGTTTAGGTATCCCAATTGCATCATAACTGTCATGCTTAAAGATAGTGATTGCATATTTAATGTGATAACTGTTAAGAAAAAAATCTGGTTGGGGTTAGAGACCTTGTGTCTCTAGTCTTTTTCACACAGCTACTGTCATATTTAGTCAGCTTCTGTGACATGCCACTGGCAGCATCATGGTGATAGTTTAATCCATTTTGACACAGGAATTTTCTAGTCTCTCAACTCTGTCTGTAGGTCCGATCAGGGGTGAAAAGGCCTGAGACCTTGGTACCTCCCATCAGCACTTCCTTTCAAAGCACCTTTATTGAGATGCCACCTGACAAAGGCCTTCCTTCAGCTATCAAGATTGAAGAAAAGTCAACACCTTCTCCAGGTAAGATGTTTTACGCAAAGCCTTCCTGGATTGTCTAATAACAGGTTCCCACCTTACTTTCAAAACTGCCTTCCTCTTTCACCCCGACTCTTCTCTAAATTGCTGGGGACATAAAACTCAACCCTGGTCTCCCCTGCTTCTCATACCACTCATGTCACCATAAAACCCACAGGAGCCAGGGCTCTGTAAAATGTAACAAATGCAAACACGATACACACACTCCTAGAACTTCCCCTCCATAGATCACCACACCACAAGCCGGACCTGCACTGAATGCTCACACGCACCCAAAGCACCCACAGATAATAATCCTCCATAACAACACAACCTTAACCTCGTACAGCGTTCGGTCTATCTCTCAACAAACATAGTGAACTACAAGACTTCCTACCCAAACACAACATCCATTTACCACTCATCCAAGAAACAAATATGACACCTCAACAAAGACTTCGCTCTTTCTACCAATACACCACCTTTAGATCAGACATAACCCTCAGAGACCACAGACTCATAACATTAGTGCACAACTCCAATTCATTCACTGAAACCACCCCCTATATAAAAACATAAATAATGATGCTCACAAAAATATACAAGCCATTCGAACAAAGATAAAAGGCTCAGAATACAACCTGATAAACATATACATCCCCCTCCACCTCCCCAAGAATACTTTAAAACTATATGCTAATCCTAGAACCACTAACACAACTTCTCAGTCTCTTCACCTGTGGCGCCTCTAACTCACAACACTCATCCTGGTTCAGAACCCAAACATCAGACAGCAGAAACACCCACATAGCAGAACAACTTCACACAGTCTTCATACTCAACACACATCCCTACCAACTAGACAACCGCCTCAACACATGCAAAATAACACATCCCAGGACATAACCTTCTGCTCACCTCACCACACCAGAATCATATCGAACACTATAGTCGATCTCCCCCCAGACCACCTACTCAAAATATATTGGCATGACAACCACTACACTTTTGAGACGTTTAACTATGCATCTACAAAGCGGAGGGCCTGAAAATCATATGGAGAGTGCCCATAATATTAACCTAACGAGAGATATGCTCGTTGATAACACCATTATTAAAAGAAAAGAGGTCAATAAAGCTAGGCTGAACATCTTAGAAGCCATATTAATAAACGAAGATAAGCCCGCCATCAACAGTCAAGCAACAAGCTGGAATCGCACATTAAAATTATTTTGAAACTCCACTCACCGGACTGGCCCATTTCCTCTTAACGTTACGTTCAACCTAGGCGGAATAAATACCCCTTAAAAATCGTTTTCTTTCATGCTGTCAGATCCTCACTCCACTCATTACATCGGTAAAGGAGGCGAGAACATATCAAAACGCCCTGGAGATGATCGAATAAGATCGAAAGCTCAGCAATTTAGTTTGTTTTTTACCAAACACATTTATTTAAAAAAAAGATGAATACAGGACAAGTTATCCACTATCTACAAGATCGAATAAAAAAGATAGTTAGAAGAAGAGAAAGTTGCCAAGGGAAATTAATTAAGGCAAAATACACAATGGTCTTCAACAAAATTTGCATATATATAATATATATATAAATATATACACTCAAGAATAGTAAATCATCGGAACTAACTATTTACTTACATTGAGTGTATACACAGGTTTGAGTATGGCTCAAGATGGGAGTTGGACCACATATACTTAAATGAAAGTCTGTCTGCATATTGCCAGGAACAACTATGCAGCTAATGTTTAGTTGACCTATATGGTTTACATCACCACTGGTGATTCAATGTTAAAAGTATATTCAATGTGAACTTAACTGTTTAGGAAAGCGATCCTTGAAGTGGAACAATGACCCGATTCTGAATGGATTGAAGAAAATAATTTAACATTTATGAAATTTTGAAGTTCCAATTTCATCAATATACTCATCTGGCCAAAATAGAGGAAACTTAGGAATATTTCTTCTTTAGGAACATTATATACTTGGTGGGATTTATTGTATTTTCTGTTAAATCTTCAAATATTTAAAAAACAACTGAGGTGGATAATGATTTAATAATTATATTGCTTAAGCTAACTAAATTCAAAATGTAACAGGTCATAATTAGAACATAAATTATTAGCATGTTTCAATAATGTGAAAATGGGGGTTACTTTGAATTTATTGGAGCAAAACCGGAAATAGCTTACAGACATACCAGAGAATGTTGGTTTACAGTAAACTGAGGTGACAAATTTATGACCTAATCCTTTAACATCTACATCCAAAAATGAAATAGAATTACCCTACTCATGATGTATCATAAATTTTATATTATAATAGCAGGAATGCAATAGTTTATAAATAAAATGCAGTCATTTTTACCATGAAATAGTACAAATGTATCATCAACATATGTTGTAGAATACAAGCTTAAAATCATTATTACAGACCTCTGGAAGATATTAATTCTCAAAAATGATACAGAAAAAATTAGCAAAGTATGTTCCAAATGATCACACACTCCCACACCATCAATCCGCCTATACAAACACTTATTTATTATAAAAAAAATGATTCACAAACAGCTAAACTCTAAAAAGATTTAAAATTGCTCTTTTGTAAAGCCTAGAAAGGAATTAGATTTCTCTGAAGATTTAGATTTAAGCAAATATTAATAGTTTCCTTTAAAGGAATGAAAGAAAGGGCATTTTTAACTATACCTTTCAGGGCAAAATGGAGTAAGAATGGGGACTAAATACTTACCCAAAGACTGTGAAGGGTGAAGCAATAGCCTTTCTAGTTGCTCCTATGCCAATATTTACTTTGTGTGTCATTGACCAATTTTGGATTCATATTTTTACCACACAGAGAAGCTTCCCACGACCAAGAAGGAGAGTGAGAAGGAGCCATTTGCGCGACTGGGGGAGCTTCAGAAGCCCTTTTCTATGGCTATTTCCTCCAGGTATGCAGAGTACTTGTCTAATGTGGTGATTAGAATCTAATACCCTTAAAAGACAGTTCAATTCACATCTCTTGTTGATTGCTTATAATATTCCGAAACTATACAAATCACTACCCTAACACAATTTACACTAAGGTTCTTATATGATAACATAACATTTAATGGATGAGAAAAGCCACAAGGGCCTATCAGAGATCATCCGAGTCAACCGCAACCCATAAACTGCATCTACAAGATTGTGTCTGAACTGCTTAAAAAGGCATCACCAGCGTCTTGTCTCAGTTTTACTAGAGTATACACTTCTGTACAAGTCTATACCTTTCCGCTGAGTAGTCTCAAGTCCATCCGCTTTTTACAATCCCTCCTTGGTCCATAAATTTATCCAATTTCCTCCTTGAGCATACACAGAGTGGTGCTATTAACCATCTTCCCAACCATTTCGTTCCACAGATCTACTCCTTTATGAGTAAAGAAGTTGTGAGTGAAACCTAAGTATCAGATTGAATCCCAGCAAGAGCATACGCATATTTTCAGCTTTCGTCAAGGACTATCTGTCTATTGGCAGATACAATGTACCAACCCACTTGAAGCAGGTATCTTCTGCGCACATCATCATACAAAGCCGATCACAACACCACTCTTTCCCTTCCGACCACATATCCATTTTCTCCTCCCTCACGGAATCTGCTGATAAGGTACTTATTGTCACACGCTTCTGCCACAAAATGGGTGCCCCCAGTCACCTGCAGAGGAAACTCAGGGGTAGCATGGACAACCTTGCAGTAGCTGGCATCTTGATGATTGTCTGCCCTCCCAACCACAGCACTCACAGATTGCCGTCCAGGTACCAGTACCCAGAGTTTGCCTTCTTGGCCCCAACATGCACACTGCCATTACAGTCCCAATGCCTACATGGGGATCTGCAGCTATATATCTAGCACACATTTTTACTCTCTGGTGTCTCCACTTTCTTGACACATCTCTCCTTGTAAACCTTCATTGTTATTTGACTTAAAATTAGAGAGGGCGGAAATTTCAGAAAATGAGCATGCTGATGAGGGTGTCAAACAGTCCGCACAGACGGGGCGGGGCGACTAGACCATCGTTTTGTACTTCCCAATTCTGACTACATGGCAGGAAAAGGGTGAGCCATTCGAGCTTCATGACAAAGAAGATGGGAGATAGCCGACTGGAATCTAAAGTTCCTGGTCAATTGACTCCCCTGCTTACTTTTCGCGTCGAGAAATCCCCATTACCTCGGCTGGTTTCCACCCAAATTCTCTTAACTTCGTCTGTGTGCAAGTTGATGAAATTAATCTTATTTCCTCGATAGTGGAAGTCATCTCTCTCTTGCACAATGCCAATCCGCAAGTTCCACTCCATGTCGGATGCTTTGTCCCTGTTGGAAAATGCTATCTGACAGGCTTTCCTTCGTAGACAGCACTACGCCACGGTGTTTTTTGATCTGAGAAGGCCTATGATCTAGCGTCCAAGTTTCACTGAGATCATCGATTACGCTTATGGTTGAGGCAGCTTTCTCCAGTCCATTAGGCCAGGAAGAAGGCATCTCCCAAGGAAGTATCACTCTCTTTCTCTTGAGGATCAAAGACATCATCTCGGTGCTGCCATCGGCGCAATCACCTCGCAGTGAGCACCAAGGAACTTGTGCAATCTATCTATCGGTGCTGCCGTAAGAAGTTCTCGCAACGCTCTACCTAGACACTTTGATCTCTTTCGTTGCGACCCCGAAGCCAACTCTGTAGCGTCGACTCCAACTGGCATTGAACTGCATCTCTCGCTACGCCGAAGAATTCAGGTTTCGGTTTTCTTTGGTCATGACTAAGTTAGTGCACTTTGGTCGCTATCCAAGGCTCCACCCCGCATGAAATACCCTGCGTAGCCTCTTCTAGTTGGTATCTGGAGGAGCTGCACATCTTCCCTGCCTGAGTGCAAATTAGAGAAGTTCTCTCACTGGGTTGACTTGAACTCTCTTGTAGGGCTTGGGAAAGTTCTTGGTGTGCGCTTCCCTCTCAAATTTATTTTTGTTTTTTTCACTCTACGGCTATCCACTCAATCTTTTGTCAACCTACACTTGCCTTGATACTAGAAGGAACTGTTCTCGCCCGGACAGAGTGCAAACTAGGATTGAATAGAACTCTGACGGGGCCTGAGGAAGTTGTTGGTGCGCTTCCTCCTTACTCCCTCTCAGCGTTCCTTTTTTTTTTACTACTATCCTCTCACCCCTGCCGCGGCTTAAGGACCTGACCAGTTACCCCATGCTGTGTCACAAGAGAGACATTGGAAGCTCTCTAAACAACGCCCTTTAATGCACGCAGGTCGTAAGAGACCAGGCCTTGAGGGGTTCTAGGTATTGAGGCGCGAATAAGGGGAATCTCGATTTTGCCCCGAGAGCCACTTCGCTGCGTGGGTTGACCACTTTCCTGTGGCCGTTCTCGGGTGCATATGGCTGTACTGTTTGTGGCGGACGAGCTTTACTGCTTTGTTGGAGTCTGAGCCAACTAAAAGTCTCTAGGTCTGCCACAACAGATCTTCATATCCTAGCTGACCTTCTCGACTTTAGTCAGCTACTCGATGTGTGTTGTAAATTAAAAAACATTGTAATCTAATTCGGATACTGCTTGATGCAAGGGGCAGCAGGTAATTAATGATAAAGTAATTAATAATTTCCTAATATGCATCTGGAATGTGACATTTCTGTTTTTTGTGCAGGTTTGTCGCCAGTTCCGGCGACGAAGGACCATTTGCGGGTTTCAGTAAAGGACTCAATACCTTGGTAAGCAAATATTCCTCCTTATTTCATTAACTGATTAAGATTTATAGTTACTGGTAGAAGGAGTATAAATACTACCACAGTTCCAGTGTAGGGGCGACACAAGAAATAGGTGGAGGTATTTAGTTTTTAGTTCACAATTGTATAATAATCTTATGATTACACCGAGCCTCCGACCTACTCTTAAAGTGGCCTAATGGGATATATAGCATGTGTGGAATGTGAAGGGTAATAATGATGATGATCCTCAAACTTTACGGTATGTACTGGTTCTCCCCGCAGTCATGGAGTGTATATCGCGTTGGTGTGTGATTTGGGGCATTGCAATCTTTCATTGTGTTGTGTGGGGAGCGGTGTTGCATTCTGGGGAGACACCTACCGAATCCAAATTAGAGGAGCCGCGTTACTGAGTTGAATTGAACTCTGACGGGGCTCGTGGAAGTTGTTGGGGGGGGGGGGCTTCTTCCTCGCTCCCTCAGCATTTAGGGTTTTTCTACCACTATTCCTTCAACCCTTTGTGTTTAAGGACCTGACTGGCTACCTCTTGTCGAGTCAAAAGAGAGGCTTTGGGACCTCAATAAACAACGCCATTTAACATCCGCAGGTCGCAAGAGACTAGGACTTGGGGAGGGGGGGGGGTCGATTAGTGGGAAGATCAGTTTTACCCTGATAACCCCTTTCCTGAGTGTAATGGACCGACCACCTCCATACGACAGTTTTCTGTTGCATGCCAGGCCACAACAGATCCTTAGATTTTGGCCGCCCTGTCAACGTTAGTAGGACCTAGTAAAGAATTCCACCCTGTCGCTCTGACTGTTCAGTTGGGAACTGCGGCCCTTGGGAATCGTTCGGTTTATTGAGTAACTTCTGGTCGCTGCAAAGATGTGAACGCCACCACCCTTTAAAGCGCCCAGGGTGAACACCTAAAATCAGGGTTGGCAAAAAAACAAATATTTTGAAAAAGCCCAAAATAACCAGTGTTTTAAAATCTCGGGTTTAAAAAAAAATGCGCTACAAACATTAGAATAACGTAGAAAAAGAATAGCTATCTCTATTTTTATAATATTAATAATTAATTAGTTTAATTATTATATTATATCGTCGTCGAGAATTGTGGGTACCCATGATAGCCATAAGCTGTAGAAGGAGAGATGAATTATGAGTCAGTATCAGAGAAATAACCTTAATTTGATACACATTTGTTGAAATTATGAACAAATATGCATTTTGAAGAAAAAAAAACCCTTGGGTTTTTTCAAATTTCACTTAAAAAAAAACGGTAATAAAACCCGGGTTTTTTACGGCTGGGTTTTTTGATTTGTCAACCCTGCCTAAAACGTCCTAGAACTCGAGAGATAAGATAGGCAGGAGCGGCCGGATGCGGGATAGAGCACACCAACCCCCTTTTTCTTGCCATTGCGCCGCGACTGTTTCCATGGACCTACCCCCAATGCCGCGAAGGCTTCAGGTTGCTTTCAGTCGTCTCCGAATTGGACACACTCGTGGGACGCACCGCCACTTGATGGAACGCTCTCCTGCGCCCTACTGTGAAGACTGCGTTGTCCCCCAGACTGTTCGGCATATTCTTGTTGAATGTCCCAGTCTGGGCGATCTCCGCGAGCGTTACCTGTCCCGGTACCGGGATGGGCGGGGTCGCTACCGCCTGTCCCTTGTACTCGGGACGGATTCGTGCACACCGACCTGTCGACTTTTAGACTTTTTGGAGGAGGCCGGCCTTCTCCCCTTTATTTAAATAGTTGGGGGGGGGTTTGTTTTTGTTTTTGCTTATTTTAGTAGGTTTCATGTTCCTGCGCCTGGGGGAGGCGGATCTCCCCCCCCCCCCCCCCCGACGCCGGAACTTGGTTCCTGCTTATTACCTTTTTCTTTGTTTTATTTTTATTGTTTTTTTTTGTTTTTTTTATCATCCTCTTTTAAAGATGCCTAATTTTAGGCAATGTTCAATACGGCGACTAATGCCCAAGTAGGCAGTGACCCCCCCAAAAATAAAAATTCTTTCCAGTTATCACAAATTGAGGTTCTTTCGTGTGTTAGTCGGTCCTTTCTTTCGTGTGTTGGTCGGTCCTTCTAGACAACAATTTCGAACTATTTACCCCTTCCGTAATCCTCGCCTGACCTTTGTGTTAGGTCGGACGAGGTTAACAGTGGGGGTTCTCCTTTTGCAGTTCGCAGCTCCATCTCTGTGATGGGGGTCCCAACCCCCTGTGATTTCTTAGGGGCCCCTCCAAAATTCTTGAAGCAGAGAGGGAAGCCCCCTGTCCATTTACTACGGGTTCGGCGGCTTCCCCCTCGCTTTTTTTATGCCTCCAGGCGACTTCACTTGCGGCGGGTCCGCCTTCTCTTTCACAGGGGACCCCAAAGACCACTACGAGGCAGAGGACGCTCACCTCAGTTCCCGGTGCCGGCAAACCACCCCAATATCCTTAGAGGTGTCGCCCCCTCGGGTTTTCACAGAGTCCGTAGATCCGAGGATCGCGACCTTGATGGGAGCTGGCATGCCCTCTCCTCCCTTCTCCCAATGGAGGTCGGCATACTGGACCCCACTGACGTCTCTGACTGGCCATGGGCACTACGAGTCCACTGTCAAGATACCCGACACCTTGGAAGGGGATGGCTACTTGGAGACTCCTCCTGAAGTGGTGGTAAGCCTGGAGGTGCCCCCGCCCCACAGTAATGTCTTCTTTGGGGGCGAACCTTAGTCCACCCCTGTGCAAGGAGGTCCCCTCTCAGGCGGCATGAGCACTCGAGGACTCACAAGGAGAGTAGGGATCTTCTCACCTGCCTGGTGGCCTTTGCCGGCCAGGATGGGTCCGAGGCGCTTTTGGGAGAGGAGACCCAGATAAAGACCAAAGTTGCAATTGTTGGTGACTGGAGCCTCGATTACGTCGAAGAGCTTCATTTAGAGACTACCTGGCGTTTTTGGTCCCACTGGCTTCAAACGCTTTCTAGCTATTCGCTCGATGGATGGCAATAAGTTGGCCAAAGGCAACATGATCCATCAGAGGAGAGCATTAAAGCTAAAGTGACTGGTAGAGATCGAAGGTCACCCGTTTCTCGGACGGGAACCTTCTGGCGAATGCGGTGGCCCTCTCCAAGGTGGCCATTATTAATACTCTTCGGACACACTTTGGCTCGCCGTTGGAGGTGTTGGCATGCGAGGGAAGCCGTGGAATACTCTGTGGAAGACTTCACCGAAGAGCTGGCCGACCAAGGAACGGTCAAGATCGAGCATATAATGAGAAAACAAGGGGGGCTTCGAAACGTACCCCCTACACTCTTCATTATGTTCGATCGTGACAGGCTCCCTGAGTTGGTGCGTGCCGGTTTGTATTGCTACCGCCTCTAGCCATTCGTACTATTGCTACTGCTTCGGCCATGGGAATCGCTCATGTAGACGTGTAAAGTTGGGTTTACCCGAAGTCTGTAAATTGCTCCAAGACTGTATATGATGTCTTTATTGTGTCAATTGCGGAGAGCCACACCCTCCTTTCCCGAAGCAATGTGGCATTGTAGCTTGTATCTCCTAAAGAAGGAGGTCCTGGTCGTTTAGACCCCATCTCCCCCACTGGGAGACGCCTCCGAAGCCTCCCCATCGCCAAAGGTTTCGAGGCGGAGGGAGGAAAAGACTCGCATAGAAAGCCCAACCACCCCCGATAAGTTCCCGTAGGTGACAGTGCCTTCAACTCCTTGTTCAGTCAACAGTACCAGGAGTTCTGCCTCCGGGAGGCTTAGGGCCATTTTCGTGATGGTCTTCTCATTGAAGAGGGGCCCCGTGCATCTCCGAGCTAGGCCTGGAAGGCATATTTCTTCAATGGAATTACCCTTGACTCCAAGCTAACTGTGAGGAGCTGCGGAGACTCGTTTCCTCCAGTTCCCCGTTAACTTTATCCTGCTGCAGTCCTGCCCCCTGCTCACTCTCCCTAGTTATAAAGGTTATTCGATCCCATCACAGCGGAATGACGCCTGGGCAGGAAGATGCATCATATACACCCGGCATGATGTCTCCGTTCTTCCTTTCATTTTAGATACCTCCTTTCAGGCAGTAGCTGTGCAGCTGCACCTGGATAGGAGGTATACTGTTATTTCTGCGTACATTCCACCGTTAGTCGTCTTCGACGCGGGGGACTTCCGCAGTGTGGTGGCACGTTTGCCAAGGCCTTTTCTCCTGCTCGGGGATTTGAACGGTAGGCACCCTCTAACGTGACTATTGGATTAATCCTAGGGGTCAGGTTCTTGTCGACCTAATCGACGAGCTGGAGATAGATGTTCTAAATGTGGATAAGTTTACACATCACTGCTCGCGAACAGCTTCATTTTCTTGCCTCGTTCTGTCCCTGTACTCTCCGGATATACAGCCTGATTTTGGGTTTGTGGTGGTCATGGTAGGGACCACCTTCGCATTCAACTATTATTTTCTGGTCCGTTTCCGCTTGAAAAGGAGCGGGCGCGGTAGTCTACATTTCAGGGAATGACATTTCTTTGGCCTAAAACATCTGGCCTTTTTGGTGGTTGGCCGATTGTAAGACGCCCCTCAGACAGAAGCAATACGCCTACATGCGTGATGAGCGCCGCCCAAACGATTTAACCTTTGGTTAATTTCGTCGAGCTTGGGCTAGGTTTCGAAGCACGCCCGCCGCCTTTGTACGCGCGGGCCCGGTGTCTTCCTTAGTCGCTAACGGCTCTCAATTCATCCGTGGCTGATCTCGATGGTACCTATGCCACCTGCAAAGCGTTGTATTCATTTATAAACAGTAGGCTTTCTAGGGGGGCATTGGCTCCATAAATTCTTATTTATTCATCAATAATCTCATTATTCCGACAACCAAACTTGACCACAAATTTGATGTTTGTCCTTGCTTCAACTTTGATGGAATTCCTGGTATCATTGTTTGGTCCAAATTTGAAGTGCTGCCATGACGTTCAAAATGAAGCAAAGTCATTTCTGTGTATGTAACTAATAGCACATAGGTATAAATCAGTGTAATTATAATTTTAAGGGGTATCCATTTCCTTGATATATTTCTTTCTGACAGGCAAAATGTTTGAACTCTACTGAAAGAAGCAGGGGTGTTGATGCATCTCTTCTAGAAGAGCAGATAAAGGAAGATGTAAAAGCTGCCAAGATGAAGATATTTGGTCCTCTCACTCAGACAAGTTGTCAATGGCAACCAGATAAGATTCTCTCCAAACGTTTTAATGTGCCTCACCCGTTTCCAAAGTGGGTGGTTTTCATTTCCCATCATTCAGAACCATCTAAATTCCTCACACAATATACTCCTCTTGCATATCTGCACTCAGTTATGCTACTTTCTTGGTGGTTCTACTTGTGTCTTGCCAGCATTTAAAGCTGAGGAATTTCTTATCATTTTTTACTTTTCTGTATTGAATAATCTCATTTAACCTTTAGTTGCTCCAAACATTTAGATTTTTGTTTTCTTATAAATTCAATTATTTTGAAAATCAGTAGGTAAGTTGGTTTGAGTGGCACTCCATCCGGCTAGATGGTTGAAGTTCCTTTAAGTACTGTGCTCTATCGCTCTTAAGTACTTTCTTCAAAAGGGATTTAAATCCTTTTTTTTTTTTACCCCCACTCCTAATAAAAAAATTATGAAAATGCCCTCATGATCAAAAGATTCAGAGGTGAATAAGTTCGTGTTCTCTCCTTTATCATGGTCTTTTTCTGATATATCTGACCACTTTTCTCCTTTTCCTCCTGTCTTCCCCCCAAATTCCTTCCTAACCAAGTGTAGTTTGTCGGGCGGATTACTTTTGTTTGTTTTTTTATATAAAAAAATATTTTTCCTACAACGATGAATGACATAATAATCGTATCGGTATAAAATTCTTTTCTCAGTTCATCGGTTACTGGAGTCTCATCACAGTTAAAAAAGAAGCCGAATATATTTAGCTCTATCTCTGATCTCCAGAGTCTTGTTAATTCTCCACAAGGAAATACTATCACAGGATCCTCGAAGATGCAGATGGTAGAATCAGAGGAAAAACACAAAGAACAAGAAGAAAACCTTAATCTTGCAGTAAGTTGTGTTATCATACTGCCTACAATTTTTGGCAATTATTTTCATGTTGAGTGATTCATAAGTTTCTTCTGACTTTATTCTTTGGGTTGCCGTTAGAGGTGGGAGGGTTTTTTTTTCGGGTGTGTGTGGATGATTTATCGTGGTAGTTGCTCAATAGGACTGATTACAACGGAAACAACATTTCCGATTACAGCAAAGTTATCCACATCACGTGTGCATAGTTGCCAGTTAGTCTCTTGATTTAGGTTACCTCCGGCGGCACCCAGTAGGTCCTATACTGAGGATCTACTAGGGGGAGGGGGCATCTATTGAAAGGTGGTAGAAATCGAAAATGAGTGAAAATTGATGGCAAGACCCCCTCCAATTTTTTTCCCAACTACAATAGGTTTAAAATGTCCCTTAAATTGAGGTTCAATTGACTCATCCCAGTTGAAATTTGTATTCAAAAAAATTTGTTGACATCAGAGTGCGAGTCAAATATGAAACTGGAAGCATTTTCACTTAAACCTTTTAGTACGTTATTTATGCAATCCACAACTTTAATCGAATGAATTTTTGGGGGAGGGGATATCTATTGAAAGGTGGTAAAATGATGACAAGGATTTGTAGTTAAGCTGAAACTTAATATTATTTTATATTTGAAACCCTGATTTGAGAAGCAAAAGTCATTATATTAAAAAGCAAGCGTCGAAATAGTGATGAGTTGAAGCACATTAGCACACTGGCTATTAGAAATGACATCAATTTTCATATTCTTAAAAAAATTAAGGGATCTTTATTTCACATTACAATGTCACAAACATTCAAACATTTGAAGGAGTGGATTATTTCAGTCTCAACACTGCGAATATCTTTAGATTTAGCATACTTCTGAAGAGCTTTCACCAGGGCAGATGTCACTGGCATTAGAAAAAAGGCTGATGGAACTAAATCTTCAATGTAAGAGAGAGGGGATCTAAATTTGCCTTATTCAATATTAGATATTTGTTTATTGATTTCTCTATATCTAATGTTTGAGTTTTGTTAACATCCATAGATCATTGGTAGGAGAATTGGTTGCTTTTGTCGCAGTAAACCAAGCTCTTATATATAGTGCATTTAGAGACTATAGGCATATATTTAAAATAGCCAAAGATCTCTTGATAAAGCGACATTTTCGTGTAACATTCTTCATAGAATTAAGACGATCAAGAGCAGAAAATGTAATATGAATATATGGAATCTAAATGCCATATGTGAAAATAAGACAAATTGTAGTAATGATTATTTGAATTTCAAGAGATCATTTGCAGATTTTTAAATAGTAGGAATACATAGAATTTTCAACCAAAATATATAAATATATCATATAATAACAGTATAACAAGTTTAAATGACTTATGTAATTTTAAGAAATATAATGCAGGGAATTTGATGAAACAATTTTAATTGAGAACTTTTCAAGAGCTACTGGACAAACTGCCCCTTCATCTGAATAACAGATCAGGCTTTTATCTACTGACCAAGTCATAGTTTTGCTGCTAGGTGGGACTGAACTGTGCTATTGATTAGCCTTTTTCTGACTCTTATGTTCTTAAAAGCCTTGGATCAAAGGATTTCTCTTTTACAATTTGCCTTTTTGATCTATCATATCTATCCTTAATCCTGTTTCTTAATTTTTACTTGTCATATAATAGTGACGTATTGCAATTATGATGTTGCAAGCCTTCTTCTAAAGTAGCCTTTTATTTTCTATTTCAACAGGTATCTGCAAGCGCCCCACCGACTCTCGACCTCTTCAAGGCAATATTTGACAACTCGTCTGAATCAGAAGAAGAAGAATGTGAAGTACTACCCCGCTTAAAGCTCTCTGATAAGAAGGTATTTCAGACTGTAGAGACACGACCAGGAAACGCTCTTGGAATTGGTCAAGGTTCCGAAGTCCGATGCGAATCTCCTAACAAAATCTCGAAAAACAAGCGACCCTTCTCAAACAAGGAGACGTCTGGGTTAGCGATTATACAGGACCAACATGACTCTACACTTATCGCATCAAAGGCAAAGGGATTGTTTAAAGGCATAGACTTCACGGCCTTGAATGAGTACAGGGTTGGTAGTGAGGCAGGAAAAGACACGCCTCAAGATGCAGCACCAAATAATTCACCCAAACATCCCAGGGAGTGGCCCAAATCGAACAGCGATAGTAGAGATGAGAACAAAATAAACCATGAGCGTCGAACAAGCAGTATTTCCTCCACCTTATCGGAGGACGAATATGGCCCCGAACCCCCTCCTTATTTAAGGAAAGGGGGCAGCCACTCGAGTCACAGTCCTAAAAGTGCGCCCCCGATTTATTCAGTCCCTCTAGCTAAGCTTCTTCACGGAAGTAAAAAGAAAAAACACAAAGATAAACACAAAAAGGCGAAGAAAAAGAAGAAAGAATCGAAACGGCCAAAGTGATATATTAGAGTTGTGTTGTTCTTTTTGTCTCAAGATCATTACACTTTTTTTAAGTCACCATCATTCTTTTTCCTTTACTTTTAACGTCATTCACCATTGAATATTGTCGCCACTTCATTTCTAGGTAGGGGAAATAGTGTACTAAGTCGAAACCCTATTTTCCTCTCAATCATTGCTCTTTCGATTTGCTCCCCGATCCTTGCGGCGAGGGGTCGCCACCCTTACCACGGGAAGGGTTTGCGACGTGGACTTTTAATATTCCCCATTTATTCTTTTCCTATATCTTATTATTTATTCGGGTTTTTTATATTCAATTCTTCATTTATATCGTAACAAAATCTCGAAAAGTAAGCAAGCCTATTTATTGTCCTTTGGGGGAGCTTTGGCCCGCCCAGTTTTCTTATCCTTCTTGTTCATTCTTCTTTCTGTCGGACAGACCAATTTTAACCCTTTACTGGCCTATGTTGCCATGTGAAACCACAGTTTGAAGCCACTTTTACTCGTAATATATTTATATTGATCGGTGTCCTCTACCGAGTCTCTTCGGTCCGCCCTCCCTCCTGTAGCATCCGTTTTTACCGCAGAGTTGACAGCCATTCTTTTAGCTTTTAATTTGATTTTATCCCTCGATTCTTCAGATTTTATTGTTTTAAGCGATTCCCGGCCTGCGTTAGAGGCAGTTCTTTCTTTTACGTTCACATACCCTTTGGTTTTATGTATTCGCTCCTGGCTGGTCATAAATGCCTCCCGTTACAGGGTGGCGTTCTGTTGGGCTCCGGCTCATGTTGGGGTCCCGGGCCACGAGGCGGCTGATCGGCTGGCTCGCTCGGCCGCCCTCGAGGTGCCGGATGCAGCCCCTATACCCTATAGGAATTCCTATCCCGTAATCAGGACTTATGTCTTTTGCTTGTGCTAGAGAGAATGGGATTCGTTCTCTCCTGGTCCTCTAGCTCTCAGCCACTCCGGTCTTGGAAGATTGCGAATTGGGCACACGCGACTCACCCATGGCTATTTAGTTTTGGGTGGAGGCCAAGTTGCCTCTGGTTGTCCCTTTTGCGGCGGTGAGCTGTCTGCGGCTCATTTTTGTTGTTTGTCCACGCCTTGCTTCTCTTCGAAATTCGTGCTTCCCTACCCTTTCTGGCGTGGCCTTTCCTGCTCTACTTCGCTTTATTTTATCAGAGGACTCCCTTTGGTTGTCCTTCCTCCTTACATTTCTATCACGAAGTGGCGTTTTATCCTTTTATAAACTCTTTCCATTTTTGTGTTTAGGTTTTTTGTTTTATCTTTTATACTGTGCCCTTTCCTGCCGCTGGCCCATGTCATTTGTAATTGCCCCAGTCGCTCTTGATTTTAGAATGAGTGCTGTATGCCGTAATTCAAGTGTGTTGTACTGTTTTTTCTAATCCTTTGCTTTTCCCCATTCTTATTGAGTGTCTCCCACGCCTCTTCTGACTTTGTTCGGGTGACCCCGTTTTAACAGTGCTGCCATTAAGAATCCATTAAGGTTGGGCAGCTGCCACCTGGTTTTTACCTTAAACTTATTTATATTGATTTTAGGGTTATTATATTTTATATATAGTCCAATTCAGGCATGAAAGGGTTAAAGAGTGGTTTTGATCTTCGGGGAATGTGGAACGTGGATTTTACCACTATCCTTCGTCAGCCGTGCCCAAATTGAAGCTCGTTGCTCTTCCGAATTTAGCCAAAGTAGGCTCCCTCGCCCGCGGAAACTTGGGCTCCCTGCGGTCGTGGTCCTGCCTTTTCGTCGGAAAGGGGGATCATTTCTCTCTTGTGTTGGCTGCGAACTGGACTTTTATCCACCCTACTCTTCTCCATCCCTTCATTTGTTGCTCTCCGCTACCTCAATGGGGGCTTCTGCTTTCCCGCGTATTGACAGTGCGTGGACACCCTGTAACTCTCTGTGTCCCCCTCCCCCCGTCTGTAAATTGAGCCTCCCTCCTGAGTTGCGACTTTGAAGCGACAACGCACTTTGGCGGAATGATTTAGTAGCAAATGGGAGGCCGAGTTGGCTCTGCCTGGTCATTCGGTTGGTCCAGGTGGGGACTTGCCCCACATGAGCTTAAGGGCTCAATGGGCACCTGGGGGCCTTTGCTGCCGACTGGGTCATTTATGGTTACCGGAGTATACCAGGCGTCGTATCACTGTGGCCGTTGGGAGATTAATCCTTTCCTCACCAGCTTCAGCCTTCCCATGTAAAGGATTAATAAATTTAAGGAAGAAATAAATTGGACCGCTCCCAAGTGGATTCTAAATGGCAGCAGGAACAAATTGGGTGGCAAATTAATTGTAAAAGAGGGAGAAGACCACTATGAGATGAATCTTTTTTTAAATGAAGGTTTAAAAGATTCCTCTGCCGGAAGAAAACGAAGGCAGCGCAGGTGAGGCGGGTCGGGAAAACGGGACGAACGGAGAATGGAAAAATGAGGACATTTCCCACCACAAAAACGACAGCGAGGGTCAATTCGTCCGTCAGCCGAAACAAGATGGCTGTGGCTATCTCTCGTACGGCCGATGAGAACGTGGCAAAGGGCCACTTCTAGGCACCGTAGTCTGAAGGCTCGAGGGCCAAGAACGAACGACTGACATTGGGTAATTTAAAGGATGAACGCAAATTAATTATAAAAGAGGGAGAAGACCACTATAAGATGAATCTTTTTTTTTAAATGAAGGTTTAAAAGATTCCTCTGCCGGAAGAAAACGAAGGCAGCGCAGGTGAGGCGGGTCGGGGAAACGGGACGAACGGAGAATGGAAAAATGAGGACATTCCCCACCACAAAAACAACAGCGAGGGTCGATTCGTGCGTCAGCCGAAACAAGATGACTGTGGCTATCTCTCGTACGGCCGATGAGAACGTGGCAAAGGGCCACTTCTAGGCACCGTAGTCTGAAGGCTCGAGGGCCAAGAACGAACGACTGACATTGGGTAATTTAAAGGATGAACGCCCATCCCATTCCACTTGCCAAAAATGAAAAACAATCCCTTATAGAGGGAAAGAAATCTTGTAAAGGTAATGCAGAGTTATCCCGCTCCCAGGATAAGCTGATCTCGGCCCTGGTTGCCCGGGAACCGAACAAAATTAAACCCGAAACGTGTCGTATTCGGGATCATCCAGTTGCAAATAGTGGATGGGGAATCTAAAAGAATGACTAAAAGTTCAGCGGTAAACATAGAAGCCGCCAGTAGCAAAGACAAAGTTAAAAACTCCTGAGCTAACTCCTGTAGCACCCACGCCTCGGTCTGACTTGGAACCATCTTTGTATATGGGGCAATGTGGTGTATGTGAGGTTGCATGCTCGACGAACAGGCACACTTAAGGGAGCAAGGGTCCAAGGAGAACTTGTCTAAATTTCACATGCTTGTGCAAACAGGTGGAGCACACCAACTAAGAGACGGAAGGGCAAGGATCCTTAGAGCACCCAGGTTGGAGAGATGATATATCCGGAGCAAGGAGTGGGGTAAAAATATTGGACGCTAATTGACACACTAAAATAATTGAATTTCTTTTATAGCAATGCCTCTGGGCATTCCTATAATAAAAACCTCCTGGAAAACCTTATATATATATATATATATATATATATATATATATATATATATATATATATATATATATATATATATATATATATATATATATATATATATATATATATATACATATATCAATTATTATGTAAAATTCATATCATGCAATCCTTTAACTTTGTCAATTTAATCGTTCAATTATTTTACTTAACTTTTGTAAATTAAATCGTATTTTATGTACAACTTAATAATTAATTAATTCATTTATTTTAGTTGTCAATTCATTTAACGTACTGTTTCAAACATCTCTTAAAATTTCACACACAAACAAACAAACACACGCTTTCAGCTCGAACATATAGCACACTATTCTTTCCCATTCGACTCAAGCCACTCTTCGTATAAAGGTCGGTAATCATTCCTTCTACAATTAGTCATTTACCTCCAAACAAATTATACATAGTTAATTCCCCTTTCTCTCACAATTCTTTGCAAACGACCATACGAGAGTAGGTCCTAATTATATTTACTTCTCACATTGCAGCCCCTAATTCACAGTCCATCATAGTCACTATATTATTCACCATATTATTTCATATTTATTCACATACTTCAATTCTCTTCGCATCTTGTTACTGTAAATCATATGTTAAAATATCTTACATTGTATACCTAATTAACATATCTCAATGTACATTCATTGATTCTATGAATATATTTATATTTGTTTAATTGTTTTTCTTAAAACCCAGTTCATTATTTGAAAATTTATTTCTCTGTCGTCTTAGGCCTAAAACTATCAGCAGACAACTTCGATCAAACAAATTTATGGTTATGGTTTTCGAAACGCTATTTAGGCTTATTTATTACCCGAAAATAAATCACATGAATAACCATATACTATACTTTACCTTTAAAAAAAACCCACACGTGAATCTGGCTGAAGAATGACTTTGACCTTGGATCTTATATAGACGGGAAATGGTTTTTGGTTAGGCTCGTGGGCATGTTCGCAGACTCCCAACCCGTTGTTGTCTGACGAGGAGACGGACTTGAGGCAACCGGTGATTTCGGTGAGGGCGACGGATAGCGTTAAGCAACGGGACCGTGAAGGTATGCTTTTTCCAATCTTCGGGTTAATCTTGGGATGCTTCTCACTGACGGGCGATGAGCAAAGAAGTGAATCCTTGGACGAATGGGGAAGTTTGGGGAGTTCACTTTGGGTACTTCTCAATGGCGAGCAGTATCTTTGGTTTTTGTTGTAAACCGAGATAGGGGGTTTATCTGACAAAAGATGTATGAGAGTGATCCTCAATACAAAAGGGGCTAATTTTCGGTGGGACCACCAGGAACTTGCTCAGAATGAGCTTCTTCTCTGTTCCGTTCTTTGAGTGCCGTGCTGACGCCTGACTTCGTCGTGTCGATATAAGAACATAAGAAAAGAAGGAGACTGCAAAAGACCATTCATGGCCTACACTAGGCAGCTCCTGTTCCATTCAACACACAAAAGATTTCTTAACAGAGAAAAGTCATCAACATTGTCACCCTTTACAGGAGTTCGTCCGATCTAATCTACAATATACATAAAATGCATCCAGATGATTATGTCCATTCATGCAACCGCAAAATATAATCTCCCCACTCCTTAGAAAAATATATACACATGTACATAAAAAAAAGGTCAGTCCCATCTAGCAGCTTCATCCATATAATTTTCGGTGGGACCACCAGGAACTTGCTCAGAATGAGCTTCTTCTCTGTTCCGTTCTTTGAGTGCCGTGCTGACGCCTGACTTCGTCGTGTCGATATAAGAACATAAGAAAAGAAGGAGACTGCAAAAGACCATTCATGGCCTACACTAGGCAGCTCCTGTTCCATTCAACACACAAAAGATTTCTTACCAGAGAAAAGTCATCAACATTGTCACCCTTTACAGGAGTTCGTCAGATCTAATCTACAATATACATAAAATGCATCCAGATGATTATGTCCATTCATGCAACCGCAAAATATAATCTCCCCACTCCTTAGAAAAATATATACACATGTACATAAAAAAAGGTCAGTCCCATCTAGCAGCTTCATCCATATATTTATCTAATCTATTCTTAAAACTACCCAGAGAGGAGGCTTCTATCACATGTCTAGTGAGCCTATTCCATTCATCTACCACACGATTTGTAAACCAATTCCTCCCAATCTACTTCCTAAACCTATACTTATCAAGCTTAAACCCATTGCTACGTGTCCTGTCATGTTCACTAAGTATAAGAACCTTACCCAGATCCCCTTTATTATATCCTTTTACCCATTTGAAGACTTCAATCAATTCCCCTCTGACTCTTCTCCTTTCCAATGTATGTAGATTTAGTTTCCTGAGGCTTTCACCATAAGGTAAGTTCCTTAGCCCACCAATCATCTTTGTCATCCTTCTCTGCACAGACTCAAGCAAATCAATATCCTTCCTATAATATGGTGACCAAAATTGTACTGCATAGTCTAGATAAGGCCTAACTAGCGCCAGATACAGTTTTAGAATGACTTCAGCACTCTTATTGCTTACACTCCTCCTAATGAATCCCAATATCCTATTAGCTTTATTCTTAGCATTTAGACATTGCTTTCTAGGACAAAGGTCTGAACTTACCAAAATACCCAAGTCCCTCTCACAATCAGTCCTCCCTAAAATTCTCCCATTTAATTTATAACTATTCAATGGATTATTTCTACCTATACTAAGTACACTACATTTGTCTATGTTAAACTTCATTTGCCATTTCTCTAACTCGATCTTCTCGTTCTTCTCCAGTTATCCGCCTATATACTTCACCGACCCACTGGGGTGTAGGGCTTATGATTGAAGCCTCACTCCTCTAACGATACTTCCCCGAGCGTCTTTCACTTATCCCTAAAGGCATCTTCTGGCTTTTGGTCGCAACTCCTATAATTTCGCCTATTACGCGAAACTCGATCTCAAATCTTAGCGGAAATAGTGCTTGTTTAAACATTGTTATTGCACCTGGTGTCTTTCCCCTTGGTATTGTTATGCTCGCTGGCACATAAATCTGTTGATTCGTACTTCTTGTGGTTGGAGGAGGCGTTCTGGTGGCCAGCGAGTCGAGGGGAGAGGGGGGTGGTGGTAAGTAATCGAGTTACACCTAGCGTGAGGACGTTGTGGTACCCGAACGAGGCATCTGTTATTATGGTGGGTATCGATTTCCCTACAATCTTCAAGCTCATTAGAGCATATCACACACTTTACTGAATTAAAGGTAAGCTAGGAGAGGGGACAGAAACATCAGTCTTAACTTTAGCATGTTGCGCGTGGTAGGACACCTCCACAACAAGGTTACTATAATTACGGGACCAATTACGGCGCGTCATCCGTGAAATTGTTATTTATCTTCTCTAATTTCGAAAGAGAAAAATCGGAGTCTGAGCGAAGGACTATGGACCGGTGTTAATCTACATCTGGATCCACTTCACTTGAGAATCGTTTTCCCTATAGGTAAATAGGGCTGGAATGAGATCCAGTAACGCGAGGACAAAAAAACTAGAGCTTCCTGGGAATGAGTGTTAATGTTTTTTATCCTCAAACTAAAGACTTCTACTTCATCAGATGGGCTCACCACTTTACATTGACTTCACGCTCTCTCTCTCACAGTATCTCTCTGGAACCTTTTCTATTTTTAGTCGTTGATCCCAGAGAGGCTCTGACTTTCTCGTGGAGATGGGGGTCAGCCATGAAGCCCTTTGGGGTCCACTGGTGCTGCAAACCAGACTAGAATTACACCATTTTTCTCCTCTCCAATTATTTTCTTTTGCTGCCTTTTATTCCCCCCTCTTTCCCCTCTCCAGTAGCCTTGGTGGTTACCTGACTCTGCTAGTATTTTTCAGACTGATTTTGAATTCTTCTTTCATGAAGGTTGAAGGTTGGGCGTCTCCGTCACTTTCGTCTGCCGATGCTCAAGGTGAAACCCATCATTGGCCCCTTTTCTCTGTGTGTAGGAGAACTCAGTCTCTTTGGTTCATAAAGATGGTGTGGTATATCTATAACCATTCTCCGAGAGGACATACCGGACGCAACCTAATTGAGAGTTGGGTAAATATGTAGATTATCGGCACGAACGATGGGACGTACTATTTCATCTGTGTTCCAAAAGGTTTCACGTTTTTGGAGTACATTTAAGTTGACGGATCGTGTGGGGGTAAACACAATGGGGAGACTACACTACGATGATCCTGAGTTTCATTAAATTGGGGAGCACAGCCCCCCAGTATATAATCCTAATTGTTTATAGAATAATAATTCAAAAAGTACTCAAACGCGCATGAATATTCCGACACAAGTGAACGATTATATTTACACACAAATTTTTTTTTCGCCAGGGCCGCTAATCTACATATTTACCCCTTGTTGTAGTAATGCCGGGCCCTTTTAAGCCTCCATGGTGGGGAGTCCCGAGGGTGATTACGAAGTAAAATTTGTTTGCTACAGCTTATCTTAAACCTACAACTTCCCCTTCTTGTAAGGGTGAATATGCTAAGCATTCTTCAGCTCTTCTTTCATCCTTCCCTCGCTCCTTGAATCCCTATGTTAACGATGTGGACCCAAATTTAGATTACCCAAGCTTTTTCGTCTTAAGTTTTTCATCTGAATCCCCGCGTGCAAAAGTGGACGTGTTCGATGTCAATGAATCGTTTGAGTCCCAGTGTGGTGAACCCCATAGGATGTGGTCAAGAGGTAATGGTGATATTGTAGTTGAGGTGTCATCTCGCTCTCAGTACAACCTTGTCCAAAATCTGTCTTCGATTGCCTAAGTTCCCCGTAACCGTTTCGTCTCGCCTACTTCTGAATTTTGTCAAAGGTGTCCATTCAAATGAATAAGGAACTACGATCTCACCCATCTCCAGAGTAAGCTTAGTGTCCAACGCATCACACAGGTGCACAGGGTGACTAAAACTGTGGGCTCTGTTCGAGTCCCAACTGCCATATTGATTTTAAAGTTTGAACGTCAAGAACTACCACAGTTTATTAAAGCTGGGTACCTTCGTGTCCCACTAAGCCCTTACATCGAACTACCTAGACATTGTTTCAACTGCACCAATTTGGACATTTTAGTTGTGCAAGTCGGCAGCCCAATATTTTTATACGAAAAGGATGTCCTCACGTAGCGTGTCTCTCTGCATCTGGACGTGAGAGGCGCTCTCCACCCCAACATGCTCGAGCACAGACATCACATTTTG
Source organism: Ceratothoa steindachneri (assembly GCA_963969495.1). Taxonomy (NCBI): domain Eukaryota; kingdom Metazoa; phylum Arthropoda; class Malacostraca; order Isopoda; family Cymothoidae; genus Ceratothoa; species Ceratothoa steindachneri. The sequence continues at coordinate 28,499,530 of OZ018327.1, read as the reverse complement.
GTCGCTTTTTCTCAGATTTTTTATGGGACACTGGGTTTGGACACGCCTGTAGTATCTCATCGCTCACCTACGGCTTATGTCAGAAGTATTCCCGATATACCTTCCAAGCATCGCTCTCACACCGAGATACCTAACATTGCTTCCCTCTTCCCGATGGCTCTAGCCAGGGCCCCTGCTCAAGATGAGACCCTTGACGACATTAGATATTATTTGAAAGAATCGTCTGTATCGACCAGTGATGTTTCTTCTACCCGGCCCCATGCCCAAAGCCCCGTGGTAAGCACAAGGATTTCTCACCTGGGTCATTGGCTAGCAATAAACGGGCTGACTCGGCTGAGCCTCTTAGAGTCTTTAAATTACTATTCTTCTGCTGCTCAATATTCTTTGTCCTCAAGCCCGTACGCTCTTCACAGGACGTAGACCTCTAGCGGTCTAAACGGTTGCAGAAATCCATCCAATGCATCATACTTTGCCCAGATCTCCTGCTATGCCCACTCACGCTCCTATTCATGATCCGATGCAAGCCGATGATATTCCAACATCACCAGCTGCGGCTGTTGGATCAACCCCTCAGACATAGAAAGCGTCCTTGGCCCATGATTCCGAATCTTCTATCCGAAAATCTCTTGAGTGTGCCCTGGTGGGCCTCAGAGTGCGCAACAGCTGTTAAGAACTACAAGTTAGATATGCCTAGTTCTGGTTGAACCCAACCTTGTACAACAATGTTGACTGAAACCGAGCTTGGGTGCTTTGTCAAAGTACCCTTCGTTAGACTCGCCGAATTTCATGGTGTCGCTACGTTTCATCGATTTCCTCTATGACCCCCACTGCAAAGATCTGGAAGAGGATTAACAAGACCTGGGTCGTTATGCCAGCCATAGTAATCCTACCCACAATTTGCCGGGATCTTTAGTGAATGACAGCCTGGTGGTCAGCAACGCTTTGGCTAACCATTTCTGTCCCGTCAGCACTGTCGGCCGATACAATAAGGCTTTTTCTAACCTATAAATCAAATGAGTCTCATCTCCTATATTTTGCGACGAACTCCAACCTTCTGTATAATGCCTTGTTCTTCCTCCTCAAGTTGCGTCGTGCATTGTCCCTTTGTGGCTCTACATCTCCTGGCTTTGACGGGATCCATTATGATTTGTTTATACACATTCATCCACACTCTGTCATGTTCTTTCTTCATTATGCAACTTTATATGGGTGAAGAGTTCTTACCCATCATCATGATGCATTGGTATTGTCCTTTCCTGTGTCAAACTGGGCAGGGACGGATTGGAGGCAGATCACTATCACCCCATACCTCTTACCAGATGTTCAACAAATTGATAAAGAAGATGATGCTAGTGGGCCTGAATTGGTTCCTGGAAACCAAGCACGCACTCTCTCTTTATCAGAGCAGTTTTTGCAGAGGTCATAGCATTCTTGACTTATTAGTATGTGTTGAGGGATCGGTCTGGAAAGCATACTCGTTAAAGCACCAAGATTTGGCCATATTTTTCTGCATTGAGAAATCCTACAATAATACAGGGAAATACGATGTCCAAAAGCAGCTAGACTTGTGGTATGAGAGGTCTTTTACTGTTTTTTATTCAGTTTCTTAGCATCTCAAACTTTTACTGTGCGTGTTGGAGAGACATACTCTGACTTACAACTCCAAGGGAGGGAGTTCCTCAGCGCAGCGTTTTAAGTGTTTAATGTTTTTTTAATTGCGATCAATGATATAATTTCTCTCCCAGAGGGTGTATCGGCGGCCTTGATTGTGGATGACTTGGGACTCTACTGCCCCATCTTCCCTTAGCATCATCTGCAGCTGGCAGTCGATGGGATTAGGAAACGTGCATAACTTAAGAGATTCTGCTTTCCACTAGCAACACGAAGGCTTTGTACTTCCATCGGGGTACGGGGTAGAGGGACTCTTGTTCCGTGACCTATCTCCCTACAAGGTGTAGAGATCAACTTTGTCCCTCAGTTTCGGTTCCTGGGCATAACTTTTAATCCCAGTCTATCCTGATTGCCACATCTACGGCGTCTTCAAACGGGCTGTTTACAGACTCAGACATTTTAAAGGTCCTCTCCCACACATCGTGGGGCAGTGATCGTCAAACACTAGACTTCCCCCTCATTCTTTAAAATGCTGAACCTAATTCGCAACCTTGCAGTTCTTCTTTCCAGTGGAGCCTTCCGCACCTCCCCTGTGAACAAGTCTTTACTGTGATACTGGGGGTGCTTCCCTTGCTCCATCTCCAACTCCAGATCTGTATGCGATACTTCTGTTATGTACGGCAGGCTCCTGTGTCAGAGGTTTACAGATGCCTTTATGCTGCTGAATCAACGGCGGTATTCGATAGGTTGTGTATAAATATATCATATCATATCAAGGCCCCTATAATGTGAAATTAAACTTATTTCTAAAATGTAACTTTACATAAATTTAATTTTACATAAAGAACTATTGAATTTCCCGCACTAGATAAATGTAAATACTGTTCACAAAAACTGTAATGAGTTAAGTATTTAGTGTATAAATAAATCATATATATCAAGGCCCTTATAATGTGAAATTAAACGTATTTCTAAAATGTAACTTTACATAAATTAAATCTTACATAAAGAACTAATGAATTTTTACTTACCAGTCACTCGCTTTTTATGCTTCTGGAATGTGTCAGCACAACTTGTCTGCAAACTTTGATATCTACTAAAAAAGACTCATGATGATGACAGTTCTTACTTCTAACAATTTAATACTGTCATTGGATAAGTCTTCCAAAGATAAGACACCTTTTTTTCTGTGAAAAATTAGTGCTGTGGCAATCCTCCTTCAGATAATTTCAAATACAGCATTTGCTAGACTCAGCTTTTGCATCAGTCATCCTGCAAAACTTTGTTATACAGAATTCATGATATAAAGGGACCCTGCTGTAATGTTGATAGTGTCCTGAATTCAGCATTGCGAAAATGAAGGAAGGAATAATGGAACAAATAAGATATTTAGTATAGCTAGTGTATAGACCTTCCCCTTCTACCACAAAAAAATTGAAGGGGGTCCTCATGTTTCCACAGAGTCAAAAAGGTCAAAATGTTAAGGTCATTTTCTAAAAATCATGAAAATTGACTATATTTGAAACACTATTTCTCAGCTGCTATGTATGCTCAACTGGCAGAAAAGGTTTTAAATATAATGAAAGACATATATCATCATATCCTATCAGTTATAGATAGCATTTAGTATTGATTCTAAGTATGAATATTTTGAATCGGAAGTTGGTTCAGATGTGACTATTTGTTCAATATTTCAGTTTTTGCTAGCTTATAACTCTTTGATGGTTAGAAATAGACTGGTTTTGATTGCTTTTTTTTTTTAATCTATGGCCCTGTTTCTGTAGGACCTGAACTTTTCAGACCTATATCTTTCAAACCATGTTTTATGTGGCCTCAAAGTCGGCGATTTTTGAAAAATAAACTTAGTCTCTAAAAAGCCCCCAAAATTACGTGGGCCATATCTCTGGAACTGTTTGAGGTACAGAGCTATAATTTTGCATGTGCAGTTCTTTTATGACATGTATCAACATATCAAAAAATGAAGAAAATCCAAGATGGCCACCTGGCAAGTGTTTTTGAAATTTGCCTGATTTTGTGCGGAATGACCCTGAATATAATTAATTTAAACACAATCGCCTGTATAAAATGCATTGTGGGTCTAGGCCTATTTGCCTTGTGATTGGGAAAAAAAATGTCATGTCAAGTTGCGCGTACTTTGCTGGGTCACTGTTAGTTAACCCAAGTCCGGAGAGACAGGAAGACATATTGTAAAGACGGTGTAAAGAGCTCTCTGAACTTAGAAAAAGTAACAAAGTATCGAGAAAAATTAATTTCTTCAGAATTGCATAAAAAGTATTGCTATATAATTTAATAAGATGGATAATATTTATTCTATTTCCTTTGTTGCTTAGAAGTCTCTAAAACCCTCAAATTACCTTGGGTATAGTTGGTTATTTAAGTATGTTTTTAAAAATTGATTCCAACCAGTTACATTTCCTTTATTTGTCTTTGAATCTTTAAATTTCTTTGGTATCTTCATATCCTTCTTGTTAAATATATTAATATATTTCAACCTTACTCCTGCACCATTAAAAAATATTAAGTTATTTACATGGGAAGAGAGAATAGAGAATTTAGCTATGAATTGGATAGGCCTTGGCTGAATGGAGTAGAAGATGAGAAGGACTTAGGAGTAGTAGTAGATAGGTCACTGAGGTTTTCTAAGCAGTTTATTGAGGCAAAAAATAGAGCAAATAGTGTTGGGCTTCATTAAGAGGAATGTTAGTTATAAAAGTAAAGCAGTTATCCTTAAACTATATAACTCATATAAAGGCCACATTTAGAGTGATGCAAAGGAGGGAGACAAAGCTGATACCTTCCCTGAAGCACCTTGAATATGTAGATAGGTTGAGGGTGCTAAATATGTTCTCATTTGAAAGAAGGTGTGTGAGAAAGGATATGATTGAACTTTTTAAAATTTGTTGTGGGGTAGATAGTTCTTTGAGTTTGAAGGTAGTAATAGGGAGCAGGGGCCACCACTTAAAAATTAAAAAACAGGGGTGTATGTTGGATGTGAGAAAGTATTCTTTCACTAACAGAGCGGTAGATTACTGGAATGGTTTACTATTATAAGGAGTGCAAATTTAAATGTTTTCAAACACAAGTTAGATGAGTAGTTGGGAAGGGTAGTTTATGATGATTTTTAAGTTGTATTGAGGCAAATTACATATTGTAATATCAATTTATTTATATATTAGCAGGCAATGACTTCACCAGTCGCCCCTACGGGGGGGAGGGGGGAACTTGCACTTTGCTACTAAGATTAAAATTTAAAATTATAAAAAAACAGCCATGGTTAAATTTCATTAATTTTCTGAACTTCGCCAATTATAATAATTTTAAAAAGGCACTCTAAACTAAATTTCCCCTCTTTCAAAATATCACATTGCTAAAATATAGAGTTATAGATGTAGAATAGAAGAAGATATATAAAAATAAATTTTCTTAACCTCACCATTTGTAATTCTTTGGGTTTTAAAAAATTCATAAAATCTCGATACTTATATTTATTTCTGAACTTCACCATTTTGATATTGTAAAAGAATTATTAGAAATAACTTTGATAAAAAACCTAAGTCATAACCAAACTAAGATGAAATTATTATTCAAATACTCAAAAAAATCCCCTTCTTAAATTTTAGAGTTAGTGATGATGATGATGATGATTAATAGGTAAGCAGTTCAGACACAATCTTGTAGATGCAGTTTATTGGTTGTGGTTGACTCGGATGACCTCTGATAGCCCCTTGTGGCTTTTCTCATATATTAAATTGTGTTTTTTTCAGATTAGGCTGTGTAATTGACAAAAATCAATTACAGGTTGGAAATTACCATAATATTCATATGAGAATGCAAGTACAGTTATTTCACAACCATTATACTGAACAGTCATTTTGGACTAAAGGCTATGCCACAGCATGTAACTAGAATAGGTTTCTTATTTGGTTCATTTCAGCCAGAAAAACAGTAGGTACACAAAAACAAACTAAATCAATCCCCCAAAATTAACCCATAAATGACTGAATGTCCACAATAGGAAATGTATGTATTTCCAACAAAAACAAGTTTCTGATCTGAAAAGTACACAAAATTGAATAAGAAAAACACATTTTCAAATTTATTTAAAAGATCCAGAATCAGAAGCAGACCTAACCCTAACCTAATAAAATCACACAGAAATTTTGACCCCCCTCCCTATTTGCATGTGGTTTTACCCCCTTTGGAATCCTTTGCAATTCTATTACATTAAAAATAATTTATCTTACCACCGCACACCATTCTAATGTATCAACTGAAGACAGCCATGTGCGAACCATCCAAAATATAACGAAGCATGGTATTGGCCAATCAGTCAAAAGATGTACATGCAGATTGTTTGCAGATATAAAATTTTTTTTTCGCATAATGAATAACTAAATTATTATTAAGTTCCGGAAAGTGAAAATTATATCATCGGTGAACATCATTTTAAGAATTAACAACGTTTATCTTTTTGAAAATTTTAAAATTATTAATGTCTTAAAACAAATATTTGCTGTATTTCACCTTATGACCATCATAAAGGAAGAGCACATTATATATGATAAATAACTAAAAATGTGCCTGCAAATTGAGAGAGAGTAAACCCCCGAAGCCGGCGGTGCTTTTTATTCTGCATTACTTTATTTGGGCAGTGAAAATAGCGATCTGATGGAAATGCCTTACATTATACCCTACACTCACAATACATGAGAGTTGCAAAGCATACCATGTTTTGACAAAAATTTGAAAGTTACAAATAGGGTCACTGTGATGTTGCTAACCTCTTTTTGAGGTCTTCAAAATATATTTCACATTCACCACAAGTCATAATGCATAGCTATCCAATCCAAAACAGAAACAAATGGGAAAAAAGGTGCTGAAGTATGCTCAATTTTGTAAAAAATGTGAGATCGCTACAATTTTTTTTAAAAATACTTTTCCACTATGAACATCATCACAATTAAGATAAAAAAAATATTGAAATTCAAATAGTTATTATAATAATAGTCACATTTTTAAGTGATTACAGTTTTCTAAATATTTACCAGATTCTGCAATTATATTTGAGACGAGTAGCATTAAAAGATTGAAAACCAACCTCGGTGATATTACCACCCTTGGGAATTAGGAGGTTCTATGTTGGGCTCTGAGGCAAGCTCTGGACTATGCACTTGTTGATGTGTGGTGCGGTGTGGCAGTATATGGAAAAGCCAATCCAGATTAGTGGATCTTGGGCCATGCTCCTGAAGCAAGGGTAAAGGGATGTAGTTTCCCTGGGGGCAACATTGATTTGGGTGGTCCTCTTCATTAAGGTCCTCCTTTGCCTGGGGGCGTCCATTGACTTCTCAATATCTAGACAATCATAATGAGGTCCTGGATAGGCGCTCTGCTCTTTGCCCGCTCTGACTCCATAGCAGGAATCAGCTCAGCCCTTTGGGATGTATGACAAAGAAGATTGGTGATAGCACACAAGAATTTAATATTGCAGGCCAGTGCACTCCAATTTTCCACTAGACCTACCCTTCCCAATGCCTCAATGATATTAGTTAATTTTTTGGGTTGTCTCCGAATCTGACACACTTACAGGCGCAAACCTCTGAACCTTTTTGTTGAAAGTTGCTTGGTCTCCCAGATTGTGTTACATTTTGGTTGTATGTCTGAGTCTAGGGGGTAACTTTGCGAGTGGTACCTTTCCCAGGACTGTGACAGTCTAGATTATGGTGTGATGATTGCATCGTTAGTCCTTTGGGCCTTGAGGCAGATGTGCCTCCTTCCCACACCTAAGCATTCTTTTTAGATGTTTGATAATTGTTGCTGTTTTCCATTTTTCTCTTAGTTTTTAGTTTAGGATTAATTTCGCCTAAAGAAAGGCTTTCTTAGGTTTGGATTAACCTGGCCTAAAGAAAGGCTTTCTTGTAATTTTGGCATCTGTGCCCTCACTGGTGCCTGCCAGACAAAAGTGTAAAAATGTTTACAAAACCATGTACTGAAAGAATGTTTGCTATACAAGTTTCTTTCAGTACAGAACCTGACCACCCTCTCGATTTTCATTCTTTCTTGATGTAGGAAATGCTCCAGTTATCCCCTCTCTTCTCTCACACATTCATCCATTCATATCTCGACAACCATTGAGTGATAGTCAATCCCAATCCTATCCTCCATTTTTTATGTCATTCCAGAATGCCTTTCTCATCCTCTCATAATTTAGGGTTCATACGCTACAACTATGCAGTTTCACCCTTGTACATCTAAACTTCAGCTACCTAATTCTAAACCTCATACTTTCATACCCAACCAGTGAATCATGCTAAGCCTCACTCCACTGGAAGGGGGGTGGTCTGTGTAAATTGGTAACTTGGTATCTGTAGGAGGAGCATGCCTCTGCACTCAAAAGTACTGCCACACCCTCTTTACTCCTACTGCTCTGATCATTCTCCATTCACTTCACCTCATACAAACTCTTCATTTCCTTTCTTGTTTCTCTCACATAAAGCAAGCATATGCAATCTCTTTCTTTTAAAGACATTGGCTAGCAATCCATTCATTCCCACATCGTATAATATTATGGCGCAGTCACCCTACAGTGAGCACTAAGGGACTTGCGTGAAATACATCCATCCACATCATATAAACCCTGCACATTCTACACATCCGGATACGAATTAGCTGATCTAATTGGATGGGGACAGTGACAACCGCCATATTATTGTCCTTGTGTATTGCACTCATGGGATAACACCTTCCGGATTCAGCTTCTCAGACCAGGGGGTCCTTATCTGGGCTTAATAATCTTTTATGATATCCACCTGAGTACAGTATGGGTATTCCTGTCCCATGTACAGGCAGCATTCTCAATTTGCCTTTTACAACCTGTACCAGAGGATAACATGGGTCTTCTTCTTCTTCCTGCTCCATATACAGTACACAAGTATATTAATAAGATTGTAATTTTTTTAAGTATATTTAATGGATTCCTAGAAAAAAAGATGAACTGATCATGTTTATATGATGGAAGAATTGAAATCAACTTTGGCTCATTTTCGTCATGAAAATGCATTCCTTAAAGCGGAGCTTTCTCTTGCTAACAACAAAAACAAGAGAGAAGCTCTGGAAAGTGAACATTTTCATAACCTCAAGGTAAGGTAATATAATAGTAATTAATGGTTTGATATATTATGTGCCACATTGATAAAGTGCTGGCTTAGTACTGAACTAACTTGGTTCAAACCGCCTGCAGTTGTGACAAAATGAACCTAGCTTTGGAACCACTTTGTGCTATAGGTTCCTCTTCTTTGCTTTATGGGCCTTGAGGCCCATTTTCTTTCCTTTATAGCAGTTCATTGTGGTTTATTAGCCAAAACCTCATATCAATAGGATATTTAGTAAGGTTCTAGCTTAGTTTAGTTGAAACACTAAGGTTGATTGTAGTGAAGTTGAGCCACTTTGGATGTGGTAAGTGGCTAGATGAAGTCTTGATTCGAGCCAACTTCACAGCAGGTACTGTATGCTGTAGATAGCTGTGTTTAAGATCTCTCATTAAACTAGGTCACACCATTAAAGAGATTGCAGGTCAGGGTAAGACACCTACCAAATTACTTAGGATATTGATAGGTCCTAAATAATTATTTAGGATATCTATAGGGCTTAAATAATTATTTAGGATATTCAGAGGGCCTAAGTAATTATTTAGGATATTTAGAGGGCATCAATAATGAGCAAAAAAAAAAATGCAATTCAATGGAAAGCATTATTCTTGAGACCAGTTTCAGAGATGCCTGGCTGCCATCCTCAATCCAAAAACAATGATAACAAAGGGTTGACTTTATATAGGGTTGGTTGTGAACATAAGAAAGAAGTGTTTATAACAAACCCTTTATAAAGTCAACCCTTTGGCCTTTGTTATCATGGACTGAAGATAGGAGCCACAGTCACTTCCAAAACTCTTCTCCAAAATAAAGATTTCCATTGAACTGGGTATATTTTTGCTCATACAAGAAGCTTGATACTGAGTGAAATTAAAATAGCTATGACATAAATGATAAAAAGGACTGATTGGGTACTTTTAAGGACTGGTTTAGTACTTTTTTCTCACATTTAAAATCCTAAACACTGCAAGTCCCCCTTACCTGTCCTCACTGGTTGTGTCCAGACAACAAAGAGCCCTTTGCTCGGGAAGTGCCCTCCTGTTTTCAGTTCTTCACACTCGTCTCTGCTGCATGGCTGACCGTGGCTTCTCTGTAGTTAGCCCTAAGCTGTGGAAAGGTCTGCCTCCTGGTGTACACTGGTCTTCGCCTAGAAATTTCAAGTGGGCTTTGAAAACCCACATCTGTCAGGCATTTCCTAGTCAATGGATGGCCGACATATGAAGGCTTCAAGGTCTTGAAGGGCACCATATAAAACCTTTATTATTGTCATATTACTACACCCACTTTACCTGCATGGTACTTCCTGGCGAGCTGTAAAACATGCTACACTAAAGCTCACATCCGCCCCTTTCTCCCAAATATTTTCCAATTTGAAACCACCTTGATTGCCAAATCAGTCTTACCAGCCAGGACCTGTGATCAGGACACCCTCTCCATCCATGAATGCCAAAATAGATGCTGCTCCCTACTGCAAATTTGTGTAACTTGAGAAAGCATTGCCATCTCAATTACTTTCAATACAGCTCTAGAAGAACTCTGGAAAAGACCACATATAGAAGGCACATCTCCATACAATTTGACCCCTCCCCCATTTTTTTGCTGCATACTTGCATGCCCGAGGAAGGAGGTGGCATCCCTTGGAGTATCTCAGGGTATGTTTTCATTATAATGGGTTGAGGAATAAGTTCTTGCATTATCTAATTTATTCATTACCATTAACAATTTTAGAAAAACTTCATTTTTAATTGATAACAATATGTTATTTACGACTTCTTCCCAATGTTCAACTAGTTTTTCAATGCCTCTGCAATAAAAATCTCTGGATTTTGACTCAAAGAATTTGTCTAACCAGGTTCTTAATTCCACATCAGTATTAGACGAAATGGCGCGCAAATTGTTGGAGAGCGATCAGAACAGATGGAAATCCGATGGAGCCAAGTCTGGCGAATATGGAAGATGCGGCAGGATTTTCTAATTAAGGGTTTGGGTGGCGTCTTTTGTCATATTGGCAATATGTGAGGATGAGCATTGTCATGTTCCAGAAGGACTCCATAACGTCGATGAGGTCGCTTTTCACAAATAGCTTTGGCGAGTTGATACATTTGTTGAATGTAGAGTTCTGCATTGAAAATCTTGTTGTTCGCAAGGAGCTCATAAAAAATGATACCTTCACATTCCCACTACACACACAGCCTCGTCTTTCATGGATGAAGTCCTTGCTTTAATCACAGAAGTGGTTTTTTATTGGGGCTAAGCCATTGTTTTTGATGGTTCATGTTGACATAAACACACCACTTTTCGTCGCCAGTGATGATGCAGTGAAGAAATCTGTCCTTATATCTACGAGTAGCCTTGTGACTAACTAGCAAGCAAACCTGTGGCAATTGTGGAACATTGAAGCTTGTTGCTTTCGCTCAAAGGGTGCGGAACCCATGCACAGAGTTTTTGAACTTTCCCCATCAAATGAAGGTGATTCACTAGTTTTCTAATCACACACCAATTGTACAGCCAATTCTCTAGTTGATTGATGAGGATTTTCATGAAGAAAGTCGTTCAATCGATCTTCGTCCAACTTAACGGGGTGACCAGAATGTTCTTCATCATTAAGATTGAAATGACCGTTTTTGAAACATGAAAACCACCATTGAGCTGTCTTTTCTGATAAAGCATTTTCTCTGTACACAGCACAAATATCGCGACGAGCTTTGGCTGCATTTGCATTGTTCCTGTCTCGATTGGAAATAAATAACAAGTGTCGAAAATGCGCCTTTCTCTCAACTTGACATTCTATTTTGAGGGTACAGTACAAAAATTAAATTAACACAACTTTTAAATAAACCTCAATGACTTATTACTCAACTTCAAGACGTAGCCTAAGCAAAAGCCTAATAGTCTACACTGTTAAGAGACGTAGCCTAACCTTTGCAAATTTTGCTCTCATTTTTATTATTGTTTCTTAATATGTGCACAAATCATGTCAACAAAACTTAAATCAACACATTAAAAAAAATGCAAGAACTTATTCCTCAACCTAATATATAGTTTATTTGAAATCTCTTTTAATTTTTTTATTGTTGTCATCAGATGTGATGTCTGTACCTGGCAATCATTTTCTAAGATCTCATAAAACTTCATTTTGCTGATATTCATGTTTTTTGATAACATCTGGTAGTCACTTGGAGATTTTTTTGCTTCGAGTTTTATTCAATGTTTTCAGCACTGCAAATGGTAGAAAGGCAACCTGAGCTTTCATTCTATTCTACCATCACAACGTATGTATATGTGAGGACATATTTACAATTTAGGGAGAGAAAGTTGATGTAATTTACTTAGATATTTTAGCAAAGCTTTTGATAAGGTTCCACAAAATAGACTAGTTCACAAATTAAAAATGTATGGGATATGTGGGAAAGTTTTTTGAATTGGAGAACTGAATGGCTGAAAGGTGGACTCACAATAAAAGGATGTTATCACTGGTGTACCTCAGGGATCAGTTCTAGGCCCATTATTATTGTTTATATAAATGATATTGGGGCAAATTGCCTATTGTAATATCATTTTGTCTATATTTTATATTATTAATGTGTGTTGTGGCTTTTGTCATATTCAATTATGTTATGTTAAACACAACATAAGGCTGTTAAAACTAAGTACTTGAAAATCCAGACTATTTAGAAATAAACACTCCTGAATCTATTTTATCATGTATAGGCTCGTAAATAGTGGATAGATGCACAAATTGGTTATTTTTTTTTTTTAGAAGAAAATTTTTAATTTAGTCTGTTCCTAAATTTTCTAGACAAAGTGTATAAATCAACTAATGCCTCATTGATTCTTTTTTTACTAAAAAGATGAAATGGATTTACATAGTAAAGGCAAATTGGTAAAACTATGACAAAAATAGTTAAGGTGCCTTCCCTCACAAATGCAGATATTTTTAGTATAATAATTTTAAAGCACAACTCAAATGAAAGGAAAGGAAAAAGTAAAACATAGATACTAATTAATAGCCTATATGAAGCAGCCCTTGTTCCAATCACCAAGGTCAGTCATATAAGTAAAACTAGTTAAATTCATAGGTGGGTTCGATAACTAAAAAATGTATCACAACAATTGCTAACGATAACCTTATCAGCTATAACCAATAATTGATAACTGGCGATAAATTTATCGCCCAATAAGGTGATAACTGATAAATCTAAAATTCTAATACAATATTGATTATTGACTATATATAGTGTTATTTTATAATACTATAGTAAGAATATTTGAAAACTGTTTCTTAGTTTCTTACCTGGTGAGGCTCTTCCTTCATCTCCTCATAGGTTTTGAAGATCCTCCTCCCAGCTCGGACCTACCTATTTCTTCATCCAAGGGACACGCGGCTCGCCCCTCTGCTAAGCTAGAACCAAAAACTGAAATTATCGATTATTGCTAGTTTGGAACCAAAAGTATCAGTGATACCGATGAATTGATAATGTGGAAAAAACAATATCGGATAACTGATAACCCAATATCGTTATTGCAATAATGCCCACCTATGGTTAAATTACTTCTTTGCAATGAGTTTTTAAAATATAACTGATTACCTGTTTGATAAATCACTTTACCTTTATTAAAAGATTGCAGATTTGGAACAAACTATCAAGAATTTAGAAGAAAAATATAATTTAAATGAAGAACAGTATGAAAAAGACCAGAAAAAGCTTCAACAATTGAATTTACAATTAAATCAAAAGCTAAAGGTAAGTCCTTTTATTCCGTTATTAGTATTATGGAGTGATAGTTTTCACTGCTGTCAAATTGTTTAAATTACTTTAATAACTGTACTGTAAAAAATAATAAAATCCCCATGTTTAACATGGTTGCTAGATACTCTAAAACACCATGTTAAATGAACTTTTTGTTAATGGAATAAAATAGAAATGTAAATATTTATTTATCCAAATATATTTTAAAATATTTTCCCCACTTGCTCTTACTTATTCACTATATCAGAAAAAAGCACTTTAATTTGTGTAGTTTATGATCTTTCTCATTATGTTAAAAAAAAATGGCTTACAAGTATGAGGAAACATTAATCCTATGTAACTCTCCTGCTCTGTAAACTGCCATGGATACCCACTTGCTCCACAATCACTTTAAAGTCCTTCATACCTATAAGATTTTAAACACTGCCGTCCATTCATACCTCTTCCTCACTGAACCAATCCTGATCACCAATGGCCCCACATTCTGGCACTGCTCTCTAATACTACTCATTCCCTTTGTCTTCTGTGCTATACACTGCCCCTACCCTCGTATCTTCAATCGTGACTTTGAAGACCCACCTTTTCTCTTCAAGACTTGTGTTAGTTGTAGACAGGGGCTATGTTTAGGAATTTATTGTCAATAAAATTCTAATTTTATTGTTTTATAATCTGGAATATCTATAAATTTGGAGAGGGAGAATAAGAGCAACCAAAAATGGTACAAGGTTCTTTATTACTGACAGTTTGCTCCTCTGGAGCTTACTCAGAGTAACAAGAAATCAACAGGACCGCCAACTTATATTCACTAAGGACTCAACATTACTCTGACCAGTGTCTGAGCTCGTCACTGATTGGTCAGTTTATTGATGAGTCCAGACCAATCACCGATGAACTCAGACACTGGTCAGAATAATGTTCAGTCCGTAGTGAATACAAGCTGGCAGTCCCATTCTTGTTACTCTGAGGAAGCTCCAGAGGAGTTAAACGTGAGTAATAAAGAACCTTGAATGGTTGTACCAGTTGTGGTTTCTCTTATCTTCCCTGTCAATTTGTTGTTGAAGAGAGACACAAATTTATAAACTTAAGTGAACAAGGTTAACAGACCTAAGTCGTTTGCTCTCAATTATTCTGACCTATGACCTTATGACCTTCCAAACCTTCAACAAGTGGGGCAATTCATCCTATAGTTTTATTTTAATAATAATTCCCGGACTAACTTTGGGAGGACCTTCTCAATTATATCATTTGAAAGAGAATGTAAAAAAACATAAAGGGTTTCAAATTTTGTTCAAATCAGCTGAAAAGTTATGATATTATTGCCCCCAAACTCATTGAAAAGTAAAATGGTTAGCAACCAACCGGCCTATGGACTAACATAGTAACTTATAGAGTCGCGTGCACATGACTAAAAAGTGTTGGATAAAGGAGCATAAATATCATCAATGTTTATTCAATGATAAACTTTATAACCCTCAAAGAAAAGACTCATGGATGTAATAAACATCAGCAAAAATATTCATTACTGTCCCACCCCACATCCCCTTACAAAAAAATACTAGACACCTGCCACATAGTAAGAAGTGAAAAGCAAATTTCCTCTCTAACAGAGATGGCAACATCCTCTGACAGAATGCCTAATCTAAGAAAAAAAAGTCAGTTCCTTTTGGGTATCATCCTATCCCCCATCCTCATGCATGGCAGACTAATCCCTACTATCAACACAACATCAACACAACCTAATCCAAATCATTACACACAGTAGGGTGGTCCCGAAATTCAAAGACAATGATGGGATTGGTGCTCATTTCCATATAATGCCACTTCTGGAAAAAGTCCTCCAGCTAAAATTTCTCCTCGATCGAACACTATTTAGGGTATGCCATGGGACAGGAAATGTTCAGCCCTCTGTATAACACCAACCACACATGACTAAAGTTCCAAAAATGAACTGAAAGTACAATTATGACACTTGTTTCATGATAAAAATATTGAAAGTGAAAGAAAAATGAATGTTCTACATTTATTCAATCGAAACAGGAGTGCATTCTCACATATTTTCACTGTATTTTTTTGTAAAGTAAAGGACTGTATATCAAAGCATATCAATTCTTCCTCGGGGTTCTCAAGGTCCATAAATCCTAGGATAAGATTGGAACGCGGGGTTAGTGTTGCTTTCGGCCCGCTACAATGTGTGAGACAAGAAAATCACCCTTCACTTCTTCATGACAACAGTACCCTTTTTCGGATTGGGGAAGTTTCTGCAGTGTTCGGAGATCTGCTGAAGGAGGAACTTATTTTGGTCTTCATTTTTGGTAATCGAGGCGTTGTAGTCCTCAATCAGCTTCACGCCGTGCTCCGCCACGTCGTTGAGGGGGTTCATGCCCTGGAGGGTACGCAAACCAGACTGGAATGATTTATCCTCTTTCCAGGAGACGGGGTCTTTTCCAAGGAAAGTCTTATCTAGTCCGACCATGTTGAAGAAGCGGGTGCTGGTCATGTTGGCCAACTTGCTGAGGGATTGGGGAATTTGTTTTCCCTCGATGTGAAGCCGCTTTGTGTTCCTGATGATACCCCCATCCACTTCCATCGCACAGATGATGTTCACCTTTTCACTTGGGTCAACGTTGTTGCTGAAGAGGGACAGAGGGATCATTTGAGGCGTCAAGTACCACAAGTGGCGCTTGAAAGCAGTCAATGCTGCCTTCACCACAGTTTCGTTGGTCGTACCAGCTCAAGGAAGGCGCCGTAGTCATCCCTGTCCTGAAGTTCATTAGCAATGAACGCTTTTGTACTCTCCACGGTTTCCTTGTTGGTTTTGAACGCTTTTTGTATTTCTGGGTTGTTCCATCCATCCTCGTAGTCTTCCTGGTCTATGAAGTCCCAATGATCCTTAAATCTAAATCTATTGAAAAAAAGAATGTCTGGTCAATTGGAGGACCCATGAAGGGCCGTGAAGACATGTTAAGTACAAAAGTTCCCGGCCAAGCAGTCTCTCTAGTCGAACACAGCGGCCCGCGGAGGACCCTGTGTTTGATGAGATTGTGTCGAAGCACAAAGCCACGATGTTCTCCTCTAGGTTCCACTCCCGCAGCCCTGACACCACTGCCTCCACTTGTGCCTCGCCAGTTTCTCCTCCGGGGAGCCGAGGGACACCAAGAAGTTGGGTGGAATCCCCTTTCCGAGGAATATCTGTTCCCGTCATGTAGATGGGCAGTCGGTCCACCATTCCACTTCCAGCGGTGGCATCAGGAAGGATCTTTCCGTCCCAATGGAAGATGAGAATCATCCCTTGGCACGCTGCTAATCAACCCTTGATGGAAGACGCCGTAGTTCTCCGATGCTGCATCCTTGAATGCCGAATGGTGGATTGGTTGATGGCGAAGTCACTCGCAGCAGTCGCAGCTCCTCCCAGGGCTTCTGCTGTGGCTGCCAAGATGTAAACAGCATTTCGATCACTAGTTTTCATTCTGTCAAGAGTAGCTGTGACCTCAGGGGTTACTATGGACTTGGGACACGCTGGAGGTGCTGTCGATGGACCAGGAGCGGGGCAAAATGGGCCTGAGTCTGCTCCATGACAAGGTGTCTTCGGTGGAGAAGGGCTGGACGTGTTGTGGGCGAACTGCTTGACAGTAGCATAACGGCCTCGCTGGATGCCTCCTGCCGCTGTGCTTCAGCTTTTCGATGTGCCTGATTGCGTTCAGCTCTCTCCAGCCGCTTCCTCTCTGTTCTGGTGTGTTCTTTGTCCTCCAGACCCATGTATCCCTTGCGCTGGGTTTCCTGCTCTAAGAGAATTGATTTGCCTTCGGGAATCTTGATCAGGGAGTTCCAATCTTTGTGTTTGATGTTAAAGAGGGAATCAATCTTTTCCTGGAAAGCGGCTTCTTTGGTCTTCTGGTTAGCCATCTGATTCTTCTTGTGCTTCTTCAAGAGCTTCCACTCTCCAACCATACCTTCCAGCTTCCGAACAATGTTCCTCTCCTCCATAGTTGGTATCCGAGCCTTCTCCCAGATCCCTAACACTTCATGCAAGGTCTCTGTCGATGCTGAGCACTTTGTTATGGACCCTGGTATCCCCATTTTCAGGTGGTGGAAATACTGCTGAAGTACCTGGAAAGATGAAAGGAAAGGGTTGCTACAAGACCAAGGCAAACTAATTCAAGTTCAACTTTATTTCAATACAAACAGCATATTTATTTTACAAACAAAGCACACATCATACAACATTTTTGCACTATAGCGCATATGTATTGAAAACCCACTAATGAGCTATTGAGCTTGCTACTCTTTGGGACACAATTCAGAAAAACAACAAGGTGGACAAATGGCCATCAGCAGAGACACACCACAAAAATTATAATTAATTACTTAGTTATTTCATCCAGCAACGATACCCAGTCACGAAACAGGATGAGACAGTTTATGCAATGCAGGAGTAGTATGTTACTAGTATAATAATGCAGGAAATAAGCAAACTTAAATTATAGTGAGAAAACAAAGTAGACATAACCTCATAGAATCACAACTAGACTGACAAAGGACCTCTCCCATTGTGTCCCAAGAAATCTGAATTACCTGACGGCTTGTTGGAGGTCAGCTTTCAGGGATTTTCTCCAGAGTTGAACCAACATCATACACCAGTGTCTGTTTTCTTTTAGAAGAAGCCATGTTCACCTGACCTAGAAATGAAGGATGTCATGGCACATAATGCTTTGGCAAATGAGAGAATTGTCTAACCACAATTCACAATAGAGTTGAAACATTGTTGCTGTGTCACATACCATAAATGAAGTCTGATTTCCTTCTAATTTCACCTCATAAGAGGGGCATTCAATAAGTTTTGCGAATCAGTAGGGCAAAACACAGGAAGGGGGATGGCTGTTTGTGGGGGTGTTAGGACAAGTTATGACAAGTCAGGACCTGCAGCCGCACGCTACTGCCTCGTCTATTTAAGAAGCAGTAACTGATCGCAGATCGTCAGTCAAAAATTTTCAACAATGGAGAAGGTTGAGCACCGCGCAGTGCTAAAATTTTTGACCGAGGAAGACAAGAGTGCAAAAGAGATCCATGAACGCATGGTTGCAGTGTACACCGACACCGCCCCTTCCTATGCAACCATTGCTCACTAGAATAGGGAGTTCCGCCATGTTCGTGAGTCCCTTGAAGATGACCCCCGTCCAGGACGCCCATCAGACGGGACCAACGAGGATAATGTGGCCTGTGTGGAGAGGAGGATCCTTGAAAATCGACGGGTGAAGGTCGAAGAAATCGAGCGAGAACTTGGAATATCACATGGAAGTGTTATCAACATCATCCACGACAATTTGGCTATGACCAAGGTCTCTCCTCGTTGGGTCCCTAGAAACCACGCCCCATGATCGACTTCAACGTCGTCAAAGTTCGGAGGAGCTGCTGCTCCTGTACAACCAAGACCCGGCGGAATCTTAGTCACGCATAGTGACAGGTGATGAAACGTGGGTCATCACTGGGATCCCGAGACCAAGCTCGAAAGCATGGCCTGGAAGCACAGGGGCTCTCCGACCCCCATCAAGTTCCGGACCCAACCACAGCCGGGAAGGTCATGGCCACCATCTTCTGTGATTCTGAGGCAGTGTTGATGGTCGACTATGCGCCTCGTGGAAGGACGATCACAGGCCAATATTACGCCGAGGAACTGGCTGGATTGAAGAAGTGCATCCATCAGAAGCGGCGCGGCAAGTTGACACGCGGTGTCCTACTCCTCCACGACAATGCCCTGTCCACAAGGCCAGAGTTGCACAAGCTGCCCTGCACGAATGCGGATTCGAGGAGCTTAACCATCCCCCCTACAGTCCAGATCTGGCCCCTAGTGACTACTTTTTATTCCGCCAGCTCAAGGCTGCACTGCGTGGACGCCGGTTTGGGGACGATGAAGATGTCCAGCTCGCCGTCCAGGAGTGGATTGAACAGCAATCGGGAGATTTCTGGTTGTCGGGAATTTGAAGCCTCAGGAACAAGTGGCGCAAGTGCATTGAAGTTGAGGGTAGTTATATTGAAAAATAGTAAAACACTTTTCCTTCCTCATATCTCATTTCCTTATATCTGAATTGCAAAACTTATTGACTGCCCCTCGTATGTTCACTCACATAGCAGCAATGAATAAGCAATGAGCACCAATGAAAAATAAAAATTTGATTTTCATTATAATTTGAGGACCACCCTATTATACTTTGTCCCCAGAAACCTAAACACATTCCTACAACACCTTCCAAACTGGTCACAGCAAACAATATCCCCCTCCCTAATCACAACCTCCAGACATCATTCTCCATGGCCAACCTCATCCACTCAACCATATCCATACATACTAGGCATCACCCTAGACCCACTCACAACTTTTAATCAGCCTACAAGCAATATTACCTCACAGGCCATATCTAAATTCAACACCTCCAGAACACTCACAAACACCAACTTTGGATGACACAAACACTGAACATACTATAGTTTATCTGCACCACACTACTTTAGGAATCTCCAGCCATGACAGCATCCCTATCTAATACACACCTACCCAAGACCACCTAAATATGAAGGGGGCACACCTTTTTTCAGCAAGCTGCACTTTCTCTCTCACCTACTACACATCATCTGCATTTTAACCCCCATTCCAGGGCCAAATATCACCACTACTGCCCACTACACCTTATTATTAGCAAACTTTCCTTCAATGCCACCAAAGTAGAACTCAATAAAACATATACTTTGCCTGCATAGCTGTTCCAAACCAACCACAAAACACCCTACTCCAAAGTGCCCTACCTGACATTCACATAGCCAAAGCCACTCTTGATTACTGAAGCAGGATTTTCCTGCTTGTCTATGGTCAGGATAGAACTTCTACCTACATATCAAATACCAAAATAGAACATACATGACCTCTCCCCACTACAACTCCTATCAACCCCAATGCACTGCCCATCTCATCCTTCCTGCCCTTCTCTCACTCATCTCAGAACATCTTTTAATATAAACTCTATATGTGGCCTTAATGCTGCGAAGCTTTTGACTGTGGGGAACCAGGGGGCCGCAAGGTAAGTGAAAAATAAGTATAACCACTATAGGAAACCTGAGTGATGTCAAGCTTGACTGTAGGGAACCTGGGAGAGGGGGGGGGGGTGCAAAAAAAAAAGAAAGAAAAAGATTTAACCTCTATATAAGAGCTGGACCCATTTCATGTCCCCCATTGAGAGCCTACTTGTCAATGCTGGATGAGATGCCACTCGTTCTGCGCTGTATACAATGCGTTATGTGCTTGTATGCACAGTCCTGGCACCTTCCTCAGTTGCCAAGGACTTTCATCACTTCATCCTCCACAGCCATTCTCAACGTTGCCTAGTACCGAAGATAACACATTGTGCATGGTTTGTAGACTGGATTGTGATGTTTAGTGACTCACAAAGCACCCTGAGTGCTTGGGAGGGCATTGGAATCCACACACACCCTGGTTTCCGGTATCTGTGATTCCATGGTTGTCGCAAGCTGGGCAGATGTTGAGAATATCTTCTGCTGGTTTCCTGGACATATGGGAATTGCAGGGAATGAGCATGCTGATGAGGCTGCGAG
Source organism: Ceratothoa steindachneri (assembly GCA_963969495.1). Classification (NCBI taxonomy): domain Eukaryota; kingdom Metazoa; phylum Arthropoda; class Malacostraca; order Isopoda; family Cymothoidae; genus Ceratothoa; species Ceratothoa steindachneri. The sequence goes on along the minus strand of OZ018327.1, from coordinate 28,478,400 downwards.
GCTTGACTGTAGGGAACCTGGAGGCCACAAAGTATGTATGAAAAAAACATGAAATTCTTTATCAAGCAAGACAACTTTTGGAAATATTCTGCCACCATGTCTTAAAATAATGAATTAGAGACATTTGGGAGGTCTCCTGGCTGTCTCATATTTACTATTTCAAGACTGTTAATAGAAACCAGAATTACTGCAATATTTTGATACTCATTCATCCTTATGCATAACTAATTCCCGCTTTCATCTTCCTATGTTGGATTAGTTAGGCCACATTTGTTTCCTTCTTATTCATCTTAGCACTTAGCCACAGTCTATGCTCAAACTAGTTTTACCAATTAGAGATTTCTTTTTAAAAAGCATCTTTACTGCAAATTAGAATGTTTCTTGTGGATATATTTTACAAAAACTTGGCCTGAGTCAGTGAATGTGTTAAAGATGATTGCAAATTATCTTTCATCTGTCATATTGCTTATGGATTTCTTATTTTCTATCCTTCCCTCTCAGCTCCAGTCTAAAATATAGCAGTCTGCCTTTGCTTTAAGGGGTGCTGTATAAATATAATATTTGTACTGTGAGCTTTAGTTTCATCTCATTGAGGTACACTATGTTCACATCATTTTTTTTCAGCTGTATGAAGAACAAATTAATACTGCCAACATAGCTTATGACAAACTATACAACCAGAATAAAAATTATTTGGCACAACTTGAATCACTTTTGAAACAGAAGGAAGAAGAGCTATTAACTTTTAAGGTAAAGTTACTTAGAACAATTTGATGTGATTATCTCTTAAAAATAAGATATTTTGATGTCACTTCTTTTAGTGACTAACTCTATATTATTGAGTTGCAATAATAAAATTTGGCACCTATGCCTGATGAGTATAATTCATTAAATATATAATATCAATCAATTCTTTCCATTAGAAATCTAACCTGCAGTTGTCAGAAAAAATCTCTTCTTTAGAATCGGATATAGAAACAGAAAAATCTCACTCCAATGAACTGACAATTGCTCTTAGTTCTGAAAGGCATCAATTGAAAATAATAACTGTAAGTTTTTCTTGTTTCTGGTTTCATTGATAAGTGAAAATTAAATAGCTAAATATATAGTTTTGCATGAATTCTATCTTGATCAAAATGCAGTATATTGTATATCTACCACTTTAAGTGATTGGAACCTCTCATTCATTATACTTTATATATTATACTTCTCTTCCAATTGTTCATATGTGTTAAAAATTGTACATATACTGACATGGGAGCATACCTAATATACTATGCACAGCTGAATTATTCATAACACTATATTTTAACTTGAAAATAACCATGTTTGCTCTTTTAATTCAAAATTTTGAAAAAAATGTTTTGGAATTTTTTAAAACAAAAAGGATAACAAAGGAGAAAATTGATTAAAATGTGTATTTTGTCTATATTTCAAAAGAATTCCGATAAAAGTGCTTTTTTCTTGCCTTTAGGCCTAGAAAATAACCATGGATCTGAAAAAAACATAGACAAGAAAGAGTAAATTATTAGAAATATACTGGGAAACTTTTAATTTTCTTTAGACCAAAAGCCTGTTACGGAGCCTGATAGGCCATATGCCACAGAGTAAAGGTCTGTCTAAGAAGTGCAAGCTGCTCCTGTGAAGAGTACCACAGGTTTGGCTTGTATGCCCATAACACTCTACCTAACCATACATCCCAGTCATAACATCTCACAAATCATGCATATCATTCTTTCAGCCAATTCATTCGATTAAGCCATATACAATTCATTCTTACCTGCTCCTTTCTTTTCTCTCTTAACATTCTTTCAAACAGTTTACCCACAAATTTCAGACCATTGTTACTCACACTTCTGTGGCTTTAACACACATCTGCTCCATATATTTGTGAGTGTATTCATCTTATCTTTCATTGACACAGCATATATAAATGAAACTCAACTTTCATAATCTATTACAACCATTCCCGCATTTATTCTTGGCAAATAAACGTATTCAATCACATCCATCTCAATTGACTCTCTTGCATCAATCTTTAACAAAGGGGACTCAAATGCACACCGGGAATCATAGCATCATTCACAACAATGAACAAAAATTGAAACACGCTTTCATACAGCCCCATAACAACTGATCAACTTAGCAATCCTATCATACCGATTGACATCACAGGAACAAGAATATCTTCACCATCCTTATGATGTCTAACATAATACACAACATTCATACATATCACAAAATCTTCCGCATATTTCTTAAATACTCAAACGTTCAGGCGATTCAGTCAGACTAATTCTTTTCCGCTGAATCAAGATCTTTAAGATCAAGATCAGATGACCAGAAAATTGTGATCTTGAATATCGAGATCAAGATTGTGATTTTGAAGATGACTTTTCAAGATCACTTTTATATGAATTGAAAGAAGTTGTCTTGTAAAAAAAAAAATTTGTAAATTACTCCTGAAAAGTATCACTCTTAATAATCCTATAAGTTTTAACAGTTCAAGTACAAAGAGTCATAACTACAAGATTTATAAGCCTTACTCTCATTCTAATCAACCTAAACATTTTATTTCAGTGGTCAATTCTCACAACTTAAACACTTTTAAGAATAATTTTGACAATTACATGATTAAATAAATCAGACTTTAAAGAAATTGAATAAAAGTATTATTTAAATAAAGTTAATGTACATTAATAAAATTATATTAAAAAGCTTAATAATTTTGATTTCTAACATATTACTGATTTCTAACATAAAAATTTAAAACAAATAAGTAATATTTTACATCTTTTATTGTATTTTTCATGATCTCTTCATTGGTTTGTGGAATTGATTGAGGTCCGGGTGCTTTGCAATATTAGTTCTCACTCCTCATTGTCAATACTGTGCCTGCTCAAGTTGATTATTTCAGTCAATGGTTGGAGAGGTGTGCAGTGCCGTCATTGTGTTGCTTAAGATTCTGTCATCATTGTTTCATTTGCATTTTTTTAGAGTTTCCATGTTTTGCTGTTGTCGAGACTGTGCCTCATCTTGCTATTGTTATGTCTTTGTTGTCATTGCATCTTCACCATAATCACACAAAATCAAAGAGATTGGTTACATCGCTGCAAGACATTATGAATAGAGTTATTACCATTGTCAAGCCTTTGCCATTATTATGTTTTCTCCATCATCACATCTTCAACATCGCCATAGCTCCACCATCATCATTTTACAATTTACTATAATAAAATGACTAAAAAAATACAAGAAAAAATGAAGAAACAGAGAGCGCAAAATGATGATGTGTCAATGCTGAAGCTATGTTTATTGCTTGTCCCATCTTTGCCAGCGTCATGTATTCACTATGGTCACATCTTTGCCATCATTACTTCACCTCAAGACAATCGGAATCAAGTTATCACCATCATCAAGCCTTCGCTCTCATCATGCCTTTGCTATTGTTATATCTTGCCATTACATTTTCACATCATCATTTTGCAATCCTTGTTTTTTTAGATTTTGTTGTTTTTTTAAGTCATTCAGTTTTATTTTTTTCATTTATAGTTTTAACTTTCAGTGCTTTTTGGCCTTTTTATGTTTAATATATATTATGTCACCTGATCTAAACCACAGGGATTGATAATTCCCCTTTCACTTTTTCAGAAGATAAATTTAAAACTTAGTATTATCATAACATTAGCAAAAAAAACAAACCCAAAACAACTTAAATGACCTACATATAATTTTTAATTCTATTACTCAATTTTCATTTCACCAGCTCCATAACCCATATCAATGAATGGTCAGCATATATACCTAAGGAAACATTTATTTTTTATATAGAATTTAATTTTACAGATTTACTTCAGTAAACAATTACTAAGAATATAAGGTTAAAAAATGTAAGTTAAAAGTTTTAATTTAATGTTCAACCTCTGTAAATATTTGCTTTCAGCATTACCAATTGTCCAAAGTTATCATATGAGAGATAACTTTATTTGAGCCTATGAATCATACCAGCAAATGAAAACAATCGTTCCACTGGTGCAGAGGAAGGTACCATCATGTTATACCTCTTGAAGATGTTCTTTATAGCAAGATGCCTATCTAAAGAGTCGTGTGCCTTACTGTATCCTGTAAATAATTGAGGATTTCCAAGTCTTCCTTATTGTTAGGAGCAGAGAATGAGCTTTCCTTAGTTTTGGCAAAATCGTGTTCAGATGATAAGCCTGTGACTTCCCTGAACTATTACCACTGCTGTCAGAATTACAATTTCTTTCAGCCACTTGCAACTTGTCCTTTACTTGAGACTTGATTGCTGAAATGAGGATCTTGCAACATGAAATATGGATGCGATACTGAGGCCAAAATGGCAGTAGTTAACTCGGGGCTCAATAACAAAAAGTGACCAAATCTGGCATTGAAGTCAGGGACAACTGCTGCCAATAATGGCATGCAGTGTCTCAAGCGCAGGTTGTTTGGTTAGATAGGCTCCGATCTTGTGAAGGCATCTTGAGTCTAGTAGTATTGGAAGAAAACAACCATAGTAGCATTCTTTCTTGGCTTGTAATTTATTGAGTGCTGTTGTAATTGGCTTTAAAAATAAAAGTGATTTTCAAGATCTTGATCTGATCTTGAAGTTAAGATTGTGCCCATTTCTGACAAAACCTCACTCATCATCCATTTCCAACTAAATCATTCCACTAAAATTCACAAATACTTTGATATTGCCTTTATCTTCAAGATCTCTTTCTCATACAGCCGACCTATTCTCTTGCATAGAGTTGATCCCTAGCAAATAACAACAAGGCTTCTGCTCATCCTTCAGCATTACAAAGTCGTATGATATATTCCAATCACTCCCAAGACTCAAAGCAATCATAATTTCTCCTAAGCAATCACTCTTATCATCTCCCAAACCACTAATCCTCAACTTAGCTGGCATAGAGATACCATTCACTAACTCCTCTTGCATCAAACATCCAACTATGCAGTACCCACTTGCATCAGTGTAGAGTTCAAGCATCTTTGCATTCTCCCTATAATCATGGTTGCCAATTCCATATCTTTCAGCTTCTTTCAACTTTTGATATGCAAATTAAAGTTTGTTTTAAGAAAATGACTTTTTTAACACAAGTACACAACTAGTTTTGGAGCATCACGCTCTATCATTCAGCTGTGAACACTAACAAAGTTGACCCCAAGACATTTCTTATATATAAAATGAGAGGAGAGGTTTTCTCCTAATGGTCAGTTGATTCTTATTTGGGAGGTAATAATTTGATGACCTGGGTGAACCTGAGAAGTCATTCTGGCACAATCACCTCACAGTGGGCACCAAGTGACTTGTACAACCCATCCATCCATCTCTTCTTTTTTATGAGATTAAAATTTGGAGGGGAATCGATTAAAGCTGCCTCAACTATCTGTCACTTGAGCCAGGCATTCAATGTATAAATAAAGTATTTTTTCCAAATTGACCCTAAGATTAGTGGAACTGTGTGTTTAAATAAAGGATTAGACTTATTACTACTACATTCATAATATTTGTGTTAATAAACCCTCTGAGATAGTCTATGTCCAGTTTGTCCTATCTACATTTCATCAGAATTTCTAAATGGAATTCTATACACAGCTACTTTATCAGGGGAGGGGAGCTATTCATGATTAGTTAATTTTTAATAGAACTTAAGAGATAAATGGTACTTTTAAGATTATAATTTCTTAAATTACTAATCTTGTCTTTAAATTTGGCATACTCGTGGGAGGCACCTCCATTTGATGGAAGTGCCCCCCCCCCTTCCCCTGCACATTACTGCAATGATTGCTTTGTCCCTTGGACTGTTCGGCACATTCTTTTTGATTGTCCCAGTCTGGGTGATCCACGTGCCAGAACTAGAGAACATAACAAACCACTACATCATTCTATTAAACACCACTCTCATCTAAAAAGAACACCAGTTCTCTGTAACACACTGCATACAGGACTAAATTTCTGACAAGACACTCCAATGCCTCTAGGTTATGGGCACCTATTCACATCTACAGAAGAAAATGCACAATTTTAACTGGTTGACAACTTCTCTGCCTAAACTAGGTCGATCTTTAAGGTCTTCCCCATTCTTGGGCCTCTCTGCGACTCTGTGGACGGTCATCCAGCTGACATTGAATTGTTTGGGAATGTCAGACTTGTGGCTTGCATGTAGGAGAGCAGATATCTTGATTCCTTTCACTTCCATCTAGACACACCTGCACACGATGGAAAAGACGTTTTAATGACATATTCTGGAAAAGTAGAACTTTTCGTTTGTATGATGGAATTTTTATATCACACAAGTAAACCTCTTGAAAGCTAAAAAAAAAAATTAGTGTAACAGAACCCATTACAGATATCAGTTCCTACTGCCACTGGGAACCAGGTACAATTTAACACATTCACAACAACCTTGACACAAGAGTAACTGAGATGAAACCTGCCACTATACAGTGTTAGATATAGTAGATCCCCATCCATTTGGTGATGAACCTTAGCCTGGGGTACATCAAGTAATTACTATCAAATCATTTCTACTAATCTCGCCTTTCATTCCTATACTTTGAAACTTTTCTCTATTTCATCCCCATCATGTCTTTCATATGCTCCAATTATTTTGTTTTTCTTTAAAAATTTTTTACTCGTGTAGTGATTTAAAAACCTTTACAGTCATAGGGGGGTGGGCTATAAAATTCTCGCAGCATGCAACAGCCTCCCTCTAATCTAACCTGCTCTCACAGGTGCAACCCCACTTAATTGCAGTAACATTAGCGTGGCCTACAGCAGAAGGTGTAGGAACCAAGGTTTTCTTCTTTGATCTCCCTTAGCGGATGGGGGTAGAACAGATCATCTGCTCCTGGGGAGCAAAAATTGAAACCCCTTTTCAAGTTGGACGCTTCCTCAAGAACTCGAAGCCATGGATACAAACTTAAGAAATGAAGATTTGAAACAAATAGAGCAAAGAATTTTTTCTCAAATGAGGTGGTTTCCTCGGGGAACGAGTTGCCAGAGATCTTTGTTAAATCAACAAGCATAAACATGTTTAAGAACTGCTTAGATGCACACTTTAAGTGCATCGGCGTGGTTTGAAGGAGAGCTGGCCCAGAAGTAGACCACACGGTCCTTGCCTGCTCTGACATCTTATAATTAACAACAAATATTAGTGGTTTTACTAATTTAGTAGGTGTTTGGCTTTAAGCATAATATTATCATTGGTTTGCTTTTCCTTTTACTCTTTTTATCATCTCAAACTTTTAATGATTGTATGATATTTTGGGGGTTAGAGTCGCATTGAAGAGATTGAACAACGGTTCAAGGCTCAGCTGAATGCTTCAAAAGGAGAAATTGAAAAATACAAAATACAGATTAGAAGCTTAGAACAAAACTTTCAAAGGAACTTTGAAGGTACTACTCTTAAAATAGCTAGTTTCTTCCCTTAGACCTCACTACGCTAATTGAGTATCTTAATGAGTCATATTTTTGCCTTTTTTGCATGTACATGCACTTAGGTTTTTTCCTCTTTTGCACTGTACATGCACTTAGGTTTTCTTCTTTTGTATGTACATGCACTTAGATTTTTTCCTCTTTTGCACTGTACATGCACTTAGGTTTTCTTCTTTTGTATGTACATGCACTTAGGTTTTTTCCTCTTTAGCATGTACATGTACTTAGGTTTTTTCCCCTTTTGCATGTACATGCACTTAGGGTTTTTCCTCTTTACCATGTACATGTACTTAGGTTTTTTCCCTTTTGCATGTACATGCACTTAGGGTTTTCCTCTTTTGCATGTACATGCACCTAGGTTAACAATTTAATGGAAATGAATGATCTTGAGTGCCTAGATTTTCGAGCCTCTCCCCAAAAGACTCACTATAACAGGTGCTTACAAGAGGTTACGAAAAAAGAGCTGTAATTGACCTCCAGTTAGATATTTATTTAATGAAATAAAATCTTGAATTTAGAAATATTCAGAATTGTTGCATTTCCTTTTATTGCATATGAGCATGTTGCACATTAGAACAAAATCTGTGATCAGAAAAGCCCTGGAGGGGCTACTCTATGTAGCTTGTTGCACCTGGTGCCTGAAGGAGCAGCAAATCATCCTGGCCCAAGTGAAAGTAGCTTGTTGCACCTGGTACCTGAAGGAGCAGCAAATCATCCTGGCCCAAGTGCAAATAGTTAAGCCCTGATCACTGGGTTGACTTGAACCCTATAATGGGGCTTGGGGGTGCAGGTGTGCTTTCTCCTTATCCAGCTCAGTCTTCACTTTTTTTTTTAATCACTCCCTCATTTCTGTCTCTACCCACAAGGTGGATGGTGTAGCCACAGGCAAAACCACCCGGCTACAACTGAAACCTGATGACAAACACAAACTACCATTCCCAGAGTGTTGCAAGGAGGTACCCTGTGTAGACAGTTACACTCGGTACCTGGAGGAGTAGTACATCCTCCCAGCCTGAGGTCCTGCAAGGAAGGACTCAACCACAGAGGAAAACTCCACTCTAGGTACAGGTATAGGGAAGCTATTTGTATTCCCCTTGTTCCTTTATTCACCCTTTCTTTACCCTTTTCTTTGGGTTCTATCTCCCTGCTGACTTCTCAACCTCTCTCTTGCCCCTGAAGTTGCATAGCCCTTAAACAATCAATAATCAATCACTTCATCTCTCTTTCCTCCTCTTTCACTCGATGTCCAGGTCTAATAACCCCAACCTCAGTCACCAAGTTGGCTCTGCCATTCCAACCTGCATACCATGCCATCAGTAGGATTTGGTCAGGTTGTCAAGGAGTGGCAGTGAAGATGTATACTGCTCATCATAACAGTATTGGCCAGGGCACGCAAGAGGTTCCACTAGGCTGATCCCCCGTGTGGGTCAAGGTAGGTTCTGCCATGGGAAGGGACAGTGATGTTAATGTTTACGGCTATGTTTGATTACATCCCCATCAGCGAAACCTCACCCAACCGTGGTGTTTAGGTGGGTGAGGAAGGGTACAACACACCTCTTAATGGGTAGAGGGATTTTCCTTTCACCAATCCCCATTAGTAAGGGTTTTTTTCCTCTTTAACACTTGAAGTTGCCCGACAGCAGCTCCACCTCTTTAGAGACCCCCCCCTCCAAGATCCTCAGAGTGCAGGGGTGTTTCTCCCTCTCTTCCCACAGCTTTGGTGGTTTTGGAGAGTTGCCTCTTGGTGACCACTATTAGAGGGGCCCCATTTTGCTTTCTCAGGGACCTACCAAGAACATGGCAAGACAGAAGATGTGTTCCCTCATTCCCATCTCCCATCAATGGGGGCAGCCGAACCATTTTAACCCCCTTCATGGGATAAGGGGAGGCATTGTCCAATGGCCCCTTACCACAACACTTAATCGAGCTGAGGGATGGGACTTTGATGGGAACTGACATGCCCCTTCCTCCCCTTTTCCCAATGGAGGTCAGCATCTCCAGTTGGGAAACCCAACACCTTGTTGGGGGGTGGGGGGTGGCCACTTGGAGGACCTTGAAGTGGAAATGATTCCAGATGACAAACTCTTCCTTCCATCTTGATGAACAAAAACTTGGTGGGAGACCCCTGAGCCAAAGTCTGTCTGTGTGCAAGACCATTCTCAGGAAGCACAGGCCCCAAGGACTCAAGGAGAGGAGGGACCTCCTCTCTCAGTTGGTGTCGACAAATTAGCTAAAACTTTATTTTGGAGAGACCACTCATCCATAGACTACCTGCCATTTTTTAGCCTGCTGGATTCAAGTGGTTCTTAGGTATCTGCTTCATTGATGGCAGCATGTTGACTAAAGGCCATATGTTCCACCACAGGGTAGCACTTAATAGGCTGATTGGTAGAAAGCCAAAGGTCAACAATTTTCGGATGGAAGCCTTCTTGCAAATGTGATGGACCCCTCCCAGGCAATCATTATTGGTGCTGCTGGGGCACTCACTGGTTCCCCATTGCAGGTCACTCACCATGAGTTTTGTGAAAGGTGCTGTTTATTTGAGGGAATTCATAGACTATTCCTTAGAAGACATCTCCAAAAAGTTGGCTAACCAAGGAGTGGTCAAGGTTGAATGTGCGATGAGAAGACAAGGGAGTCGAAAGTTGAGACCCCAAACACCTTTCATTATATTTGATTGTGACAGGCTCTCTGAGTGGCTGTCTCTCTTTTGCTATCACTACTGTGTTAAGGCATTAATGCCACTGCTGTGGAGGTGTTACCATTGCCACCACTTTGCCCATACAAATTGAACTTGCAGATGTGCCAAGTTGGGATCTCCTGAACTCTGCTAATTGCTCCAAGACCATGCAGGATAAGTCGTTATTGTGTATGGTCAAGTGTGCATAATGCAGAGTGCCAAAATCTTCTTCCTTGAAGCAATGTGGCATGTATCTTGTGGAGAAAGAGATTCTATTGCACCCTGTGCAATCCAGGACATCCTATGCATCTCAGTTTAATACGAAAAGCACCCACTGCTCCTGACCCCTTACAATCACAGTATCTTCCATGCCTCTTTGGAACCCTTTTGTGTTAAGGCATTAATGCCACTGCTATGGAGGTGTTACCATTGCCACCACTTTGCCCATACAAATTGAACTTGCAGATGTGCCAAATTGGGATCTCCTGAACTCTGCTAATTGCTCCAAGACCAAGCAGGATAAGTCGTTATTGTGTATGGTCAAGTGTGCATAATGCAGAGTGCCAAAATCTTCTTCCTTGAAGCAATGTGGCATGTATCTTGTGGAGAAAGAGATTCTATTGCACCCTGTGCAATCCAGGACATCCTATGCATCTCAGTTTAATACAAAAAGCACCCACTGCTCCTGACCCCTTACAATCACAGTATCTTCCATGCCTCTTTGGAACCCTTTTGTGGGTTCTACAGTTTTCCCCCTTGGGTGCTCCCTTGGTAGAGCTGGTGCCATCCCCCCCTACAACATGATCACTTTGTGTAAGAAGTGGCCATTCACCTCAATCAAGTTGTTAGACTCACAGGAGGCAAACACCATGAAGATGTTCGTGACACCAGCTTTGGGGCTGTCTCCCAAAAGGAAGACAACAACAAGTGAGCCTAACCTTCCCTAGTAAGCCATCAAAGGTGATATTGTCTTTGATGGCTAGTAGCTCGCTGAGTTCTGCACCTGGGAAGTGTACAGCCATTACTGTGAGGGTCTAAACCTTGAAGGGGCCCCCCTGCATCTCTTCAGAGCTAGGCCTGGAGTGAATATTCCTTCAACGGAACTCCTGTGGACTCGGGGGACAACTGGGAGGAGCTATAGAGGCTCCTCACCTCCTGTTTCCCATTAGCTATCTGCTTATAGGAGACTATGCGAGCTGCAAGCCCTCTTCTCACCCTCCCAGGATAGAAGGGGTTTTCAACCACACCACCACAGGATATGGGCTGGGCCAGAGAATATGTGATTTACACTTGGTATGATGTCTTCCTTTTATTCGCTTTGAATAACTGTTTTCAAGCAGTGGCAGTCCAGCTACAACTGGATGAGTGATATATTTATTTCTGCATACATTCCATCATCAGGCAACTTTGATGAGGAGGACTACGTGATCAATCCAAGGGTTCAGGTCCTTGCCAACCTGATCAAAAATTCATACTGAATGTGGATGCGTTTACACATTACTGTCCGAGAACTGTTTCATTTTCTTGTCTTGTTCTGTCCCTTCACTCTCAGACGCACTGCTTGATTTTGGGTGGGAGGTGGTGATGACCTTCGTGGGAGTGACCATTTTCCCATCAAAATATGAATTTTAGGGTGGTGCTTGGAGCAGGCACGGTGATCTGCATTTCAGGAAATCACCTGATTTCTCTGTCCCAGTCAAGGAGCTTAAGTTGGTGGATGAGGCTGTTGAGTTCTCTGGCAACCTCATTGCTGTATACCTGACTACTATACCTAGAAAGTCTGGCCATTTTGCATACCATTCACTTTGCTGGTGGTTAGCTGAGTATGAGACAACCCTCAGAGAGAAGCGATATGCTTTCATGCACTATAAGCGCTGCCTGCCTGATTTTTACTGTCAGTGAATTTCATTTAGCTAGGGCTAAGTTCTGGTATATTTTGAAGACCCACGGCACTCCTCCACACCCCTTGCAGAGGTGTGGAAGTGAGTCAAAAGCATTCAGGTCAAGTTCTTGCACATCTCTCGCTATGCTGAAGTCTACAGGTTTTGGTTTTCCTTGGCCAAAATTAAGGTAGTGAACTTCTGCTTCCCTCCATGGCTTCACCCTGACCCAGTTTTCTTCCCAATTAAAACTTGCTTGGATGTGTTAAAGTTGCATCATTTCCATGGTCTTATTTCTAGCAATATCTCATTTGGATAGTGCTCTTTTGCAGCTGTAGGGTCTCTTGTACTCACAATGGATATTCTTCATCTATGTCATTCAGCTCATGTGGTGCTGATTGGACTACTATACTTTTCTACCCATCCTTTGTTAATTCAAAACTTGAATACATATGGTTGTTCTACACATCTACAACTGAGCCTGATTGCCAAAGATGACTTCCACCACACTTGTTTCTGTTTGGTGACAGTTTTCTTTGACAGGTCCCCTGTAGAGACCCTCCTTATCAATGCTTGGGAGATACCACTCGTTTTATGTTATATACAGTGCATTTCCTCCTTTATGCATGAACCAAGCATCTCCCTCAGTTGCCAATAACTCTCATTGCATCCATGGCCCATCTCAACTGTGCCATCCCACCAAAATATGCCAAGACAAATCCTTTGAGAGCCTTTTGTCTGGCTGAAATTGTCCCAATGTACACACACAGCTCCAAATCCAAAGAGGGGTTTGGGTTCCACACCTCTCCCTCTATCAAGATGGCTAGGTTTTGGAAGAGGCAAGCCTCATTCACAGTACAGGGTGTAGAGGGTAATTTGTCACCATCGCAAACTCTGAATTCCACACATGCTTTTTTTTCTGGCATTGGTTCACTATTCTTCCTATCATAGTAAATTCTGTCATGCATCATTTGTGAAGAAAGCAATACCATGGTTGAATTCACTCCTCCAAAAATTTGGAAAAGGCAAGCTGTGCTGCTTTGGAGTCATATCAAGAAATAGTTGGATAAGTAATGCTGTAATTATGAGGGTACAGCAGCTCTGAAACCTCACTCTAAGCACCCCTAAATTTGTCATGGCCATCTAGACCATCATTGACAACAATCCCAGTAAGTCTCTGAGGTCCATAGCCAGGAACAAGGGAGTGTCACCTCTTTGATTAGGCAGTTAGTGCATGAAGATATCTGTTACTAATACAAGATGAGAAAGGGTCAGCTTCTATCGCAAAAGGTGAAGGACAAGTGCAAGAAATGTGCTGCAAAGCTCCCCTCAAGCCTAGCATGCTTTGGTTCTTCTCAGAAGAAAAGGATTTCTGCCTGGAACAGGTGATAAGATGGCTGTGTTCCCCTAAAGATGTCCCTAGGGTCATGAAGAAAAGGATCCCTATCCACATAATGGTTTTAGGGTGGTTATGCCCCTGTTTATCTTCCCAGTGGGCTACATAAAGTGCCTGGATGAGTTTGTGTTTCCCTGGATGCAGGAGGTTGCATCTGGAAGGCCGTATGTGTGACAACAAGACTCTGCATATGCTACACAAGCAGGAGGACCCAGCTTCAGCTGTCAATTTCTTTGACTACATCACTCCAAACATCTGGCCTCCCGACTCCCCAGATTGCAACCCCCTGGACTATTATGTGTGGAGCATGGTGAGATAGAGAGAAACCAACAAGACCCTGTGCACCACCAAGGTGGATCTTAGGTAGGATCACTACAGTTTCACTCAATTATATAAGGGGACCATTGAGAAGGCTTTCGGCAGATTCCAATTCTGACTGTATGCCATGGTTGAATCTGACAGTGATTTCATTGAATAAAATGAATAGTACAGCAATCCTTCAAGTCTTTAACATGTATCATTGGTAAATATATATGTATAAATGAACTGTTATTTTCTTTTATATTGAAGTTAAACAACAAACTACCCACAGCACCCTGTATTTAGTAGTTCCGTATTTTTTGCATGCGTGAGCCCCTGAGGGAGTGTGCCTCTTCCTTACACCGCCTGAGCATCTTTTATATCTTACTCTTTCTTTTTCTTTTGGCTTATTTGTTTTTTTGCTTTTTTGGTTTATTTTTATAAATTTTAATATGGCCTAAAGATAAGCTAATTAATAATTTTGGCAGCTGTGCCTTTGATAACAGTTAATAGGCAAGAATGGATAAAGAAGCTGTACTTTAAACATTTTTATCCTAATCAGAAATGAAGGAGAGCCTTGAGAAAGAGAAGACTTCACACCAGCTCGAAATTGAGAAAGCTGCTCGAGCTGAAGAAGAGAGAAAGAGGAAGTTTTCAGAGCTCAGAGGGTCACATCTCACTGAGACTCAAGATCTTATCAAAGAAAATACTAAACTACTAAAGAAATGTGAAGTGAGATTTCTTATATTTAGATTACTTGTTTAATACCTTGTAACACTAACCATCAGTTCACTACACACCACTACCAACCATGGGTATATCATACCTGATTAAAAAAAAAAATGTAAAGCTTTAATGGAATAGATTTCCATGAAGGCACTTCAAACTTTAACTTTGACTTAACATTAAGAAAAACTGGCAATGATGTCGTTGCTCTGGGTACCTCCTACCCATGATTAGCATTCTAGGGTTAAACATGAGATTAATTAGTTGAAACTATTGTAAATTCTTTGTGTTTGCTCATTTCAATTGTTTTGTGATTAAGCTATAATTGTTGGAATATTTTATGTATGCTTGGTACTACCAATAACACTTGAGTTAATGCTTTTTTTTCAGTTATTGCAGCAAAGTCGAGCCAAAATAGGTTCTCTGAAAACCAAAGTTGATGAAGTAGAAGCAACCTCTGATGAGATGGAGTCTCATAATCAAGAGTTTAGTTCCTTTAAAGAGAAGCTGTTTTTTCAAGTGAGTTGGACTTTCTCCATTTTATTGGACTCATTTTGTTGTTGGTTACAAGTTCCTGTGCCTGGGGGAGGAGGCAGGAATCCACCCAATGCCAGAGCGTGTTTCGTTCCTCTTGCTTTTTTTTTTTTTTATCTTGCATAGTATTAGGCTCCTTAAAAAAAAAAATTCCAAGTGTGTTTGGTTTTATGATAGAAAGATGGAGGCAGATCTGATCTTACAAGCCAGGGCAACCAAGCTGATTCCCTCTATCCGACATAAAAGTTATGAGGATAGACTAAGGGAATTAGATCTGTTCTCGCTGGAAACCCATAGACTGCGTGGTCAGCTGATCGAAGTTTTCAAAATACTTCGAGGGTTCGACAATGTTGACTACCGGGATATTTTCACACTGAGTGAGAACAGAATGCGCAATCACGGCTTCAAACTTGAACTGAAGCATTACAATCGCAATCTGTGCGGAAATTTTTTCACTTACAGTATGTGCGGTATGTGGAACGCACTTCCAGTGGAAGTGGTCAACAGTGAATCTGTTGACCAGTTCAAGTCAAGACTAGACAAGGTCTTGAAAAGTGGCCATTTAGGGACGCAAAACAATTGAGCAGCCATGTGCCCGCTCGATTGCTAGTCCAAAGGTACCCTCCTTGAATGGACTGTAAGGTCTCCTAGGGTACCTTCTTACCTTGTTGTTACATTTCAAAGAGTATAAGCAGATACACCCACAAAGAAAAAAGGAAAAATGATTCTGAGCGCTTTCGTCTTTATTCTTAAAGACCTTTTCAAAGAGTATAAGTTCAAGATCTTAAACAATTTTAAGTCTTCATTGTGGTTGTTCCTAACCTGTCTGACTGTGCAGTACCACAAACTTGAGGAAGGATATAGCATGTTCTGGGTTTCCCACAATCATCAGGGAATGTGATGGTGTGTGTGCAGTGTCGTAGAATTCCCCCCCTTTTTTTGTTCTTTTCTAAGAGTGCTAAGAGTGTCTAATATATATTGATATCTGAATATCTTAAAGAACAGAGCCGTTCTGAAACACGTAAGGATATATAAGAGAAACGAACATTAATCCCAAAATAAACTTATATTTTACCTTTATCAATTGAATACATAACCTTTATACATTAACTACAGCAATACTCTGAATATTATCCTAAACAAGAATTAATTAAATTAGTTTACCCACAAAATTTGGTTAACGTTTTCTCTACACACAACAATAATATAAGAATTAGGCTTACAGACTCATGTGGAGTTTAAAGGCCTCAGAAATGTTATTTACTCTCGACGCGTGCTGCCGGCCAGATGTAGATGAGCGAGATCACACGGTTGTTTTGGCGAGGGTGGCAGCTGGGGGGTCCACACGTTCTTCCGGAGGGGGGGGGGTTCTTCAAGGACGAAAACCAATACGGTGCTTTATGCAACACCTAAGCAATCGTGGTCTCTCTGGCGAGAGTGAGTCGAACTTGGTTCTTAAATCAAGTTAACTTGGAGTGCGGTGTGACCACCGAGTAACGAGCTCGAGGAGGAGCTTTTCTCCTTCGTTACTTATTTCCTTATGGACGAGGACTGAACTCGGGGAGGGTCTTCTTCAAGGGCGAGGATAACGGAGGGGGGGTTTCTCTGGCGAGAATAAATTACTTAACGTTCGGTTTGGTAACCCGGAACTAGCTCGAGGATGAGCTTTTTCTTAATTCCAGTCTTCCTCAAGGGCGAGTATAACGGAGGGGGATTTCTATGACGAGAACAAGTTGAACTTGGTTCCTCACTAAGTTAACTAAGAGTTCGGTGTGGCCACCGAGTAACGGGCTCGAGGAGGGAGCCTTTTACTTCTTCTTTTCTTAATTCCTCAAGGACGAGGAATACCCCTGGTGTTTAAGGTGCACCAGGATATGAGGAGTCTCTCTGGCGAGAGTAAGTTGAACTTACCAAAGTTAACTTATCGTTTGGTTTGATAACCAGGGACTTAGCTCGAGGATGAGCTTCTTCTTAGCCCCTTAAGGTAGGTAGCCCTGCCTCTCTTGCAGGGTACTTCTTGGTCTGGCGACCCAAGTACACTACCTCTCCAGTCTCGGTAGTTCGGTTTGATCTGAAGACTTCGTCACCTATAGACTGACGTATACTACCTCGATTTTCCTCAGAGTTCCTCATTTATACCTCGTCACCCCACTGGGGGAGTGGTAAGGGGGGGAAGGGGCTTGAAAACGGCCCCAGGAGAGTTCTTTTTTCAAACGGTTTTTCACACAAAGTCAAACATCGGCTCCTCGTTAGCCATCGAGATTGGGAGAAACACGTCTCCAATTTCTTATTTGACGTGAAACTGGATCTCACTCTCGTGGGGGAGATCTTACATTTTGACCTTTAGGGTCTTTCATGGCACCGAGTTGTGCCACACCGCGGTTAAGCACTGAACCCGCCGATGCCTTCGACGGATGTCTTTGCGGTAACCGCCTTGGGACTGCACCAAGAGTGAATGAGGGGGGGTGGGGAAGTGACCATTCCCCTACAACACCTCCCATCGAAGAACTTAATGGGGAGGGGGGATGCTCCCGGGAACTCAAAACAACTTACTCAACCTAGTCGAGATTAGCAAAGTTGTATTTCTTGAGCCCTCTCATACCTTAAGTTTCCTTACACATGTACGCCCTCATGCGCTTTTACACAGGCAATGTGTCGAACTAGACATACTCGATTTACAATTTTACATGAACATAACAAAACCTTAATTCATCGATTACCCACAAAAAAACAACAAAACAAGCTACTTCCTTACATTTCTAAGTTTTTGAGAACTTAAATCCTACCGATAAATATTAACACGAACAACAAATGAAAACATGGTTTCACGCTCATTAGGGGCTGAAATAACCCTCAATGGTATTTCGTCTTCGCCTATAGAGCAGCTGTCCTTTATCGGCTCCTTTGATGTAGCTAATCCTAAAATGGTGCTCTAAGACCAATACTTTACCGCGCCTGAGTCGGCCGTTCGGGTTATTGAGTCTACCCCAGTATGTTACTAAATGGTAGCGGTATTTCAACCTACTCGACTTACCCATATTATGGTACTTGACTACCTTTAAATTGAACATTAAGGCTAGAGCGGCCTGTTGCAGCGTGGCATAATTGATGAGAACTTGAGTCCCATAGCTCTCCTTTAACCAGGTACACGGGAAGATCGTGTCTGGGTTCGATCTTTGTGGATCGAGAAAACTTCCTGCGAGGTCGTTAATGGGTGTGGCGCTCACTACGACTTGGCGATTTAGCGGTAACTCCGTGGACGTTCCGTTCGGGGAGGAGACTACTAGGGGTAGGGGATACTCATCCGTGTCTACCATTTGATTAGTCTTACCTGGGTGTATCGCAATAGCACCTCTTTCCTCCTTCCTTGTTAACTCATTTGACTCACTTCTCTTAGTAGTTAGTTCCTCAGGTACACCTGCTCGTACCTCTACCCTACCTCCTACTTCTTCCCTGATAACCCCATTTGGCTGGGTTCTCCTCGTAGGTTCTTCCTTAGGTACACATGCTGGTACCTCTTCCCTACTTCCTACTTCTTCCATCGTTACCCCATTTGGCTGGGTTTCTCTCGATGGTCCTTTCTTAGGTCTAGGCCGGGCTACAACTTCCTCGGCCTCTATGAGATTCTCGATAGGTGCTCTTTCGAGTGCGAGCAATCTTTCCTTTTCTTCTCTCTCTTCTCTTTCAGCTTGAGCACGTTCTTTTTTCCTCTGTATTCTTCTTTCATCGATTTCTATTTTAATCTTTATTCTCCTCTCTTTTGTCTTTTCCTCTTCATTCTCCTGTCCTCGGCTTCTTTTTCTGCTTTCGCTATTTCCTTTTCCCGTCGAGTTCTTCTTTCTTCATCTTCCAGGTTTATCCTTATTTTTCTTTCATCATCTTCTCGTTTTATCTTTATTCTCATTTCCTCATCTTCCCTTTCTATCCTTATTCCGAATTCTTGTGCTTCTCTTTTCAACAGTATTATTCTTTCGCTTGTTTTACCTCCTCAGCATTCTTCTTTCCTCTCTTTCTATTTTCCCCTGTATTCTGTCTTTCTCTACTTTTATGTCTCTCTGTATTTTTATTGCTTCGCATTCTCTTTTCCCTTCTCTTTTTATATTTTCCCTCTTTCTATCAAACTCTATTATTTCTTCTTCTTCTTCTCTTTGTATTCTCAATTCTTCGAGGATGTAGGCATCCATATCCTTGCCTTCAAATCCCAGAATTTGGGCTTGTTGGTAAATTTTTCGACCGGATCCATTTTGTGTT
The DNA here is from genome assembly GCA_963969495.1 of Ceratothoa steindachneri. Lineage (NCBI taxonomy): Eukaryota > Metazoa > Arthropoda > Malacostraca > Isopoda > Cymothoidae > Ceratothoa > Ceratothoa steindachneri. Next base: position 28,459,168 of record OZ018327.1, on the reverse strand, counting down.
GGTCCGTCGAATTTTCCTCACTATACTCTCGGGTAATTATGCCACCACACACCAGGTAGCGTTTAGCCTAACTTACCCTTAATCCCACTACTATGTTGATTGAAATACCACTCCCGACAACAAATTTACCACTTGGCCTACCAATTACCTTCAGATTGTTACCACCCCTAACTCGACCAATTTTCCTCTCGTCAATTATTCTCTTATTCCTGATATGATATTCCTTTACGTGTTGTCTGAAACACGTAAGGATATATAAGAGAAACGAACATTAATCCCAAAATAAACTTATATTTTACCTTTATTAATTGAATACATAACCTTTATACATTAACTACAGCAATACTCTGAATATTATCCTAAACAAGAATTAATTAAATTAGTTTACCCACAAAATTTGGTTAACGTTTTCTCTACACACAACAATAATATAAGAATTAGGCTTACGGACTCATGTGGAGTTTAAAGGCCTCAGAAATGTTATTTACTCTCGACGCGTGCTGCCGGCCAGATGTAGATGAGCGAGATCACACGGTTGTTTTGGTGAGGGTGGCAGCTGGGGGGTCCACACGTTCTTCCGGGGGGGGGGGGTTCTTCAAGGACGAAAACCAATACGGTGCTTTATGCAACACCTAAGCAGTCGTGGTCTCTCTGGCGAGAGTGAGTCAAACTTGGTTCTTAAATCAAGTTAACTTGGAGTGCGGTGTGACCACCGAGTAACGAGCTCGAGGAGGAGCTTTTCTCCTTCGTTACTTATTTCCTTATGGACGAGGACTGAACTCGGGGAGGGTCTTCTTCAAGGGCGAGGATAACGGAGGGGGGTTTCTCTGGCGAGAATAAATTACTTAACGTTCGGTTTGGTAACCCGGAACTAGCTCGAGGATGAGCTTTTTCTTAATTCCAGTCTTCCTCAAGGGCGAGTATAACGGAGGGGGATTTCTATGATGAGAAGAAGTTGAACTTGGTTCCTCACCAAGTTAACTAAGAGTTCGGTGTGGCCACCGAGTAACGGGCTCGAGGAGGGAGCCTTTTACTTCTTCTTTTCTTAATTCCTCAAGGACGAGGAATACCCCTGGTGTTTAAGGGGCACCAGGATATGAGGAGTCTCTCTGGCGAGAGTAAGTTGAACTTACCAAAGTTAACTTATCGTTTGGTTTGATAACCAGGGACTTAGCTCGAGGATGAGCTTCTTCTTAGCCCCTTAAGGTAGGTAGCCCTGCCTCTCTTGCAGGGTACTTCTTGGTCTGGCGACCCAAGTACACTACCTCTCCAGTCTCGGTAGCTCGGTTTTGGATCCGAGGACTTCGTCACCTGGAATCTGACGTATACTACCTCGATTTTCCTCAGTGTTCCTCATTTATACCTCGTCACCCCACTGGGGGAGTGGTAAGGGGGGGAAGGGGCTTGAGGACGGCCCCAGGAGAGTTCTTTTTCAAAACGGTTTTTCACACAAAGTCAAAACATCGGCTCCTCGTTAGCCTTCGAGATTGGGCGAAACACGTCTCCAATTTCTTATTTGACGTGAAACTGGATGTCACTCTCCTGGGGGAGATCTTACATTTTGACCTTTAGGGTCTTTCATGGCACCGAGTTGTGCCACACCGCGGTTAAGCACTGAACCCGCCGATGCCTTCGACGGATGTCTTTGCGGTAACCGCCTTGGGACTGCACCAAGAGTGAACGAGGTGGGGGGGAGACTGTAAGGTCTCCTAGGGTACCTTCTTTCCTTGTTGTTACATTTCAAAGAGTATAAGCAGATACACCCACAAAGAAAAAAGGAAAAATGATTCTGAGCGCTTTCGTCTTTATTCTTAAAGACCTTTTCAAAGAGTATAAGTTCAAGATCTTAAACAATTTTAAGTCTTCATTGTTGTTGTTCCTAACCTGTCTGACTGTGCAGTACCACAAACTTGAGGAAGGATATAGCATGTTCTGGGTTTCCCACAATCATCAGGGAATGTGATGGTGTGTGTGCAGTGCGGTGTTGTATTCTGGACATCCATCCATCATGGTCATATCTACCCTCTTCTGCTTGATTTGAAGGACAGGATGATATCTATATGGCAGCATAGCCAGATGGACTCTGTCCTCACCAGGAAGGGTAGATATCATGGGGCTGTGTAGACAGCAGGGTATTGTGTGTGACTGAATTTATTGTTGAATGAAAAGTGTGTGGCTCTTTTCCTGGTGTGTGATGTGTGTTATTTCAATGTTCCTTTTTATGGTGTGACTGCTTCAAGGAATATGAAGCATCCATGCTCCTACAAAAGCAACTTGCTGGAAGTCAAGCCCAAGGTGGAGGTGAACCCACTCCTTACGCAATTCTAAGTCTTCCCCCGAAAGAAGAGTAGCTAAGAGGGAAATTTGCTCTCCTCTTCCCTGCTCCTAAGCTGGCTGGAGTACAACTATTAATCCCCTCCAAAATAGGAGGGAGCATCGACTCCAAAGCTTCTCGCCAGCTGAAAGACCCAAAGCAGGAGAATAAAGGCTCCTACAGCCGCCATAACATCCTCTAGTAAATCGTCGGTGGCAGTACCATTTGCTCATTCTGTGACCATTAGCTTGCTAAGCTTTGTCTCCAAGTGGTTTACTGCTATTCCTGTGAGGGTCTTTTTTTATAATAAGGTCCCAACAGGTCATTTTTCTTCAATAGATTTATGGTGGACTCCATTCCTATTGGGAAGAGCTGAAGAAGCTTGTCTCGATCAATTCCCCATGACTTCAGGGGACCATTGTTAGATGCATCTTCCCTGCAAGATGTCGCTGAGTATTCAGGTTTCATGATCCAGCCCCCAGCCTTCTACACAGCATGGTGTCTGGGCTGGCAGGTGCACACTCTCCACCCACTCTGTGAAGATTTCATTCTGTCTGTCTCTCAACAGCTCTTTGAGCAGTTGCAGTCCAGTTATACCTGTATAGGTGGTATTCTGTTGTTTCATTACACCATCAGCCGAGTTCGACAAGATGGAGTTCCGCGGTGTTGTAACATGGTTACCAAGGCCTTATCTCTTGCTTGGCGACCTTAATGATAAACACTGTCAGTGCCAGGGGGGGGAGGGAGTTCTAGTGAACCTGGTAGAAGAGATGGGAGATGAGAATATTTAATGTGGAAAAGTTCATGAATCTCTGTCCTAAAAGTGCGTCATTTCACTCTCTTGAATTACCCCTGTGCTCCTGATGCACAAGCGTACTTTAGGTGGGGAATGATCACTTTGCTATTTAGAACTCGTTTGATGGGCCACCACCTTTTTGAGGTGGCCTCTGCTTTGGTGATATTTGTATCAAGTATGGTGGTCCATCTCTCTGACTCAGTCAATTAGTTTAGGTCGGTAGATGAGGTCATTGAGTTCTTTCCTGGCACCCTTATCAGCGTGTGCTTGTTTCCCAGGACACTCCATATACAACACGTGTAACTGTAGTGTCCTGGGACTTATGGGCCACCCTGTACAATGTCCACAGGTTGCCAGAGACAGGGTTTGAGGTGTCCCTGTCATTGGGGTACCAATAATGGGAACTGCGGTTTTACCCAAACTATGCCTTCTTTGTCCCTACTGGGCTGACCACCTCCTTGCAGTGGGTTTCGGTTGTATAAGGCTGCACCACCTATGGACCTAGCTTTACATCTTCAGATCCAGGTCATCTTGTCGATGACTGGTACACAACTTAGTAGGGATCCACTCTGTCGCATCTGCCTCCTTGTCTGTCGCCCTTGGAGAGTGACCATCCACTGGGAAACTTAGGGTTGTGCATCACAGACATGACTCTTTACAGCGCCCAGAGTTCCTCTGAAAAGTCTGGAAATCTGGGACAGGTTGAGCGGTTGGATGTGAGATATAACCCCCAACTATTTTCTTTCTTAATAGTTACAAGTGTCTGAATTTCACCTGCTTTATTTAGCACAGAAAATTTGGGACACAAAAAGAACAAAACTTTGCCTTCAGGGCTGGCCTAAAGGACAATCTCTAAGGTAAGCACATACCTCAGGGTTTCCCTCACCCCTGAAGTAGGACCTTCCTTGGGGGAAAATAGGGACAGTGGCTAACACTCCATGCCTAGTTTGGGGACCATTTTATAAGTAAAGGAGATTTCCATAGAGGACTAAATATGCCTTTGAAGCTTTGGAATCTCCACATTACCCTTGTTGCCATGGCTACTGCAAGTTGCCAGATGTCCACATTATTTCTCTTGAATTCCTTGACATGTACAGTTTGAGCAACCCGACTTGCGTTTCTTTTTCACATTGATTTTTTGGCAGGGTTCAACTCACCCTTTCCAGCTACATTTCAAAGAAGAGAGGAAACATTGCCTTCACATTTATTGTTGCGTGCCAAAATGCCCCAACTATTCCTCTATCTATCCCCCAATGCTTTGTTGCTATCCATTTCCTGTCATCTCCAAATCAGACACACTCACATTGTCGAGGAATAGGCTGAGGGGTGGATGGAGTTTTTCCTGACTCATATATATATATAGATATATATATATCCTACTATCCCGAATGCGGAGTCATCGTACTACTCCTTATACTTCATTCGGCCCGTGCCATGAATGGGTTTATTGACTCAGAGTGCTTAGAGGTTGGCTACAGAGGGATTGGAATGAACTATGCCAGCAAGCGACCCAAAGGAAGTTAGATACACAACAATATGAAAATAAAGTTTTAATGAACACTAAACAAGAAAATATATATATATATATATATATATATATATATATATATATATATATATATATATATATATATATATATATATATACAAATAAGGTGCTTGAAAGATAAATTAATAAGTGAATCTCGAATATCTCACTTGGCTTGTAAATAACTATTCACTATGTAAATCCCTATACACTTGTAATGTTGGTAAGCTTCGCGGTGAAGTTGGGGAATGTGAAAGGGAAGGGTTACCTTGGAACCTGATGTTCGAGTGTCACTGGTGAGTGAAGGTGATGAGGTAAGGAGTGGAGACAATGAGGTAGGTTCTCCAGGGACTGACCTAATCCCACAATTCCGTCACGATTCAGCTGGAAGAAAGCAGTGACGGGAACTTCTTGTTAAAGAGAGCCCCACGCTCGTGAACTCCGAGGAATCATGGGTGCCTCTACGAGGGGGGGGGGTTGTAAGTGACCTATCGACACGTAGGGTCATGAAGAAAAGCCGAGATGTAGTTTTCTCGCTTAGGGAACCAGAGTGCGGCCGTTTGTAGCTTCCGCTCTGAAAACGTGAGTACGAGTCAGGGTCCGCACTGACTTGCAGACCAACGGGGTAGGGAGCCTCCCTAACTGGGACGGATCTCCTCTCTGAAGACTTGATGCTTCGACGAATTACCACAACACCGAGATAGATGGCAATTCCTGCCCCGCCAGACTCTGTGCAAGCTCTACTACTGAGGGTTAAAAGAATTCATCTTTTATACTCGAAACTCGGGAGAGGTTCACATGGCTCCGGAAGTAGATTTGATATCAAGCGCCCTTCTTCGGGTGAGAGAGGCTTGATTATCTCCTCCATTTCGTCCTTTGCAAACTTCAGGAACCATCGGAAGCCCAGATGGGCTCCCATCTATCGATAACCAGTCCAGGGCGGAATTCAGTGGTTAGCTGAAATGGTCGGCGGGTTCTTCCGGCGGCAGGGGAAGGGGCAGACATCGGGCCGGAAGGGGAAGGTTTGATAACGTGGCCTGCCCGGATGGGAGGTGGGAAAAACTTGGGGAGCATTATGCTATTCTCCTACACACATCATGCAGTTATTGGATGCAGCATTTCCTTGACTTCTGCAAAAATTGCATGGTATCTTTCCTGGTACTGGGATGAGGTACCCTATTGTTGGGGACTGAGGTTTAGTTTTTTAATTAATGAATAATAGTCATTAAGAAGACAGTTGTTGACAATTGAAAGTTAGAGGAGTGTCTCTCATATTAAAAAAAAAAAGGACATTGACAATGACAAAGAAACATTTGCTCATGTGTTTCGTTGCATAGTGTGAAATAGTATCTTTCCCTTTCTAGGCTAAAGCTGAAGAATGTGATGAATTGAAGGAAGAATTAGAAAAGGGGAAACAGACTATGCAGAGTTTGCACCAAGAAGTGCAAGAGATTGTGGTTCAGTTGAAGACATTAAAAAAAGAAAACTCAGAGTTAGTAAATTTAAATAAATGCTTAAATGAAAGGCAAGTTTCTATTTAGTTTTGTTGTCATTGAGGGTTTTAGTCTCATTTTTAATACATGTTTATTAAGGTTTTAACAATGTCTAATTCCAGATCCAGCATTGCGTGTATGGAAAGAGTATTATACTGCTGAATGCAGGTTGGAGTAACCAAATGTCTGAATCTTAATGGCTTTGCTGATGTAATGAGCTATTATTCTGGTGGCAAAGACCATGTAGCTTAGTTAAAATGCAATAGACAACAGTTAGAAAACACCCTATTCAACTTTACCCCTGAGCAATTACCTTTTTACTACCAAGCCTTTTTCACTTTGCAACCACAACCTACCATACAAGCAAAGGATATATCCCCCAAGGACATAGGAAATGCTTGAGTCCCAATTTCACACCAGAAATTGACAACCTTATAAGAGAAAAGGACTACAAAACAACCCATACAGCCCAACAACTTGAACAAATCCACTACTTTTTAACAGGCAAATCAACACACTCATTTCCACCAAACAACAAATACCTTCAAACAGCTTCCAACTTTGGCTAACAATAAAAAAAAATTACACACCTCTCAACTACCCCTACACCTGAATCTCTTCCCACCAGAAAAACAAAATCACAAACCCAACTGAACAATGCAACTTGCTCATGACCCACTACCGGCAACAAGAGGAAATTAATCAAAAACCTAAGGGGAGGCCACGCAGACTCCTAGACCCCACGTCTCCACCTCCACCTCCTAAGACACTGCTCTCACTATCAAATCATTCACAGCTGCTCAAAATTGCAGACATCTTCGACTACTCCTGGTTTCATGACAGTACCTTCCACATCTGGAAACACACATACATCCTCAGACCACACAACCCTTGAACCTCCTCACCTCCTACAGACAGATCTCACTTCTCTCATCCATCTCAAAAACACTAGAAAAACTAATTCTCAACAGAATCAAACCCATCACACACCCAACATGGTTTCAGAGAAAAATACTCCACTAGCATACTTCTACCACCTTAACAATACACATTTAGAAGACTTTGCCCCCCCCCCCTCCCTCCAGTCTTGTTATGGTTGTAATAGAAAGCAACAAAACCTTCACACCGTTCCACACCACATCTTTATACAAAAATATACTGGACACCAACTCCCACACCAATGGCAACAAATGGATCACAAACTTTCTTGCCAATAAAGGGCCCAGTCGAAAAGGAAAAAAGTTCCCCAACAGGGTTCCACAAGGTGCCATCCACTCCCCTACCCTCTTCAATCTCTTTATGCATGACATACCCATCCACACTAGCCAAACACTCAGACTAAACATCTACAGAGATGGCTTATAAATCACATCCCAATCCACCAATCTTAAAACCCAGAACTTCCAGAAAACTAGACCGGGTACTTACTACAACTCCTCCCAAATTGATTCGCACTCAACATAATGTCCATCTCTCCCCTAAAATCAAGTCTTTACTGCTAACCTAAAATAATCAAACTATCATTCGCTATTTTGCTTCACGGCCAACTTCTCAACTCAGCCGTAACCCCACTCTTCTGCTCTTCTGAGTGTCACCATAGAACCACACATGACCTTCTCTCAACACACCTTGAAAGCCATGTCCAAACTCAACACCCTCAGAACACTAACAAATACCAACTTTGGACAACATAAAGACACCCGGACAATTCCCTACAGCTAGTTCATTCCCACCACACTACGCATCCCCACCCTGGGCACTAACTCTAATACACACCTACATAAGATACAAAGTCCAAAATAGTGCCTTCTGCATACAAACTGAGTGCACCTAATACACCACATACATTTTGAAAAAAAAAAAAATCTCCCAATTGAGGACCACATAAACATGGTAGGAACACAGTTATTAAAGTAAACTGCTATGCCCCTCACTTTCCCTCTTCTCTCCTACCTCCAACCCCACCGAACCAGGACACTATAAAACACGTAACTAGTTTACCAACAAAGCACTTCAAAGCCACCATAGATCGCCGAACCAGAGTTTCACTGGCCTTCCTACGATCAAGACACTAAGCCCTCACCCCGCCCTACATGAATGTAAATAGATAAGATCCCCCACCCCAACTGCACCCTCCAGCAACTGAAAACACTATCTCATCCTATCCTAACCCTCTTTTGACCCCCTCCCCCCCAAGGGAACCACTGAAAAACACATGCCGTGGCAGCCTTAATGATTGCTGCCAAGAGAACCCCGGCTGTGACAATGTAGGTTGGATTATTGCTTGGATGTTTCCTGTTATGTTTTTTATGTTGTCAGTGGTATTTGCGGTTTTTTTCGTAGGCTGTCCCTGGTTTTTGTGACCTTTTGGGGAGAAGTTTGGGTTATAGTGTTTATGTTTCCCCTCGATAGACGCCCAGCAGGCAAGGCTTGTGGTTTTTTTTTTTAAACTATCCGCGCTGTAGGACAAGAATGAATGAGTGGTCAGTCATGCCCAAGTGGGTATGACACCACCATCGCACTTGGATGTATTCCACGTGAGGTTAAGCTGCAATTGAACTCCCACTTCGTATCTGTTGCAAGGGCCACTAGCAAAGTGGGGGTGCTATAAAATTTCCACAACATGCAACAACCTCCTTCCACTCTTAACCTGTTCCCATAGGACAGTCTCACAGAAGGCGCGGCCCCACTTGTGGTAACGTTGATGGGGCCTACAACACATGCTGTAGGGTCAAGGGTATTCTCCCTTAATCTCCCAAGTGGTCAGAGGGAACGGGTCATTTGCTGGTGGGGAGCATTGCAACAACCACGACAAAAACCCTTCAAGATGTCGGTTGTTGCATGTCTCCCTTACATCACTGCACTGGGCGACAGATAGGCCTTCGAGGTTTTATTCACTATTGTTGGTGAAGAGGTCCAAGTTAACTATGTTATTGATTTTTGGAAATGCTTGGGTTGGGAGGTATGCGGTTCTTAAGCGCTATCTGTATGGTAAAAGGAAGGTGGTCATAGGATAATGCAGTATGGGGTTACCTTGCTTTATTTTGGTTGGGTCAGGTGAGCAGGTGGTGATGTCTGGCGAGGTATGTCGGGAGTAAATATTGAAAGGTTTGTGCGGGAGGTGGAAAGGTTGTTCAAGAGTGAATTGTTGCTTTGTATAGTTGATTGTAGGTAGATAGGGTTGTGAGAAAGAGGTATGTCAACTGAGCTGGGAAATCCTGAATGGTACAAGTGATTGGTGATGATCTATAAGGGTTTTTTTGGGAATGCCGATGCCTCTGGGGATGAACCCCTGCGATATACCAATACATCTTAACCATGGGTACCATAAAGAACTAAAACCTTTGAGTGAGAAATGTGAATTCTCTTCTGGTATGGTCTTTACTCCACTTCACTGTCTGATCCAAACCACAGGTTTAGTCCTGTGTAATTAGAGTAGACGGTTTAATCTATGGGTACAATTGACCTCTATACCTAAGAAAGACTTTATGGAGGGGGGGGGGGTCAAGCTCCTTCCTTTGGCATTTGGGAAAAATTGAGTTAAGAGAGTTTTCACTTTTTGATTAATTTTGAGAGTGAAAATGGTGTTTCCCTCAGCCTGTCTGAGAAGGAGAAGGCTCTGAAAGCGCTGGTGCAGGAGACGCACGAGGAGCGCGCCCTCCATCACCAGAATCTGGCTGACGAAAAGCTGAAATCGGAGGAACATTTGGCTGAAATGCAAGGGCGAATAACCGCCCTTGAAAATCAGTTGATGAAAAAATACCAGGATCACAGGAAGGAGTCTCTCCGCCTGAGGGAGGTTGGTAATTCTTCTGTTATTATTCATGTTGTTTGTAGCTCGTTGAGAGCAAATGCCATCTCTGCTCCCTCCGGCCGCTTGGGAGATTAAGGGAGAAGGCCTTTGATACCAAAACCTGTGCTGTAGAATCCCGCCAACATTACCAAAATTAAGTGGGGCCTTTCTACTAGACTCTTCTGAGGGAGCAGGTTCGAGTTGGAGGAGGCTGTTGCATGCTTGGGGGAATTTTATAGCACTCCCTTGTTCTAATGGTCCTTGCAACAGCCTTGCCTGGTAAGGTAAATTGCACTGTACGCAATTTACAGTCACTTGTACGCAGTACAAGTGACTGTATCCAAAAGACTCATCTAACAACTCTAAAAAGAACTGTATCAATTTAGTCACTCTATATGCCTGTTAAATTGGTCTTTTGGGTACGGTTCCTTGCCCGATGTGGATGAGGAGAGTCTCCCAGGCATGTCCAATGCATTGTGATGGTGGCTAATTATTGCTATAGTAAATGCATTTATTTTGACTTTTATTTCAGTATATCAATAAATTACTGTGTATGTTAAGATTAAAGCTCTTCCAAGTTAACCTTTTGATGCCCGAATTGGACTATATATTTATATATATATATATATATATATATATATATATATATATATATATATATATATATATATATATATATATATATATATATAATAACCCTTAAATCAATATATATTAAGAGTCAAAGTGGCTTGAAGTTGCGGTTCCCCATGGTAACATGGGCCCTTAAAGGGTTAAGAATTATTGAACTGGAGAGTTTGGGTGGTGGCAAAATTCCAGTAAATGGCTGGGAATTTCTGGTGATAATCATCCTTATTACCAATCGTGTTCAGCCATATATGGGTTAGCTCTGTGTAGACTCACACCTGATACCTGGAGGGGTAGCTTGCCCTCATTGTCCTAGCGTCCCTGGCAGTTTCATAGTAGTTTGAGACTACCTAGATTTTAATCCTCAACATTTCCATTTAACGCATTTTTCACCGGTTTCTTTATAAGCCTCTTCTCACCTATTGGCTGGTTGCTAATTTTGCAGGATAGCAGCCGACAATCTTTCGTTCTTTCACGAGTTGGTGCTGTACCCCCTCCTCTCTTGCTGATATGGGCAACATGATCCATCAGAGAAGAGCATTAGCAAGTTTGATTGGTAGAAAGCCGAAGGTGACCCGTTCCTCGGATGGGGGCCTTTGGCGAATGTGTCGGATCTCTCCGAGGCAGCTTTGATTAGTACCCTTTGGACACTTAATGGTACGCTGCTGAGTGTGACGCCCCACTCTACCATGAATTTCGTGAAAGTAGTGGTGTTGGACTACTTCATAGATGACATCACCTTAGACCCGGACGACCATGGGCTGGTCAAAGTTGAAGTATGATGAGAAAACAGGCTATGGGCCTTGAGATCCACCCCTACACTCTTCGTCACATTCGACCAAGACAGGTTCCCTGAGTCGGTGCGTGCCGGTTGGTTTCGCTACCGCGTGAAGGCATTCGTGTCACTGCCGCGGAGAGGCTACTACGGACACCGCTTCGGCCATACAAATCGCTCCTGTAGACGTGCAAAGTCGGGTTTACTCAAACTGTGTAGGTTGCTCCAAGGCTGCACACGAGATAAGTCTAAATTGTGATCCTGGCGCGCCCGGCGCTGCTTGGGGCGTCTTGTGCCTTAATTAAAGAATAAATACACCCTCTGTTTCTGTCCCCTCCAGGCCTACAAGCACGGCCATTTCCTCACCTATTTGGAACCCTAGTGCGTGTTCTACTCATCCTGGGCGCTCCCCTGGTAGAGCTGACGGCACAATGAGCGCACAACGAGCCTTGGCTAAAACCATTTCACTGTCGGTGAATTTCGTCGGGCTAGGGCTAGGTTCTGGTATGTTTCAAAGCACGCTCGCCGCTCCTCTAAGCGGGCATACGTGTCTTTACTTAACGAACAAACCCCCCCCCCCTAGCTAGCAGAAGTCTAGAAGCTAATCAAAAGGATTCGAGGTAAGTTCTCTCAGGACCCCTTCAGTTCTCCATAAGAATGGAACGCAACCTCGGCTCCGCGTCCGTGGCGGTCTTTCGCGACCACTTTCTCCGCATTCTCTAGCCCGAATGTTGTTCCGCCAGCATTCAATGCACGTCGTGATATCGCTGAAGGACACCGATTGTATTTTACCTCGAGAGGCGGAGAACCCTTCAATGACAGGTTTACATTGAGTGAGTTGCCTTCCGCTCTCGCTTCGTGCGCAGACACTGCCCCTGGTCCAGACGATGACCCTTATGCCATGCTTCAACACTTAGGTGCGCGAGGCATGGCCTTTCTTTTAGATTTGTTCAATGGGATCTGGACAGAGGGTATCCTCCCAGACTCGTGCGAATGGCTATTGTGCTCGTTTTTCGCAAATCGGAGAGACATCGCTCTACCCCGTCCAATCTCTTTTACTTCCTGTGTGTAGAAGTTGATGGAGAGATTGGCAAATGTTAGACTACCTTTTTTCCCTAGACAGCGAAGGCCACCCGTCTTGTGCACCATGCTGTCTCTGCAAGTTCCACTCCACGTCGAATGCTCTGCTCCGACTAAAAAATATCGTCCGTCTGCTAGGCTTTCCTTCGTAGACAGCACTACGCAACTGCGTTTTTCGATCTGGAGAAGATCTACGGTATCATGGAGACTCTCCATACGATGAGGGCGATGCGACGCTTCCCAATTTTTATTTCTGAGAATTTATGAGATCGTTGATTCCACGCACGGGTGGGGGGAGCTCTCTCTGGCCCAGTGGAGCAGGAAGAGGGTTTCCCGCAAGGAAGTGTCTTAAGTGTCACACTCTTTGCCCTGAGCATCAACAGTATCACCTGCTACGCTATACGTGGACGACCTTTTGGTATCTTTTGGTGCGGCCTAGATGGCAACTCTGTAGTGTCGACTCCAACAAGTATTGAAGCGCATCTCTCGCTATGCACAGGTTTCGGTTTTCCTTGGCCACCACTAAGGTGACGCACTTCTGCCGCGATCCACCCCGACCCCGACTTGTTCTTAAAGTTCGCCTGAAGTGGTGTATTTGCACCGTTTCCTTGGTCTTGTTTTCGACCCACGCCTCATATGGGATGCTCATATACGCAGCCTTAGGATCTCTTACCCGCGCCATGGACATTCTTCGTTCTTTGACGTTCAGCACCTTGGGTGTTCATAGGGCTACTGCCTTTCATTTTTATCGATCCTTTGTTCCTTCGAAGCTTGACTAAGGATGCGAGTTTTATGCAACCGCAGCCGAGCGTGTATTTCGGAAGGTGAACTCTAGCCACCACACCGGTCTTCCCTTGGCGACCCTTTGCCTTCGGCACATCCCCTATTGAGACCTTATTTGTCGATGCTGAACAGATGCCACTCTCTTATGCGTCTCTACGCGCGAGCCCAGTGCCTCCCTCAGTCGCTAACGGCTCTCACTGCATCCGTAGCCGATCTCGACGGTACCTCTGCCGCCGAGAGAGGCCAGTCATATCCCAAGTCTCTTGTGCTTAGGGCTAGGAAACTCCTTCGAGAGCTCAGTGTAGCTCGGGCCTGGTGGCCCCTCTTGTTATGCCCAGGATGCCACCTTTGAATTTTTGTCGCCACGCATCTGCTCCCACAACTTCTACAGCGCCGGGAGTATTGCGTTCGGCCTTTTTGGGGCACACTTCGTCTCACGCTGGATTCGTGCCAGTGGAAACGGATGGCTCCAAGACCTAGGATAGGACCAGTTTCCATGTGTTATCCCCTCGGTTTGACCCCGTAAGGGGCGCGCCGATTTGCCATCCTGGCCGCCGTGCTGACGGGATCCAGCGCCCCATCCGGCCCCAGCTTAGCCTCTCTTCATTCCTTCAGATAGCCTGTATTTCTCCCCTACCTCGTCGCTTTTCATACAACCTCTCCCACAACTTTCTCTGGTCAGCCTCTAATTTCACAGGGTAGATGCTGACCTTCTCAGCCAACCGTCCCGGATCGGGGCTGAGGGGGAAGGGGACAATGTTCCCTAACCCCTGAGCTCCGGTCTGGGGTGGCTGGTTTTTAACAACCTGCTTCATCCCCACCCATACCTTCCTCACATCCCTTTTCCTCTCCTCTTCACATTCTATCAATTTTACGCCGTGTTCAAGGTGGAGCCGCCATGCCGATGGACTGCCAGGCCACCAGGCGGGAAGGGTGGTCCCAAATGGCGGCGCCTGGCTCTGCCAGGTCTGTAAGCACCTCTTGCAGTGCGGGCAACTGCAAGAGGTGATGAGCTATTGCGTCCCGCAGAAAATTTAGGGTCACCATGCCCAATGATGCACAAAAAAAACAAAACAACCCTCAACTTTCCCTTGCTCATCAACGGAGCCGCCCTCAGGCAGCTCCACCGAAAAAATGGAGGTCCTCCCCCCTCCTGTGCTTGCGCAGGGGACCCTCCATATTACTCTAACCGGAGAGGAGGCTTACTCATCTCCTTCGCCTACGGGTGCAGGGGACTCCGCCTCACCCCCTTCTCTGGAGGTGCTTTCGGGCACCTCCCTTTTTCCAGCGGCAGTCCCCTCTTTTCTTTCCAAGGGGACTGCCAAGAAAGCCAGCAGGCAGCCCATTGCCGACCGACCCTCGTGTAAGCGGCTCGGTAGGGCAAACCCCCCCTTAGGGGGGAGAGGGAAGCCAGGCCCCTTCGGTCGCTTCCCTCAAAAGACCTGCTGGCAAGAATTTTAAACCTTGCCGGGGTCAAGGCCTGTGCCTTCCCACACAAGACTGGCGACACTGCCAAGGGGGCCTGCGATGTTCTGGGAGGGGATGGCCAACTGGAGGCCCCTCCTGTGATAGGCATGGTCCTTGAAGAAACCCAGCCTCAGACGGTAGGGCCTTCCATGGGAAGGAATCCGGGCTCGGCGCCAAATACCGAACCCGAATCCGCCCCTATGCAAGGTCCTCCTCAAACTGCTGGGGATTCTTAGGCAGTACAAGGAGGGGAGGGATCTCCTCCGGATGGTGCCCCTGCGACCACCAGGACCTTCTCCATTTTGGAGATGGACCTGGCTGAGGCCGGTCCATCTGGCCTAGGGGCTTCTACCGGCGGAGATGAGAAGCGGGTTCATTCCCCGCCCTCCTCTCCAAAAAAGAAAAGGACGAAAAAGACCAAAAAGAATAAGAAGACTCGGGGCTCCTCTCCATCCACGGGGTCTGTGGGGACGGATGGGTCTGCTGCCACTTTGGCAAGCGACCAAGCCAAGATCGGCACATCCAGCTCCTCTGCCCTCCCGGTTGCGGAGCCCCTGACTAAGACCAAAAGTGCACAGGGCGGAGCCTCGATGACATCGGGGCTCTCATTCAGAGGTTACCTGGCTGTGATAGAACGGGTTGAAGCTGCGTTAATTTCAACTCCTATCACATATTATTTAAAACCACGATGCTCCCACGTGCATCTTCGCTTCGAAGCTTGGCGCCTTATCGCAGCCACCGGATGTCAATGTTTAAACAAGGAGGTTATCGTCCCCCCGTTCGCCCCCATACGCCGACCTCGCCAGATTGAGTTAGGCGTATAGGCAGATAAGGCATTGTTCCCAGGCCCGGCTGTGCATCCCCTCGAAGCTCCCACTCCATTGTCCCCCACGCCAAGGGAGTGTCTCGACTATTTAGATGGAAACTTTACCACTAAGATCAGATTGGAGATCCAGATTTTCGTCGCGAAACATCACCACGACCCTCTCTCCCTTTGTGCGCCAAGGGACCTCAACCTCGAGATTCGCCATCACTTGTCCAGAAGGAGGACAATATCCCTTGAGTGCCAAAGGTTCGAGCCTTTCGTGACGCCAAGTCCTCAAGGCTTCCCCCTCATTGTTCAGAAAGAGAACAACGTAGAACAGCCATTGTTCTTTTGAGCCCTTCGCCAAGAAACGGTTCTCCCCCCCCCCTGTTGTTCAGAGGAGAACAACGTAGAACAGCCATTGTTCTTTTGAGCCCTTCGCCAAAAAACGGTTCTCACCCTTCCCCCTTGTTGTTCAGAGGAGAACAACATTAGAACAGCCATTGTTCTTGAGCCCGTAGACAAGAGACGGTTCTCACCCCCCCCCCCCCGGTTTGTTCAGAAGAGAACAACGTAGAACAGCCATTGTTCTTCAAGCCGTTTGTCGAGAAACGGTTCTGAACCCAAGACGCCACGTCAGGATAATTTTCTTCCCCCCCCTTCGGCTGGAACTCGCCAGCGGACCGAAAATTCCTTCACGTCGCCTTC
Source organism: Ceratothoa steindachneri (assembly GCA_963969495.1). Taxonomy (NCBI): domain Eukaryota; kingdom Metazoa; phylum Arthropoda; class Malacostraca; order Isopoda; family Cymothoidae; genus Ceratothoa; species Ceratothoa steindachneri. Next base: position 28,442,999 of record OZ018327.1, on the reverse strand, counting down.
CACTGCACCACTCGTATAAAGTTACGTAAGCCAAACGTTACCTTTGAGTATTGAACCCTTTTGTCAATTCTATCCTGTGCTTTAAATGGTTTAGCGAACCATCCCATCCCTTTAACTCTATATTTGTTTTACCTTTTTAAATCCTTTAATCCCCGGATTAGCCCGAGCCCCACGACCCTTTCCATTCTCTGTTTATGTCAATATTTTCCGTTTTATGTTTGTTGATAGTTATTATTAATAAAACTATTTTATTAATGATAGCAATATTATTATCCTTGAGCCAGTTCCACTTCTTAAGCATATCGAAGATACATAATATCGGCCCGCTAGACATTAACGCACTCTAAAGATAATTAAAGAAGTTCCCTCAACGAATAGTTATATATGGTATATCGTCGAGAGTCCATTCTACGACACTGGCGTTTTCGAGCCCGCTGGCTTCAAGCGCTTCCTCGTTATTCGCTCCACTGATGGCACCATGTTGTCCAAGGGCAACATGATCCATCAGAGGAGAGGATTAGCTAGTGCAATTGGTAGAGAGCCGAAGGTGACCCGTTTCTCGGACGGGAGCCTTCTAGCGAATGCGGCGAATCCCGCCGAGGCGGCCAAGATAAGTGCTCTTCGGACACTTGATGGCACCCCGGTGAGTGTGACGCCGCACTCTACCATGAACTTTGTGAAAGTAGTAGTTTATGCGAGGGAACTCGTTGACTACTCCATTGAGGACATCACCCTAGAGCTGCCCGACCATGGGGTGGTCAAGGTCGAACATGTGATGAGAAAACAGGGAGGGGCCTCGAGACCCACCCCTACACTCTTCGTCACGTTCGACCGTGACAAGCTCCCTGAGTCGGTGCGTGCCGGTTGGTACCGCTACCGCGGCGGTGCTATTACTGTCACCGTTTCGGCCATACGAATCGTTTTGTAGACCTGTAAAGTCGGGGTCACCCGAAGTCTGTGTAAATTGCTCCAAGGTCGCACACGATAAGTCCAAATCGTGTGTAGCCAAGTGTGTCAATTGCGGAGAGCCGCACCCTGCTTCTTCGAAGCAATGTGGTGCATATCTCTTTGAGAAAGAAATCCTGGCCTTCCAGGCCCAGGATGGACTCTCATTCCGCGAGGCTAAGGACTTGGTCCTGGCGCGCCCGGCTCTTCCTGGGACGTCATATGCCTCAATACTTATAACTTATACACCCTCTGCTCCTGGCCTATCCATGCCAATGAGCACGGTTGTTTCCGCGCCCATTCGGAGCCCTTCTGCGGGCTCTACTCAACACGGGCGCTTCCCCAGCGTGACCGTTTTCCGTATGGCGAAACTGCCACGCGCCTCCACCGAGTCGTTAGATTCACGGGAGGCAACACCCCTGAAGATGGTCGCTAGGCCATCTTCCGGGGTTCCTAAAGCTGTCCCCCGAAAGGAGGACAGCAACAAAGGAGCTTCGGCTCCTTCGCCCACGCCCACGCCCCGAGGTCTTAGCGAGTGGCTCGGAGACGGTGGTTCTTCGAAAAGAGGGTCCCCCGCCTTCCGAAGCCGCAACGCCCGCCTAAGGTTTCGAGGCGAAGGGATGAAAAGACTCGCATGGCGAGCCCAACCTTCCCCAATAAGTCCTCGAAGGCGACAGCGCCTCCAGCGCTTTGTCCGGCCAACAGCGCCCGGGGTTTTGCACCCGGGAAGCGTACGGCCATTCCCGTGAGGGTCTTCAGTTCGAGGAGGCCCCCGCGTCTCCTCCGAGCTAGGCCTGGAGGGCATATTCCTTCAATGGAATTGTCGTGGACTCCGGGCCACCTAGGAGGGGCTGCGGAGGCTCGTCTCGTCCCGTTCCCCGTTAGCTATCTTTTTGCAGGAGACCATGCTAGGCGTGTGCCCCCTGCCTGCCCTCCCGGGGTATAAGGGTCTTGCGACCCCACCACCGCGGGATGGCCGGGCTGGGAGATGCGCGGTTTACACCCGGCATGATGTCTCCGTTCTTACTTTCTCTTTAGATACCTCCTTTCAGGCAGTGGCTGTGAAGCTGCACCTGGATAGGAGGTATACTATCATTTCTGCGTACATTCCACCGTCAGCTGACTTCGATGCGGGGACTTCCGCCGCGTCGTGGGACGGTTGCCGAGGCCCTATCTCTTGCTTGGAGATCTGAACGGCAGGCATCCTCTCTGAGGAGATTACTCCATAAATCCCAGGGGACAAGTCCTTGCCGATCTGATCGAAGAGCTTGAGATGGATGTCCTAAACGTGGATGAGTTTACGCATCACTGTCCGAGAACCGCCTCATTTTCTTGCCTTGACCTATCTTTGTGCTCTTCGGATGCACAGCCTGATTTTCATTGGGGGGTGGTCGTTGACCTCCATGGTAGTGATCACTTTCCCATTCAAATATCATTTTCAGGGCAACTGCCGCCTCAGAGACCACCTCGGTGGTGCTTGGCGCCGGCGCCTGCATTTCAGAAAATGACTGAATTATCTATCTCAGTCGAGGAGTTTAGGTCGGTAGATGAGGCCGTTGAGTTCTTCTCCGGCAACCTCATCGCCGTGGGCCTGACTACTATTCCTAGGACGTCTGGCCGTTTTGCACGCCGACCACTCCCATGGTGGTCGGCCGAGTGTGAGACGGCCCTCAAACAGAAGCGTTATGCCTACATGCGCTATAAGCGCTGCTCGAACGATTTCACTGTCGCTGAATTTCGTCGGGCTAGGGCTAGGTTCCGGTATATTTCGAAGCACGCCCGCCGCTCTTCTTGGCGGGAATACGTGTCTTCACTTAACGGGAAGACCCCTCTAGCTGAGGTGTGGAAGCGAGTCAAAAGGATTCGGGGCAAGTTCTCGCAGGACCCCCCTCCCGTTCTCCAGGAGAATGGGACCGCAATCTCCGACCTCGCGGGCGTGGCGGAATCCTTAGCGACCGCTTTTTCCGCATTCTCTAGCCGTGATGCTGCTCCGCCAGCATTCAATGCACGTCGTCAGGTCGCGGAAGGCCGCCGACTTGACTTTACCTCTAGAGGCGGAGAACCCTTCAACGACAAGTTTACTGGGAGTGAGTTGCGCTCCGGTCTCGCTTCGTGCGCGGACACCGCCCATGGTCCGGACGATGTCCCGTACGCCATGCTTCGACACCTAGATGAGCGAGGCATGGCCTTTCTCTTAGATTTGTTCAACAGGATCTGGGTGGAGGGTCTTCTCCCAGACTCCTGGTGAATCGCTACTGTGCTCGCCTTTCGCAAACCGGGCGAGATCACTCTACTCTGACCGGTTTCCGCCCAATATCTCTAACCTCTTGCGTGTGCAAGTTGATAGAGAAATTGGTAAATGTTAGATTAGCCTTTTTCCTGGACAGCGGAGGCCATCTGTCTTCTGCACAGTGCGGCTTCCGCAAGTCCACTCCACGTCGGATGCTCTGCTCCGACTGGAAAAGGCCGTCTGCGAGGCTTTGATTCGTAGACAGCACTACGCCACGGCGTTTTTCGATCTCGAGAAGGCCTATGATACCGCATGGCGATACAGTATCATGGAGACTCTCAACACGATGGGGGCGAGGGGACGCCTCCCAATGTTTATATCTGAATTTTTGCGAGATCGTCGATTCCGCGTACGGGTGGGGGGGAGCCCTCTCCGGCCCAAAGGAGCAGGAAGGGGTTGTCCCGCAGGGAAGTGTCCTGAGTGTCACACTCTTTGCCCTGAGCATCAACGGCATCACCTCGGTGCTGCCGGAAGATGTTCTCGCAACGCTCTACGTGGACGACCTTTCGATCTCTTTGTGCGCGGCCCAGATGCCAACTCTGGAGCGTCGACTCCAACAGGCATTGAACAGCGTCTTTCGCTATGCCGAAGCGCACAGGTTTCGGTTTTCTTTGACCAATACTAAAGTGGTGCACTTCTGCCGCCATCCACGGCTCCACCCCGATCCAGATTTGTTTCTTAATGGGGTGCGCCTGGATGTGGTGGAATCACACCGTTTCCTTGGTCTTGTATTTGACCGACGCCTCACCTGGGAGGCTCATATTCGCAGCCTTAGGGTCTCTTGTACCCGCGCCATGGACATTCTCCGTTCCGTGACGTTCAGCGCTTGGGGTGCTGATAGGACTACTGCCCTCCTTTTTATTGATCCTTTGTTCGTTCGAAGCTCGACTACGGATGCGAGTTTTATGCATCCGCAGCCGAGCGTTTATTGCGGAAGGTGGATTCGATCCACCACACCGGCCTTCGCCTGGCAACCGGTGCCTTCCGCACTTTCCCCATTGAGAGCCTGTTGGTCGATGCTGGGGAGATGCCACTCGCTCTGCGCCGCGTGCAGTGCATCACTCGCCTGTACCCGCGAGCCCGGCGCCCCCCTCAGTCGCCAACAGCTCTCACTGTATCCGCAGCTGATCTCGATGGTGCTTATGCCGCCGAGAGACCCAGTCATACCCTAAGCCCTTTGGGTTTAGGGCCAGGAAACTCCTTCGAGAGGTAGATATAGCTCTCGGGCCGGTGGCGCCCCTGGTTCTGCCCAGGACGCCACCCTGGAGGGTACCACATTTGGCTATTTGTCGCCACGCCTCTGCTCCCAAAGCTTGCACGGCTTGGGACTATTGCGATCGACCTTTTTGGAGCACACTTCGTGTCACGCTGGAACCGTGCTAGTGTATACGGATTGCTCCAAGTCCCAAAAAGGGGTCGGCTTCCACGCCTTATCCCCTCTGTTTGAAGTCAGCGGGGCTCTACTAGGCGCTGCGTCTGTCTTCACGGCCGAGCTGGTGGCAATACACCACTCGGTACGGGAGATTACGCGACGTGCCCGGTTCGGAGACCGGATTGTGATCAATAGCGACTCACAAAGCGCCCTGAGTGCTCTCGAGGCATTGGAATCTCCGCATCCCCTGATTCGCGATATCCGTGACGCCACGGTTATGGCGAGCCGGGCAGATGTCGAGATTATCTTCTGCTGGGTTCCTGGACATGTAGGAATTGCGGGGAATGAGGGCGCCAAAGAGTTCGCTAGGACTCTGCGACCAGACCAGCGTTTCGCTCTTCCTCACACCCACTACATGGCAGGAATACGGGCAGCTCTTCGGACTGCTTGGCAAAGAAGATGGGAGACGGTCGAAGGGAACTTAAAGTTGCGTGCTATTGCGCCGCGACTGTTCCCATGGACCTATCCCCCAACGCCGCGACGGCTTCAGATCGCTTTCTGTCGTCTCCGAATCGGACACACTCGTGCGACGCATCGCTATTTGATGGAGCGCTCCGCCTGTGCCCTATTGCACGACTGCGTCGTTCCCCAGACTGTTCGGCACATTCTTGTCGAATGTCCCAATCTGGATGATCTTCGCGCACGTTACCTGTCCCGGTACTGGGATGGGCGGGGTCGCTACCGCCTGCCCTTTGTACTCAGGACGAGTGCGTGCACATTGACTGGTGGACTTGTTGACTATTTGGGGGAGGCCGGCCTTCTCCCTTTCATTTAACTAGGTTTAGTTGTTGTTTTTGTTATTGTTTTGTTGTTGTTATTGCTATTTCTTTTTATTGTTGTTTCCTGTTCAATTTTTTTTAAATTAGCCTAGAACTAGGCTGTTTGTTTACGGCGACTTATGCCTAAGTGGGCATTCGCCAGATAACCCCTTAAAAACAAAAACCTCGGTTTGAAGTCAATGCGGCTGTACTAGGCACTGCGTCTGTCTGCATGGCTGAGCTGGTTGCAATACACTGCTCAGTACGGGAGATAACGCGCCTTACCTGTTTCGGAGACCGGATTGATTCACAAAGCGCCGTGTGGGTGCTCTCGAGTCATTGTAATCTCCACACCCCCTGGTTCTGGTATCCTCTGGTAGCTGCGAGCCGGGTGGATGTCAAGATTATCTTCTGCTGGGTTCCTTGATATTGTGAGGAATGAGGGCGCAAAAGAGTCCGCGAGGACTAGACCAGCGTTTGGCTCTTCCTCACACCGAATGTATGCCAGGAATCAGTGCTGCTTGGCAAAGAAAATGGGAGACGGCCGAGTGGAACTTAAAGATGCGTGCCATTGCGCCGCGACTCTTTCCATGAACCCATCCGAATCTTGCGACGGCTTCAGCTAGCTTTCTGTCGTCTCCGAAGCTGACACACTCGCGGGACGCACCGCTATTTGATGGAGCACTCGCCCGCACCTTATTGCGACGACTGCGTTGTCCCCCAGACTGTTCGGCACATTCTTTTTGAATGTCCCAGCCTGGGTGATCTTCGCTCACGTTACTTGTCCCGGTATCCGAATGAGTTGGGTCGCTACCGCTTGTCCCGTGTACACAAACTTGTGGACTATCTGACTTTTTGGATGAGGTTGGCCTCCTCCATTTTATTTGACCGTTGTAGGTGGAATGTTCCTGCGCCCGGGAGAGACGGGTCTCCCGTGACGCCGGAGCATTCCTAGTTTTCTGTTGTTTTTTTCGAATTTATATATATGCTAGAATTTTTATTACGGTGACCTATGACCTTGAAGGCCCTCGCCAGATGGGGATAAAATTGATATGGGTCTCCTGAATTGTGATGAGAACTGCGTCATTTTCTTGATCTGTCCGTGTTGTCCGGATGCATAGCTTGATTATAGGTGGGAGGTGGTCGATAACCTTCATGGTAGCAATCACTTTCTCGATAAAATTGATTTTTTTCTGGACCCCTGCCCTCTGAGAACCCACTTCGCTGATGCTTAACGCGGGCGAGGTGGTTTGCATTTGAAGAAATGATTGATTTCTCTCTTTCTCTCATTCGAGGAGATTAGTTCTGTTGATGAGGCCGTTGAGTTCTCCGGCACCGTCATCGCCGTGGGTCTGTACCATTCCTCGAATGTCTCAACGGGAAGACCTCCTCTTGCAGAGATATCAAAGTATCTAAAGAGGATTACGAGCAAGTTCTGGCAGTACCCCTCCCCTACTCTCATCCATGAGGACCTGACTGCAATCACAGATTTTGTCCCATAGCTGAGACTTGGGACCAAATTCTCCAGTCCGAATGCTGCCCTGCCAGCATTGGAAGCACGTCATAGTCTCACTGAAGGTCACCGACTGGACCACGCCCAGCGGCAACGAACCATTCTACGACCTGTCTACTCTATGACCTGCATTCCTCTCTCGCTTCGTGCCCCAATACCTTCCCTGTCCCGGATGATATCCTGTACGCCATGCTTCGACACCTGTGTGAGCGAGGTATGGCTTTTTTGTTAACCTTGTTTAACAGGATTTGGCAAGATAATATCCTCCCAGATTTCCCACCTCACGGAAAGCACGACCCCAGTTAATTGTGGTAACGCTGGCCGGGATTACAGCACAGGCTGTATGTAAAGGCAGTACGAGGAACTAAGTTCTCGGTCCAAAACAAATAAGGAGGTCCAACAGGAAGGTGCTCAGATATTTGCCAGGGTAAAGTAATACAAGGAATGCTTCCTCAAATGTATTAAATATAGTGCACAAACAGGTCACAAATATCGCAGGATTAAACCACTAACGACAACACGTCAAATAAGCGCTGCTACTCCGGACAATCAGCACAGGAATATACCACCCCGTCTTCTTACGTCCCTTCTAAGTAACTGTAGATCTCGATAACGAGAACCTATGAATGGAGCGCAAGATGAAAAGAAATACTCCAAATACCTGACACTGAATTAGTGAGGCAATACACAGATGGTGGTTGTCCTGGAAACAGGGAAGAGTCGTAACAAACCCAGATTTATTCGACTTCCGGGTGAGAGGGACAGAGACTGGTAAATCGAGAGCTTGCAACAGATGCAGCGGCCTAGGTAATGCCTATAAGTACTGGCAGGGTTCTGGTAAGGCAGTGCAGGTCCTCTCTGTGCCAACTCCTGATCGGCTCTGTTTCTTCGCGTCAGGGGTTCCTATGTATAACCTTTGCCGGGAGTGTGTACGTGACTAAATGCATGCCGGCTTTCAACTCGCCTCCCAGCAGCAAAGACGTTATTTTTTAGTGCGTCGTAAGCTACGTAGTTGTTTACCCGTACACTGTAGGATCAAGGCTTTCTGCCTTAATCTCCCAAGCAGTCGGAGGGAAAACAGATTCCATCTGCTCCCAGGGAACTATAAATAACAACGACGAGAACAATCACTGCGAAACGCTACCGTGCTTGCTTCTCTCAAACTTGGGAGAGGTGAGTCTACCTCGGCCGCTTTCCTCTCAATTTACGAGTGGAGTCGTTGCCGCTTGTTCCTTTTACTTCGTGCGCACGACACGGTGGCATTGTAGCGTTTTTGAGAGGTTTTGTTACATGTTCGAGCTTTGAGGGAGTGGGTCTCCTTCCAGCGATTGAACATGCTTTTGTTTTAATTACCCTAGTAATAGGCTTGTTTGTACTTTTGGCTGTTTTGTCCTTGTTGATGGCCGCCAGAGCTTATAAAATAAAATAGCAAAGCCCTTTGAGTTGCATGGCATTGAAGATGGGAAACGGCGAACGGAGATTTAAAGTTGCATTATTTTCGGTCCTCTCTGAATCGGACACATACGCGGGACGCAGCGACATCGGATGGAGCGCTGCACTGAACATTTCTGTGAAGACTTTGGTCTCCCCGAAATATACGCCACTTTTTTCGTTGAATACCTTAGTCTGCTGGAGCTTCAGCATGCCATACCTGTCCTAGTCTGGTTACAAAGTTCTAAATTGTTTGTAGGCTTAGGTCCCTTGAGGCACCTCATTATGCATTTTTTTTTTTATCTTTTTGGTATTTTTATTGATTACCTGTGCTATTTAAAAATAATATAATGTTGGTTGTGGCAGCTCTGCCCCTTAAGGTTGTTGTCAGATGAGCTACAATAGAATAAAAAGATTAACTCGATTGACCATTCAGGTTAATCTATAGCAGCAGTCATGTCTGAGATAGCACGTAAACATACTACGTACTATAATAGGACGAGGTTGTAGCGTGCGGGAAGTTCAGGCGAGCGGCTTAAATGCTTTGCTTGAATGAGTCTTTTAGGACTCAGGATGCCGAGTGGTTTAAGGCTCTCGCTAACGCCTATTTTCTTTTTCCCCGCCTCCCATTTCCTACACTAAGCTATCTACAAGGTTACACATATATACTGAGCAAAATTTATCAAAGAGCTCTATTCATTGTACAACATCTTCCAGAAGCTCAAGCAATATGGCAGTTTGATCAAGAAACTACGTTTCCGTTTCGAGACTGCAGTGTATAAACAAAAAGAACTTGAAATCCAAAATGAAACTTTAAAGCAAGACTTTGTGCCATCTTTTCGCTATCGAGAGTTGCAGCACAGCCTTCACAAGATGGCTTCAAAACATGTTGAATTTAAAGCTTTCATTCAGGAATTTAGCAAGAAACAAGAAAATGTACCTGAGGTGAGTAAATAGCCTGTGCTTCTATGCCCCTTCCCCTCCCCGCCCTCAAATCCCCGAGTCATGTGCTCATCGGCCACGCAGTACCTATTCATTTTGTATCGATAGAAACCGAAAACGAGATCATTAGTCAGAAATTTATTGAAATAGGGTTACCAGGCAATGGCTTCGCCCCCCCCTCCTTCCTACGGGGGAGCTTGCGCTCTCCTACAAAGATTAAAATTTAAAATCTTTACAAAAGCAGCCATGGTTAGATTTTTATAAATTTTCTAAACTTCGCCAATTATAATAATTTTAAAAAGGAACTCTAAACTAAATTTCACGTTGCTAAAATATAGAGTTATAGAAGAAGAAGATATCTAAAAATAAATTTTCTTATCTTCATCATTTGTAATTCTTTGAGTTTTAAAAATTCACAAAATTTTGATACCTATATTTATTTCTGAACTTCACCATTTTGTTTTTTGATATTTTAAAAGAATTATTAGAAATAACTTTGATAAAAAAAACATAAGTCATAACCAAACTAAGATGAAATTATTATTCAAATACTCAAAAAAATCCCCTTCTTAAATTATAGAGTTAGTGATGATAAAGGAAAGGGGTTGCTTTTGTCTATAGCTCCCCGGGACCAGATGGAATCTGCTCCTTCCGACCGATTGGGGCAGATTAAGGGAGAATGTTTTGATCCTACAGCCCCTGTGCTGTACAACGTTACAATAATTAAGCGAGGCTGTCCTGAGGGACCAGTTAGAGAGGAGGGAGGTTGTTGCATGCTGTGGGAATTTCATAGCACCCCTGTGCTAGCGGTCCATTCAACAGCTAGGAAGTAGAAGTTCTATTGGAACTTAACCTCGTGTGGAATACATCCAAGTGCGATGGTCGTGTCATATCCACTTGCGAATGACTGACCACTCTTCAACATTTTTCTCTTACTAGGTAGAATCAAGAAAAGTACAGGATTTTATACATTCACTAAAACCAGACATAATCTTTAGTGGTAGAAAGAGGCTCGACGTAATCGCTTTTATTTGTAGCGTCTTGTCTAAGCATTGAATAAATCAACTGAATTCTGTTGCCATAGACCTATGCGTTTATACCCGGGACAAAGCTTTGCATATACCTCCTCCCTCACCAAGGGGACTACTCGGGCCCTTAAGAATAGGGAGGGTGAACAACTCTTCACCCTGTCAGGTTAGGCATAGAAGGCAGCTTCCCCACTTGTGGCCCCCAAGAAATTCGGAGGCAGAAGGTATGCTCAGTCAGCTATTATTAGTTAAATTGTTTATTTTTTCTCTTGCCCAGTAATTCATATTTGTTCTCTGGCCATACTCGGTTCTCTTTCCGTCCTCTCTCGGTCCCGCGAGGGGGTGTCAAACTAGCTTGGGAAACCACACTGTACCTGACATCCGAACGAGTGTCTCCTCTGCCGGCCCAAATCCGTGTCAGTAAGAAGGCTTAAACTTTGGTGGAAACTGCCACGGGTACATTCAGTCCCTAAAGAGACTGATACCCCCCCCCATCTCTTTCCGATCCTCATTGGCGACCTCTCTTAGCGTTCTTGGGTGCTTGACGTCGTACTGTTTGTGGCGGCATGATGGTTTTACTATTTTGTTGCCGGGGAAGGGCGGGGGGGTCTTTGTTGGCTAGTACCACAAATGATAGATCTGTTCCTGGCTGTGCTAAGTAAGGGTCACCTATCTAAGCCGACTTGTACTTGGGAAGGTGAATCCTGAAAGGTCTAAAATTGTTAGATGGGATAGACGGGAGCCGTAGACCCCAGGCTGGTGTGTTTCATGGGTACCGGTCCGCCGATGCCCTCGCGGTCACTTATTGACAGTGACGTATCATCCGAGATTTCCCTCCCCCAGAACCAACTGTCACGGCAAGTCCCAAATGGGATCCTCGACACCTCGTGGGAGGTGGATAGGTATCTATGAACTCCCCCTCCTCAAAAAGTCAAAAGCCTCCTTCGGTCCCTGAAGGAGGCTTGCCTCCCGAGGGGCCCCAAAGCGTGGATTTTTAGGATTTTGTAGTTCATTGTTAGTAGTTATATTCTTTAAATTTTTGTTTTTAGGCGGCTTTACCTTCGTCGGTTGCCGCCATTGGGTTAAAAAAAAAAACCCTCCACAGCCCCGCCCATTATCGTTATTGCGTATTATGCTCGGTGGAACAAAACTTCCGTGTGTGCAACTTTCCACGCCAGTGTTCCATATCAGGTTTTAGTCTCCTTTTCCGACACGCTGGAAGACGTTTTGAGTTCCGAAACCTCTCGTAATTAATTATATATTTTTTTATAAAAAAAGATCCGTAAAACTGGGTCTTCCTTCTATCTCTTAACCCTTAAAAACGGCGCGCGGACCAAAAGATACCGAGCGTACAACCGTCGCTGGGACCAATTGGTCCTCTTATTGTTTTAGGCCAATGGAAAATTCGATTGAATTCCTAACGGTAGTTTTTCTCCGGCGCTGACGTGGTCCTCCATTTTCTTATCGTGGTGCTTTAAGGGTTAAGTTTACCAATATCATTAAAATGCGCTTAGTCTTCTCATTTAGGGGAAAAGTAGTCACTGTATGTGATATGCACAGCGTATTGTTACTCCAAAGGCATTTTTCTCCCTTCAGCTCGAGGATCTAAGATGTGGGATGACTTCCATTAGTGATCAGCTTCTTGAGTTGGAATGCGCCCAGAATGAAGCTTACTCTGCCCTCAGTGCTTTATGATGCCCCTTCCTCAGCCATCCTGAGAAACGTGTTGAGGGTGTTTCTGATGAATTGAGAATTCTACTTTCATTGTTTCTTATAATTTAGTTTATATTTTTATTGGAACTCCTTTTTCTTACATTTTTTTTATATGTACTATTACTAGTGTTTCAAACATATGAATGAGTGAATTTGCTGTAATATAAAAACTATAGAGTTTTTGAGGATTAGAGAAAAGCAGTGATTTTCTCCACTTTGTAAAAGGGAATTGTTTACACCTAAGGGGAATTACTCGCTGAATAAAGTTGGAAAAGTTAATGTCGATTATTTAGAATTGGTAATCTTACTGAAATGAGGAGGGGGGGAGGGGGTCAGTTTAAGAGAAGCTGTGTAAATTGAGATGTTTTCTGGCGCAGTTGCTTGCAAACACCTTGCCAAAGAAGTATTGAGCAGATGTTGGTGTTTAGAGGTCGGGAAAAGACCAGGCTAAATTACAAGACTGTTGTGGGACAAAAAAATGCAAGAGTTTGACTACGAACTCCACTCGTTTGAGGCCTTTTATATCTCAAGTGAGGTTCTGATGGACTTTGGATCCAACAGACGGGTATCAACGGCGTCTGGCAGCCCTGTTAAGTCGACCTGAGTCGAGACTCTATCAAGGCAGGACTAAGCAAGATGGACCAGCTTAGATGAGAGGCGGTCGTCACCGATTGATTTGGAAAGAAAATTTGCCTCGGCAGAGATTATTCGAAACTAGATTATGTCCGAATGTTCTCAGTAGTTGTAGTTAGTTAATGGTTCGAATTAGATTGAAAGGTATGTATAAATTAGAAGGTTCGAAGTTTTGAATGAATTTGAGATGAACTTAAGTTTTGAGATGAGTTTGATATGAATTTTGAGGGAAAACACAGAACTAGTTTGAGAAAAAGAGGCGTATTACGTTGGTCGCAGTGCAACAGATACAAAAACTCGCCACTTCTTACCTCGAGGCCAAAAAGGATACGACCTAGGTGGCGTTATACCGCTGGGGGGAGCCCTCTCCGGTCAAAAGGAGCAGGAAGAGGGTGTCCCGCAGGTAAGTGTCCTCAGTGTCACACTCTTTGCCCTGAGCATCAACGGCATCACCTCGGTGCTGTCGGAAGATGTTCTCGCTACGCTCTACGTGGACGACCTTTCGATATCTTCTGGCGTGGCACAGATGCCAACTCTGGAGCTTCGACTCCAACAGGCATTGAACCGCGTCTCTCGCTATGCCGAAGCGCACAAGTTTCGGTTTTCTTTGGCCAAGACTAAAGTGGTGCACTTCTGCCGCCATCCACGGCTCCACTCCGACCCAGATTTGTTTCTTAATGGGGTGCGCATGGAAGTGGTTGAATCGCACCGTTTCCTTGGTCTTGTATTTGACCGACGCCTCACCTGGGAGGCTCATATTCGCAGCCTTAGGGTCTCTTGTATCCGTCCCATGGATATTATCCGTTCCGTGACGTTCAGCGCTTGGGGCGCTGATAGTGCTACTGCCCTACTTTTTTATCGATCCTTTGTTCGTTCGAAGCTCGACTACGGATGCGAGTTTTATGCATCCGCAGCCGAGCGTGTATTGCGGAAGGTGGACTCGATCCACCACACCGGCCTTCGCCTTGCGACCGGTGCCTTCCGCACTTTTCCCATTGAGAGCCTGTTGGTCGATGCTGGGGAGATGCCACTCGCTCTACGCCGTGTACAGTGCATTATTCGCCTGTACGCGCGAGCCCGGCGCCCCCCTCAATCGTCAACAGCTCTCACTGTATCTGTAGCTGATTTCGACGGTTCCTCTGCCGCCGAGAGACGCCAGTCATACCCTAAGCCCTTTGGGTTTTGGTCCAGGAAACTCCTTCGAGAGCTAGGTATAGCTCTCGGGCTGGTGGCTTCCCTGGTTCTGCCCAGGACGCCACCCTGGAGGGTACCACATTTGGCTATTTGTCGCCACGCCTCTGCTCCCAATGCTTGTACAGCGCCGAGAGTTTTTCGTTCGACTTTTTTGGAGCACACCACGTGTCACGCTGGAAACCGTGCTAATGTATACGGATGGCTCCAAGTCCAAAGAGGGGGTCGGCTTCCACTCTGTATCCCCTCTGTTTGAAGTCAGCGGGGCTCTGCCAGGCGCTTCGTCTGTCTTCACGGCCGAGCTGGTGGTAATACACCACTCGGTACGGGAGATTACGCGACGTGCCCGGTTCGGAGACCGGATTGTGATCTATATCGACTCACAAAGCGCCCTGAGTGCTCGGGGCATTGAAATCTCCGCATCCCCTGGTTCGCGATATCCGTGACGCCACTGTTTTGTCAAGCCGGGCGGATGTCGAGATTATCTTGTGCTGGGTTCCTCGACATGTAGGAATTGCGGGGAATGAGCACGTCGATGAGGGCGCCAAAGAGTCCGCGAAGACTCTGCGACCGGACCAGCGTTTCGCTCTTCCTGACACTGACTACATGGCAGGAATACGGGCAACTCTTCTGGCTGCTTGGCAAAGGAGATGGGAGACGGTCGAAGGGAACGTAAAGTTGCGTGCCATTGCGCCGCGGCTGTTCCCATGGACCTACCCCCCAATGCCGCGAAGGCTTCAGGTTGCTTTCTGTCGTCTCCGAATTGGACACACTCGTGTGACGCACCGCCATTTGATGGATCGCTCGCCTGCAGCCTACTGTGAAGACTGCGTTGTCCCACAGACTGTTCGGCACATTCTTCTTGAATGCCCCAGTTGGGCTATCTCCGCGCACGTTATCCCTTCCGGTACCGGGATAGGCAGGGTCGTTACCATCTGTCCCTTGTACTCGAGACGGGTTCGTGCATTCCGACCTGTGGACTTTTAGACTTTTTGGAGGAAGCCGGTTATCTCCCCTTTCTTATTTTTCTTATTTTAGTAGGTCGCATGTTCCTGCGCTGGGGGGAGACGGACTTTCCTTCGACGCCGGAGCTTGCTAACTGCTTATTACCCTTTTTCTTTGTTTTATTTTTATTGATGTTTTTTTATTTTTTTTTAGCATCCTCTTTTAAAGTTGCCAAATTTTAGACAATGTTGAATACGGCGCCTAATGCCCAAGTAAGCAATCGCCAGATGAGCTCTTAAAAAAATTAAAAAAACCCTCCTCATAACCACAAAACCGCTCCGGCTCCGTATCCAATACTCAAGGAAGAGCGCGGTCAAAGAGGAGAGGTTAACCCACACCTAAGCACCCCAATCCTATGTTATCCTTCCTTTACAAGCATGCATTTCCGCACACGCAGACACATGTGTAAGACTGTGTAAGTAGCTGCAATCTTAACACTAACTGCTCCCGAAGTGGCGTAACTTCGTTCAAATTAGAAGCAGTGATTCCACTACTTTAGGCCAAGTTATGATAAGGTATGATGAATACCCATCTCGTTCCTGCCGCATATCGTGAAAGGCGACTAAACCTGGATAGTGTGCCGCTGACCTGGGAAACTACGAGCGCATAGGCAATACGGGTAACGGGCTAGCTTGACGCTGACTCCGTCCTGATCAGGTCGCTAAAACTGCGCCGATGTGTGAATCGAGTGGGTGTGTCGAAGGTGAGGGAAGTGGTATTGTGTTGTAAAACGGGGACATCGCAGATGCTTGATCTATGTGAGATATACATGAAAGGGAATGAAGAGTTAGCGTTGGATATAATGTAGATCAAGGTGGTAGGATTAAAGAGGGTGTAGCAGTATTTTTAAGTGAAGAGTAGTATGATGTTTGCTATGAATGTTTTTTTTTAGGGAACTAAGTTTAATCCCAGATTGACGCATATCCCCCCTACTCCGAAGCTTTTCATTGTCAAGGGGTAAGGGAAGTGGGGGTGGGAAAGCGTTAGAAGAACTGTTAGTTCGAGAAAGAAGAGATGAAAACCACAAAGAACAAGGGACCACCTACCGGGAGAAAGAAAGAAGAGACAAAACCACGGAGAACGAAGGACCACCTACCGGGAGAAAGAAAGAAGAGACAAAACCACGGAGAACGAAGGACCACCGACCAGGATTAAACGCAAGTGTTTTTAGTCATGGTTGGAATAGAAAAAAAGGAAAGAAGCGGCGACGACTGATGCAGTACACGGGACTCCCAACGAACACATGTGACTGTGAATCTCGTACTACAAGGGAAGGCGGGGAGGGAGATAAGGTATCCGTGGGTTAGCCTAGTGTGACCCTGGAGTAGGCGGGCCAGCCACATCTCTCTATGGTGGAAGAAGGAGACCCAGTAAGTAACTGAGATGAGTTTTACTGCTGTGGACTTGCCAGTCAGCCAGCCATTGTGCATTAAGGATCATATGGAAAAGGGACATCCTGAGGCCGACGAAGCAGTTTGGTCAGCAGGCGCTGGGACGTGGGAGGGCACTCGGCAGAAGGTGACAAACATTGTGAGGTCTCAAGCTCTGAAGAGCATTTAGATCATATGATTGGGATAAGAGTTGTGGCACAATACAGAAATCGTCCTTCAGGAATCAGTAAATAGCACGAACTCGGTATGAAGGACATACTTACCGGCCCCTCTACCTCTCCTACGAGTTGGGCGACACCTAGGAAGGTCACGCTCCCTGGGTGGTTCCACAGGACACTATAGGAGATTGTGTGTATAGTGAGGTTTGAGCAGTCTAGCTGTAGGTGATTGATATCATGGCTTTGGTTTCATCTGGTGCGTGTTGGTGTCACGGTGAGGTTTATTCGGTGTTTGTATTATAGTATAGTGGAGTGGCCTGATATGAGTTCAGATATGATTATTCTTGTCTTCTACGTAATTATTAATGGAGGAGGCTAGTTTAGGATGTTCAGTGGTAGTGTAGATGTGTTTGATTAAGTTGGGGTTTGAGGGGGGGAGAGGGATTAGTGTTGTGCTGTGAGTGAGATGTCTGTGCAGGTGTTGATTAATGGGATTTGTGGTTTTGAGATGATGTGTGAATAGGTTAAAGAGTAGGGGTGAGAGAATGGCTCCTTGTAGCACGCCATTGTGGAGTGGTTGGGTGTAAGAGAGATGGGTTCATTAGGTGACTTTGGTCCGCATGCCAAAGAAGAAGTTTATTAGCCACTTTTTTTCATTGTTGGGGAAGTTGGTGCTCAGTATGTTATGGTACTGTGTAGGTTTTATTTATATACCTTTAGCAAAGATTTTACTGGAAGGGATAAGGATTGGTTGAAACCATCGATTATCAGTTGACGGATAGCACTTAGGGCCTCCCAGATGATGTCAAGCTCTGGCCTGTACGATAAGCACCAAGGGGTAGGTGAAAAGAAAGAGAGCCGTATCATATCCTCTACCATAACGGGTGAAGATGGCAATGCATGGTGAATCCATGACTGAAGAATTGATAGGAGTACCATAGCCGGCTTCAAAGAATTTCTTCCTTGCAAAAGATTGTTACATATTCATACTGGGGACATCCTGGGATGCCCCTTCTCTAGCAACTTGGCAGATCAACGTGGTGCTAATGATTTCAGGGTAACTAAGCCATCTGGTTCTACTCTGATCACTACTACTGCGTTATTTTGAGTTGCACGTGAGTTGTATCTGTCGGTATGCACGTACATGTGTCAAGTGTGCCTCCAACTATGGGGGTCAAGGAGAGACCTGTTTATAGGTAAACGAGGTGATCCAATTTATTGGTAAGCGAGGCTAAGGTGGCGGCACTGTAGACTTTAATCTGACTCCAAAATATCCGTTTTGTTATCTACTTGTCGGCTGGGTTACGGTAACCAGATAGACCACGGTTACGGTAACCAGATAGACCACTTGGCAGAAGGAGGGAATCTGAAGATAAATGCTTGCTTTGTAGGCTTTTAATCTTGGCTTAGAGCTACCTCAGTTCGGGCAAGTGAAATCGCTGAGTTTCGGATTCGTTTGTGTGTTCACGTCATTGTAACTGGATATCATTGTTAATAAACTCAGTGTTTCCTGTGTCCCTCATTGACTGTGGACGGAACCTGGATTGAAGTACTGTCTGACTCTTGGCGGTTGACTGAATTATGATACTAATAATACTGACTCTCGTATGTTTTGCAAGCCTATTTATTCTCGCTTTTCGAAACCGCGCACGGGGCGGCGCTTATTTGATCAGAGGGTCTGTGAGTGTGTTCTCCCATCCGACCGCTGTGTGAAGTGATGGGAGGGGGAGGGGGATTGAATGAAGGTTGAGAAGAAGAGTGATGTGGTGAAGTAGAAGAGGAAAAGGATGGCCGAGTGGAAGCGTGATGTGGTGAAGTGAAGGAGGGGTGGTTGAGTGGAAGAATAACGTGGTGAAGTGGATGAGGAAAAGGATAGTTGAGTGTAAAAGTGATGTGATGAAGTGCAGGACAAGGATGGTGGATTCCTTAGATTATTATAACAGCATGGTTGTGTAGAGTTTTATATGCTATGGTACCAACACACGCACGACACAAAATTTGCTGAAAAGGTAAAAAATACGAGAGTGAAGTGAGAGAAGAAAATTGGTATCTCTGTACACATAGTACGAAGTTATTGCCAAACTTTCAGTGCTACAAGGATGTATTAGTGGAGTAAGACTACTAACTAGGGCTAAAATTGGAGTGAGAATTAGCATTAACATTAATTAGTATGCCGTACTTCACCTCTTTTGCTGGAGTGCGGTCGTTGGTCATGCCGTTAAGAAGACGAACTGCCCCTCCAATGATCATTATGTTGGTCACATTCGTGCATGAATCTGTCCCCTTGTTGGAATTGGAGATTGCGAAGCTGTTTTCGTGTCCCATCTACTGCGGGTGCAAGTTCCCACAATAAAGGGACTTCCAGCTATTTGCATTCTAGCTGGTTCTTTGAAACCTCGGTTGGGACCTGGACCTGCGAACAAATATCTGAATTAAAATTTAGGATAAGAGTTGCGGAATTATTATTATTTTTTAATATATATTTATCTACCATCTGGCGACTGTCTACTTGGACATAAGTCGCCGTAATTCTTTCATAGCCTAATGTTACGTTATATTAAAAACAAACAAACGTACAAAAGGGTAAAAAAAAAGAAACACCGGCAAAGGCGAACAACACAAAACAAACAAACAAAATTTTATTTTCCGTATGCATAAAATTGCGCTATTCACGAATGTATACATCTTGACTTGTTTTTCGATCGTCTTTTGTTTTGTTTATGACGTCACTGCTTGCTTATTCATTTTAAAAATCCTTTTATTATTCACCATATTTTAAATTACTAGTTTGTAAAACAATGAAGCAGGATTCCACTACCCCCAATATTTTTTAAGTAACTCATAACATAACCAACTCATAAATGAACATAGGGTGTATTCGCATTGCCTGAAGATTTATTAAATTATATTTAGGACATCAATTTGCATTTGCACAAAAAAATAGATATCAGAATTAAAGAAAGCACAAAAAATTCATTCGGATAAGTATGCTTGGTAGTGTTACTTGTATCAAATACTAACCCTTTTATACTAATAAAATAATTTTTGGAAAAAATAGCAGAGATAAAAACTATATGGATTGTTTTTCGAAGATTCATAGGTTGTATATGGAATTTGAAAATGAAATGAATATATGTAATGTAATTTTGAATAAGGGGGCGCACGCGTTTTACGCTACTAAATCATGTAATACTTCTTAGCATGGATGTAACAGTCTGTTAGGAGTAATATTTTGATGGCGGACATGGTGTATTACCATTTATAAAGTCACGAAAAGACATTATTTCAACCCGATTCTGCAACGCAAGTATTCTTTGAATGCTTTGAAACGGACTGTTACGCTCGTTCTTATGAGAGATGGTGTACCAAAGAAGTTTGTTTTAAAGGTTAATATTAGGTCATTTTGATGTAAATTGATTTAACATACTCAGGGGAGGATTTAGTATGGGCAGCCGCCCAGGGCTGCATCTTGCTAGGGGCGGCATGGATTGTCAGGAGAAAAAAACCCGAACACACTATAACCGCTATACTGTCTTTCAGAGTATGTCTCGACCATCTCACCGGGATGATCCAAGCGCTCCCTCCCCTTACTAGTGTTCTATTTGTATAGTTAAAGATTTGTGTAATTTAGTTATTTCGTTCTCTATTTTATGTCTTTTTTTTCTATTCATGTTCATTTTGTTCCATAATTATTGTTTCAATTTAGGTATTTATTGCACAAATATACAAAACGTCACATGTGTGGTTTTAAATCTAAAGACCAAACGCTCAATAAACAAGTTTGAATTTGCATTTCTAAATTTCTAGTTCCATATGTTGGGAGGTGGATCTCATTCCGAAGGATGCGCTAAAAGGGGGTTTCGCAAACGGTACCATATAGGCTATGACCGCCTGTGGAGGATCCAGGATAAAAGTTTCCTTCCTCTGAGTAGTTTGAGCTTACCAGAGCTGGGCGTTGCGACTACGAGTTGCGACTTTGTCGCACTATGGATTTCGAAGTCGCAAAAGTTTTTAAAAAGTCGGACTAAGCAAAGTGGCACCGCCAAATTGCCACGACTTTGAACAGGAACAAAGACGACTTTTTTTGAAAGAAATGGCGCGGCTGTTTTACTGCCTTATAAAAGCATGTTTCTGTTATCGCGCTAAAGTTTACTTTGTAATTTAGTGGAATCGCACCGGGATAAAAAAAAAAATTGCAGTAGCAAGTCACACTTGGGGGGACAAAAAATAGTCGCATTCGCACCAGATCCGGCGACAAAGTCAAAGTCACACCTGAAAAAATTAAAGTCGCGCTCAGCTCTGGAGCTTACACTCCATTGATCATTATAAATAACAGCATCTCATAAAGGAGGGAGCACGAACTCTCTCAGATCCGAATTTTTTGTTGCATACATCAGAAAATCATGAATCGTACTTTTTGAGCGTAAGCTAAGATATAATACTGAATTTAATTATTCCTGAGATTTACTTGCATTTTATACATATATAAGGTACATTCGATCGCGAAGGTTTAAAAATACTTTTTCTATATATAAATACTATATTATTACACAACTTTTTATGAATAGTAAATACAGGTATGGCTTAAAAAAATATATATCAACATAAACGGGTCAGATAAGGTAAATAACATCATCTAACGCACATTAATAACGCAGCATTGATCGCGGTATTTCACACGACCATCGACCTCCTGATCCTTTGGGTAAACGCATCGATTCCGCTGTCCAATCTAACGTCAATTTCGTGGTGAACACCGATCACCGCCAAGCCATTGAGGCGTTCTTGAGTTAATTTAGGCGGAGGTGGGGTGGGGGGTAGAGGGCTGAAGGCATCTTTCCCTCTGGATCTCGGATTTCCGCCACTGAACATACCATTGCGAATTCAAAATTCCTTACTGAACAAGGGTAACATACCTAAGTCGCGTGCTCTCAATTATTCTGACCTATGACCTTACTACCTTCAAAACTTTTAAAAACTTATTGAAAAGTAAAATGGTTACCATCTAACCGATTGGCATAGTATCTTATAAGAGTCATATGTACACTACTACAAAGAGAGTGTTTTTTTATCATCCGCCCCTCCCGACCCTCCACATTTGTAAAACGATTCGTTTGCGATTTCTTCTCCCTCCCGAACACAATGCCATTTTCATTATGGAAACCATGTGTCAGTATTTTTCTTTCGACGTTCGCGATCTAACCCTTTTTGTGTGAGGATAAATCGAAGTTGCAATTAATGAACAATTTCATTTTCGTCGTGACAGAAACGTTATTACTCAACATAATAAAAAGTGTTTAATCCAGTCTCGGTCAGAAAACTGGTAGTCTTGTTTAGTTTTTGCTTGGCATATTTCCATTCATTATTTCGAAAAACGTTCGGAGAAAATCGACAGCCCAGGGGAAACGGTGGAAATCGACGAGTCCAAATTCGGAAAGCAATAGTACAATCGAGGGCGTGCTATCGAAAGAGCGTGGGTTTTCGGTGAGTTCGAACGCTAATCGAAAAGAACTTTTATGGTGCTCGTACCCGATAGAACTAGGGAAACTATGATCTGAGTAATTAAACAATGGGTTTTGTAATTGTTGCTTTACGGTAAAGGTAATTCTACAATGAAGGTAATTGTCTGTTGCTATTTATTCGGTGCGGAAAGCACTATTTTCTGAGTTAATATCACATAAGGGGAGTATTTTACAAACAACGAAATAGAAATTAAACATGTTTACATTTGGTAATTCTACCTATTAACGTCAAAATTGCCAACAGATCGTTTTAATAAGTATGTTTAAATAACCTATATACTACTCTTAACCTTCTACATCGTGGCTCGAAAGTAAAAATTAACTACGAACGCGCGAGCATAAATGATGCTGTCTCGTTGCATTGTAGAATTAGGTTGAAATATTGACTTTTAGTGACTCAATAATGGGTGATTGAGCCTCTTCGCCTTCAAAATATTACTATTATAACGATACGACTAATATTACAGACTTTATTAGCCTAAAAACGCGTCTGCCCGTGGTATTAAAAATGATCGAATATAAATAAATATAATAATTAAAATTTTTAATTTTAAATGTGTCCCGTTACATAGCAATTATTATTACGATGATAGAAAAAGAATTATAAATCGGCGGCTTTAGAAAACTCGTAGTGAATGAGGAATAGAGTAAAAATTATAAATTATTTAGTGAATTGAATAAATAATTCTAATAAATAATCTTGTAGGGTAATATATTAAATAACTTAATTTGATAATTTAACTATTGGAATTTGAAGGATATAGTTAATTCGAGAATTAGATATAAATATTTTGCAATATACAAACTTTCGTGTGGGCTCAAGTGAAAAAATCGATTTAAGAGAGCCAAGTCAATAATATAATTTCTTAGAGATAATTGACATTGAATAAAGGTCCCTTTGGGCATGGATTGGGATAATTTGACTTTGGTGAACTAAATAAGATTATGAAGATTTCCAAGTGGCATTGGCAATATGATGGATTTAGTTGGCAATGGAGGAATGTTAGTATTATCTGGTATTGATACTGTAATGGAGTTATTAACCCTTTTGCTGCGATTATCGACTTTTATCGCCCAAATAAAGTTAAACATTAAATGCGACAGTCGACAAAAGTCAATATTACTGAAAAAATGTTTCTTTTCAGTGTTACAGGCGACAAGAGTCTCACAACTCAAATTAACTTAATTTCTTACGTTTGCGTAAAGTATAAACTTCTGTGAGCTCCAGATTTAGGGGCAGTATGCAGCTGTCATCGTGATTGGTGTTTCGCTGTTGTAAGTTTCCATTCAGGTCATTTTTATTTTACTATTATAATGAATACTTTTATTTTATAATTATAGATATTTTTACATTTTCATATCATACCTCTACAGTTTTACATTATGTTTCACAATATTCTCCATTTGTATTACAGGTTTATAGGCCAGCATGGATTTACAGCGAAGCCTACCAGATGAAAGTATTCAAGATTTTTTTTTCTGCTGGTGACTCAGAGTGTCTCTCGATAGATGAAGAGAGTGAAGATATAGATTTGACAAATTTGTCAACTGATGATTATGAAGAGAATGAAATTATTGATATAGATGCTGGTGAGGAGGTAGGAGACCTATTAAAATGAAAAAAAAGGCAATGTAAGTAAGGAAAATACAAATTTGTTTTCTCTTCAAGAAGTAATCGATTTCAGTGGGTCTCATCAAGTAATTGCCATTCAGAATCTTAGTCCTTTTCAATGTTATGAAATTACAGCCACAGAAACTAATAGGTATGCCAAGAAAATTATTGATAGGGAGCAGTCGCTCTCTCCTAGATCTAGATTTAGAAAATGGATTGATATATCTGGAAGTGATTAAAAATTGTTATGGGTATGGTTCATAAGTCTACACTGCAGTGATATTTCCAACAAAAAGATTTCCTTGCCTATACACCTGGCTTCAGTACTGTAATGTCTAGGGATCAGTATTTACTTATTCGATCATTTTTGCAGTAATGAAACTGCAGGTACAGATGACAGATTGGATAAAATTAGGCCGTTTCTGGATGTTGTCAGTGGATTGTACACACATTAAACAAGCAATAGGGAAATAAGTGTAGATGAAACAAAGGTAAAATTCAAGGGGAGGCTGTTCTTCAAACAATATTTGACAACAAAACCAACTTCAAAGTGGGGAATTTAAATTTGGTCACTCTGTAACTCACATACTGGTTATCTTCTGAAATTTACTGTCTACACCAAAAAGAAGCTGGACCTGTTAGTGATAAAGGCCTTGGACATAAAGTAGTTACTTCACTACTCAGTGACTTTGAAAACAAAGGTCATATTGTCTATTTAGATAATTTTTACTCAGGTATTTTTACCAATGAAGATCTCAGATCCAAGCAAATTGGAGCATGTGGTACAGTCAAAACAAACCGGAAGGGCCTCCCTTCTGAAATGAAGAACTCAAAAGTGAAAATAGGTGATCTGCCAACCCCATGGGTAAATAATAATCAAACACTTATTGATACATCCTGGAAAGATACAGGAAAGGTCAACATTCTTTCAAGTGTAGGCAACACAAGAATATCGGCAGTTGAAGTGAATTCAAAGACAGGCAAGAAAGTGGTTCAAAACCTACTATCCAACAATATTATAATCAATTCATGGGCAGGTAGATAAATGCGACCAACTGTGTTCTACGTATCCTTTCAACAGAAAATAAAAAAATGGTACCAAACTATATGGCATTTTATAGTCGAAGTAGCTTTGGTAAACAGCAATATCTGTTATAATATTCAAAATCCCAATGACAAAATGTTGCCTTGAAAATTTAGAGAAGAAGTAGTAACTGGTTTGCTACAAGGTTATGTCACTTGCGGTGATTCAAATAAATGGAAAAAGAGAAGCTGGCAAATCGATTAGCTGAGAGGCATTTCCCATCATGCCATGAAGACAAGAAAAATGAAGCCGAACTGTATTGTTTGCAGTATACTCCCAAGTAAATGCAGCAAAAAAAAGGAAAGGAAAAGTGTAAAAGAAAACAGACTTCATATGTTTGCAAAAACTGCCCACAAACACCAACATTATGTATTGTCCCTTGTTTTGAATTTTTTCACACACAAAAAGTATACAAAAAGGTATGCTTCTATTCTGTAACAAATAACTAGATCAGAAAAGGGTGTGACTAAAGTCACTCGCTGCAAGAATGCTATTCAAAATTTGAGTACATTCGACAATATTCAACTCTCGCATTTAAGAATTAAAAAGGTTATTCATTATTTTTTTAATATTTGTATTTACTTTTCAAATGCTATGTAAGGTTATAATTAACAAAATGTAATAAAATGTTTGAATATCATATTTTATTTTTTACCGTCAAAACTGCACTCCTAGGAGTAGTCTATTTCCAAATTGTGTCGCAGCAAAAGGGTTAATGCAGTTATAAACAGCTAGAGTGGTGTGTTACTAAGGAGCTCGTGTGGTCGGAATGGCTATGTACATTTCAAAAGAACGCTAGCGAGGAAGAGTGTTGTCAGATTAAAGGTGAAGAAACATATTCTATATAATTATAGAAGGTTCATATCGAATCCTGAGCAAACAATTTGATGGCGAAAGGGATTGGTTATTCATAGTAACTAATTTTAACCAGAGAAACAAAGCTCCCTCTCTTCGCTATTGTCGAATGAGCAAGAGTAACTCTAGTCCGTCTCGTGGTATTTAAAGATGGCTTTGCAAGCAACATAAATTTTTAGTTTTAAGATTATTTTTATCAACTCTGAATAATTAAAAAAATACAAACAACTTCTAATCATCATCATCATCACTAACTCTATAATTTAAGAAGGGGATTTTTTTGAGTACTTGAATAATAATTTCATCTTAGTTTGGTTATGACATGTTTTTTTTATCAAAGTTTTTTTCTAATAATTCTTTTATAATATCAAAAAACAAAATGGTGAAGTTCAGAAATAAATATAAGTATCGAAATTTTGTGAATTTTTTAAAACTTAAAGAATTACAAATGGTGAAGTTCAGAAAATTTATTTTTATAACTCTTCTTCTATAACTTTATATTTTAGCAACGTGATATTTTGAAAGAGGGGGAATTTAGTTTAGGGTTCTTTTTTAAAATTATTATAATTGGTGAAGTTCAGAAAATTTAGAAAAATCTAAACATGGCTGCTTTTTTTAGATTTTAAATTTTAATCTTAGTAGCGAAGCGCAAGCTCCCCCCGTAGGGGGGGGGGGGGGTGAGTGCGAAGCCATTGCCTGGTCAATATAAAAAACCGGTTATTATTTACTTTACTGTTATCACTTTTTGTACATTTTATTACTTCTTCCTGTAACTTTTTTAGTGATTTCAAATCTGTTCTTTTCTAGTATTCAGGGCGGGGTTTATATGTCTGAAGTCAAGCAACACGGCATTAAAACAATGGACATTAAAGTGCCTACCGACTTCTGACAATTGCCTTTGAATTCGAATCTAATGGTAGGCTTTCGAATTGCGAATACTAATAGATTATTTAGCCTTTTGGCTAGTATAATGGTTAGTGCGCTTGCCCGGCAATCGCTGGGTCTGCAGTTTGAATCTCCGTCCGGATTCTTATTAAGCTGACAGTATTTATGAGGGAGGTTACCACCGTGACTGGACACCGCGGTGGGTAGTTGGTGCTTGCCCTCACTGACGTCTGCCTGATAAGTAGCAACATATGTAGCTTGTTAAGAGGACTGAAATTCCATTCAAAATGATATATAATACAACATGATGCGGTTCCAATACGCCCCCCCTTCCTCACACACACTTTGGGAATTTGCCCAAGAAAAAAAGGTAATACGAGACGACGATAGTGCCGTCATTCCCAGGGTTTTAGAGCCCTCTAATCAATAAAAGTTCTAGGAGAACGTTATTCAGCTCATAAAATTACATATAAATATCGGATTTGGTAAACCTGAAGATCAGCGGCACGACCGATGGGACGCAAAATATTTCGTCCCTGTTCCAAAAGTTTCACATTTTTTGAGTAAATTCAATAGTACTACTCGTGGGGGAGATATCCCTGCGAGGGACCCCTCCCCCCTGCGATGATCCTGAGTTTCAATCAATTTTGGGGGGGTTCTAGGAGCTCAGTATATAATCGTAATTGTTTCTAGAATAATGTTCTAACGTTTTTATTTAATCAAACGCACATGGATATTCATGAGCGGGTGAACGAAACATAAACGAAACTTAGTGTCGTTTCGGCTGAAAAAAATACACTTTGGGGGGCACGGCGCCCATCTTCAGGGTTACTTCAGATTTTTGGTGCAATTATGATGAAATTAAGTTTGAACAAAAATAGATTGGCCCCCATCCTGGGAGCCACATTGTTAATTAGAATCGCATCATATTATATATCATTTCGAAGGGATTTTTTTTCTGAATTCAAATTATATGTTCATTTTATATTAAGCAATTTTAAAGAAAATATGATTGATTTAAATAGCATTCGGGAGCGAGGCTTATATATCTGAAGTTAAGAAACACGATATAAAAACTAGAGGCCTAACAACATCTGCCATCGCCTTTGAACTCGAATAGCATTAATACGATTATGATCGAAAGTATTCTAGATCAGCTCAAGACTCACGGACGACGGAGGTACTTCAGATTTTTGGAAGATATCGCGTTTTGAAAAACAAAGGTCCGCATTTATAATAGGCCTTTTCGGAAAGGTTTCTCGATGAGATTTCTTCGTACCGGTTCTCTCACGTTAGTTTTCCCTAATCGTTTTTGCAGTAACAACACGGAAGACATCCGGATGTATACCTAGTGCGTCATGGGTAAATCTGAGGAAGAGGAACCAGCTGCTGCCATGCAGGTAAATCACGCACCGGCAGCTAAGCGACCCCTGGAGGCGGAAGCCGACTGTGACCATCAACCACCCACCTCAAAATCTCCCAGGAACGCAAACCAGCCCCCACCACAGCCGGTAAGGGTAAATTACCATGATGGTGACCAGCCAAGAGAGGGTGGACCAGGTGAATAACAGGCAAATGTAAAAATTTACATCAAGTCCGCTGAAGGTAAGATGCTGACCGCTCACCCAACAGCCCTGACCAGGGCCCTTAATGAATCCCTGCTGGGGAAATACATATTACAAGGCTGCATCAGGGAGCTGGGCACCGGCCAGGCTATACAGTTGGAGGTGACCCGTGATGGCCTGAACAAGCTGGCATGCAGACTAGAAGATATCACCACCCTTCGCCAATTGAGGGTGCAGTGCTGGGAGTCCAGAGGCCTCAACCCCGGCTTTCTGTATGGTAAGGTGGGACCGTTCAGCCCCCAGTACACTGCCGAGAACCTGGCCAAAGAATTTGACTTCCTTGACCATGTTGGTGTCGCTCTCAAGGAGGTCCTACCCCTACCACCACAAGCAGATGGGTCCAGATTCTTCAGGCTGGCCTTCCAGGGCACTCAGCTCCCCAGGCAAATAGCACTGCGGCACCAAGTGAAGAATGTGACCGAATTCAAATTACCAGCCCTTCGGTGCCGCAGATGCTATCAGTTTGGCCATGGAGCACTAGCTTGCAGGTACAAAGTCAGGTGCAATAACTGCAGTGGATACCATCCCTTCAAGACACCAGAGGGGAATCAGTGCATGAACACCCCATACTGTTACTTCTGCCGAGAAGATTACCATTTATTAAGCAAGAACTTTCCAGCACTGCTGAAGGCAGAAGAGATTAATGAACACTGCCGACAACAAAAAGTTAACACAGAGGACACAAACACAAAACTCAAACAAATCAGACCAAAGCCCATTTCCCCAAACACAATCTAACACCAGTACACGCACCCAAAGAACTCGCATCCCTCCTCCTGCTGCACTGAACAAAGTGCCTACCACTTTGATTCTAAATAATTCCTTCGCTATCCTTAATGACACGATAGATGAGGATCAGTACACATGCGAGGCAGACGCCACAACCTCTCAGTGCACTGACACCCACACACACCGCCCCCGCCACCCCCAAGCACACCTCCGTTTTACAGGCAACACACCGGCCCGCCAGCACGTTCTCTCCAGCGCACACCATCCATTTGCTGACATTGAGATCCACCCCACACCTACCACCAGGAAAAGTAAACAACCCACTTATCAAACGTATGCTGAAAAAGTTACAGGAACTAAATCTAGGACCAGTCCCGCACCCCAAATGCCGGAGAAGACATCGACTGGTGGTCACTGGTCCCTTCACTTATCAATATATTCCAAAAAGGTTATTCACTCTACCAACAAGGCCGCTCCATATTATCAATCCTCCGCCATCTCATCCCTGCCCTTCTTGCTATCTTCACCCAGTAATCATGGCATATCAGCAAAACACCATCATATTCTGGAATGCTCACTCACTTTCCCGCAAGCTGGCAGATGTCAAACTGCAGGCAAAACGGTGCCGACCGCTACTAATAGTAATTTGTGAGACATGGCTCCGCCAACACCTCAGTATATCATTCCAGGGCTACAACATCCATAGGAAGGACCGTCAAAACAGGCAAGGTGGAGGGCTTTTCCTACTTACCCACAAGAAGATGGCATGTGCAGATTTCCCACTGCAGCAATTCCTGGGAGGGACACTTGAAACCATGGCAGTGCAAATATCTTTGAACAGGAGATGGGCCACCATATTTATATGCTATAACCCATGCACTGATGTAACAGAAGCAGAACTCATCACTACTTCAACCAGCTAACCCCACCAACACTAGTCATGGCAGACTTCAATGCAAGACACCCACACTGGCAACCGGGTATTCCCCGAAGCACCATAAACCCCACGGGTCATTCCCTCTTTAATTCACTGCTCACCTCACCACTAACCCTCCTCACTCCTCCAGGCCTACCCACAAGGATTGATCCGTTCAGGGGCATCCACTCTACCCTAGACCTCTGCCTGGGAAGTGGGCTATTCAGTGATGCAGTGTTCATCCATCTAGGAGGCAATACCCCCCCACCACTCTCCCTGAGACCATGCTGGCTCTTAAATACAGGAAAATGGGAAGCTTTTAATGCAGATGCCGCCGCAATACAAACTCCCACATCCCCAAACACTGAGAGCATGGCAGCTCACCTAACAACACAGCTGACTGAAATAGGCCACAAACACTTCAAAAAGTCAAACGGTACATACGACCCCCATCCTCGAGTCCCCTGGTGGAACAAACTCTGTGAGACGGCGGTACGTGATCAGTGAAGAGCCTGGAGGAAGTGTCCCTGCCTACACCACCAAATCACATATCGCAGACTCGACGCGGTCAAGAGAAAAACAATAGCTCATGCAAAAAAGGCCTCATGGATCACCCATTGTTCATCCCTATCCTTCCGTAGCAGTCCAGTTCAAACATTTAAATTCATCTGTGCCATGTCTGGTCCACCCACCCCTTCCTCTCTCCCCCTAACAGGTCCAGACACAAGAGTCCTACATCCATCTGAACAAACTGAACTACTAGCTCACTACAACACCATCTATGGCCTCCCAGACCCTGTTGTTTTCTTGGCTCCACCCCAAACACCAGAAATTCTGCACGCCTCAACAAGCATGTCATCTCCACGAACTGGACTGTGCAATAAAGAACCTGAAAAAATGGAAGGCAGTGGGATCAGACCAAGTGCCTAATGAGTTCATCACCAACCTTCCCAACACTGCACGTGCCCAGCTCCTCATACTTTTCAACCAAAGCTGGACTTTAGGCACATTCCTAACACTGTGGAAGCATGCAATGCTGATCCCCATACCAAAGGCAGGCAAGGATCCAAAGCTCCCCAACTCCTACAGGCCCATCAGTCTTCTCTCATGTCTGGGCAAGTTGATGGAGAGGCTGATCAACACTTGTCTTACCTTGTGGCTGGAACACAACAACCTTCTTCCAGTATACCAGTTTGGTTTCCGCCCTCAGAGAGGCACAGAGGACCTCCTCCTCATCATGGAACATAATATCAGGAGAGCCTACCAGACCTGAACCGTCCTCCTCACAGCTTTCATCGACCTGCAGGGAGCATTTGACACAGCATCGCATGGTGGAATACTTCAGAAACTGTCAATAATGGGATTGAATGGTGCCCCCCTAAGATGGTTCCAGGATTTCCTTACCCTCAGGACATTTTCAGTTGCTGTGGGAAACAGTTCCTCCTCACCACACCCACTCCAGCGTGGCATACCACAAGGGTCAGTCCTGAGCTCCACACTCTTTAACATCCTGATGAGAGACATCTCAACATCACAGTCCACCCTGTTAGTCTATGCAGATGACATCACCATACTGCACAGAGCTGATACACTCCTACAGGCACAAGATGGGTTGCAAGAAACAATAAACCTGTTATACCAGTGGACAACACAATGGGACCTGAAGATAAATCCACAGAAAAGCCACCTCATGTGTTTCACAAAGAAGAGGATTCCCCAGCTACCATCAATCACCATAGAAAGGGCAGCCATCCCATATGTCACATCACATAGTCTCTTAGGCCTAGTTTTTGATGGCCCCATCCTCACTTTCAAGCAGCACATCACATACCTCCGCACTGCCTGCCTCAAGCGCATGGACATCATGAAGCGGGTCTCGGGGATCAGCTGGGGAGCTGACAGGGATACACTCCTCATGCTGTATAGAACCTTTATTCTCAGCAAATTACAATATGGGGCAGCCATTTATGGATCCGCTTCACCTACCAACCTAAAAAAGCTGGATACTGTTCAGAACACCGCACTGAGGATAGCTCTTGGGGCATTTATATCCACATTCATTCCCTGCCTCCATGTGGAATCAGGACTCCTGCCACTGGACCACACCCGCCATGTGAAAATGTGCAACACAGTCTACAAGGCATCCACAGCTCCACCCAGTCACCACAATACTCAATGATGCCCTGAAGTCTTCAGGAGTTGGCCCCGTCAAGAACCTTCCCCTGATAGAAAAAACACACTCAATCCTTGAAGATGCCTCACTCCCTCTGCCCCACATACCAGGCCCAAACTCAGCTGTCTCACCAATTCCACCACAGTACGATCTTGCATCCCAAATCTCCCTCCACCTAGACCTCAAGTTCCATAAGGCAATGGACCCACCCCAACTTGCCCAGTAACTTTTCCTCAACAGGCACAATGAGCTGTACTCCTCACACACCCCAGTTTTTACAGACGGATCCCACTCACCAGAAAAGGGCATTTCATCATCTGCAGTCTACTTCCCCATCTCCAAACTTTGCAGAACCTGGAGGCTACCACCCAGCCACTCTAATATAGCCGCGGTACTCCATGCTATCCTATGTGACCTGGACAACATCAACCTTATAACAACTGACAAGGTGGTGATCTACACTGACTCCCAAACTAGTCTGGCACTAATTACCAATAGGCTCACCCGCATCTACACTACCCTGGTGCACAAGATACAGGCACAAATACACCACCTTAAAAAAGGAGGATGACAGATCACACTGCAATGGGTTCCGTCACATGTTGGAATTCAGGGAAACGAAATTGTTGATCAAGCCACAAGGGAGGCGGTTCCAGACACAGAGGAACCTCTCCAACTTGAATACCACAATGCCCAAACTCTCACCAGGAAAGAGATCAAAAAGAAGTGGGACACCAAACTTAGACTTGTGCTACAAGACACTAGCCTTGGACAAATCTGCAGCAATACCTACCCTGCACCGTGGAGCTGCCAAAAGCACCATCGCCTGGATGTGGCCCTATTCCGCCTGAAGACTGGACACTGTGGCCTGAACAGGCACAGGTACAAACTTCGCTTGATGGACTCCCCATACTGCAGGTGGTGCCAGAATCAGGAGGAGACAGTGGAACACTTCCTGCTACACTGCCATCGCTTCTACAGCCTCCGTATCACACTGAGGGCCCTCCTATCAAGCCTGGGAATCCATCAGCTAACCTTGGTAATCCTGCTAGATGGAGTAGGTTTTGACCCCCCCATCCGTCAACAAATCCTCAATGAGACGGCAAAATTCATCACCAACAGTGGACAGCTCTCAAGAATATGAGCAATAAACTTAAGTCACAACTATTACTAATTAAGTACCATCTAAAATAACTTGACCAAGTAACCTACATGCAACAAACTACTTGCAGCAGGGCTCATGTGACTACCATCCAAGCAGCCTAAATCAACAACAACAACAACTAGCATGAATACTACTAGTTTATTTAAAATAGCTTGAGTGTGGGTTTGCAACTCCCCACATTTAATTTGCCCCTATTTCTAAATTACCTTAAAAATGAGGTAGCTTGGCTGCGCAAACGATGGGATGTAAACTATTTCGTCCGTGTTCCAATATGTTTCACGTTTTTGGAGTAAATTTAAGGGGACTGTTTGTGTAGTGGTAAACACTGCAGGGTGACCCCCCTATGATGATCCTGAGTTTCAATCAATTGGGGGGGTCTAGGGGGCACAGCCACCCAGTATATAATCATAATTGTTTATAGAATAATGTTCTAACGTTTACAGAACTAGGACTCAACATACATGAATTTTCAGGCATGGGGGAACGAAATATAAGCACACAAAAATCCACTTTTTCAGGCGCGCCACCAATCTACATGTTTACCCATATTATTTAATCTTTCCGATGGCTCTGGATGGAATAATACACTGTGATGATAAAAATCCAAATAAAAGACAATGCTATAAAGGTGACTACGTCAAGGCTAATAAAATGTTTCTGGAAATGAATAGGGATGAACTGAGAAAGAAAAGTGTTGAAGTCTGGGAAGGTTCCAAATGGCCCCTCAAAGCGTGCAGTTGTTCCTTTTCTCAACTTCCTTAGCTGCCAACTTAAGCTTTTCTGTAAACTTCAACACTGATAAGTAACTTAGCTTTTTAAATAACAAACGTGAACCGCCCCCATAATAAGAAACACGACGGTCAGCTAAGCTGCCCTGGTGCACCCAGCTCCCAAGGGGAGTGGCAAACTCCATCACCTCGCGGAAAAATTAAAAAAAAAGAAGCGTCTCACAAGAAAGCCTCAAAATAGACGATAATGCTGACATATTTTTGTCACAACCTATTTCAAACTCCTTTTCCATCCTAACTCAACTTGACCAAACTATTCCATCACTAGAATCAGACCAATTTGATCTGAGACCTATGTTACCTTCTCCCCCTAAAGTCTCTCGCTCACTTGTAAATAAAAGTTTAAATCAAATATCCCAATCAAAAGATAGGCCTAATGTCTCTCTTAACAAAGAAGATATACCATCATCATATGTATCTTCTATTTGCCTCTCTGTTTTAGAATTGAGAATTCATTTGTCAAAATGCATACATGCAATAATCCACAACATTTGTGGCAAAGTAAAAAAGTTAAACATGAAGATTGGCCGTGTGCCTGAAAAAGTTTTTTTGTGTGTATGTTTCATTCACCCGCGCATGCATATTCATGTGCATTTGGTTAAATAAAAATGTTAAAACAAATGTTAGAACATCATTCTATAAACAATTATGATTATATATTGGGAACTATGCCCCTAGACCCCCACCCCAATTGATTGAAACTCAGGATCATCGTAGGGGGGTCCCCCTGCAGTGATAAACCCCCCTATGAGCAGTCCTCTTGAATTTACTCCCAAAAGGGTGAAACATATTGGAACAGGGACAAAATATTTTGTGTCCCATCATTCGTGCCACCGATCTTCATATTTACCGTAAAAAATATCGCCCACTGCCCATCAGGTAAACTTTTGGTAAATATGTAGATTAGCGACTCAAACGATGGATGTACTATTTCGTCCCTGTTCCCAAATGTTTCAATTTTTTGGAGTACATTTAAGGGGACGGCTCGTTTGGGGGTAAATACAATGGGGGGACCACACTATGATGATCCTGAGTTTCATTAAATTGGAAGGGGGTGTCTGGGGGCACAGCCCCCAGTATATAATCCTAATTGTTTATAGACTAATGTCCTAACATTTACAGAGGTGAATGATTTAACCAAATCATGTCAGCGCCTTTAATTGTTTTGCGAATTATAATGGGGGTGGGGTGGGGTCTGATGTCAGACGACTCAAACGTGCGTGAATATTCTGGCAGGGGTAAATGAAAATATTTACAAAAACCCCCCACACTTTTTGGGCTGAGTCGCTAATCTACATATTTACCAAACTTTTGATTTAAACTTCAAATCATCACAGCTTAGGGCCCTTCTAAAACTTAAAACCTTCCCTGATGGTAAAGGAAATTCCATTCCAATTAACAGTGCCCTTACTGTTAACTTGGACAAATCACAAGGATCACTTTATGCTCCAGAACTCCTTACCTGTACTAATGAGGAAATAGTTGAAGCACTGGCTAACCAAAGTGTCTTGGCATGCAGAAGAATAACAAAAGGTAAAAAAAAAAATTCCAACTAGCATTTTAATATTAACTTTGCAGGCAAGAATCTTCCCTAAAAGATTCTACTTGACTACATCAGTTATTCTGTAAAACTCTAAGAAAAAACAAAAAGCTTCATGGGGGGAATTTATCTCTACTTTCTCCACCCACAGACCCTACAGCTTTGTTTAGAACAGGGTGAGACAGTTTCTAAAACAAAGTCCACATAACCCCATCTCCTTAAACTCAAATGGATGGTTAATTTCAGAACAGCAGGAGGTTGCAGAAATACTAGCAATCCATTTCTCAGTCACCAACCGTAAAAGAAACTTTACCCAACCTTTTGCCTCCCATATTGCAGAAGAAGAATTACAATTGTCCTTTCAACTTAAATGAACTTCAGAATGCATTGAACAATGCCAGCTCTTCAACTCCAGGGAAAGATAATATCCCCTATGACTTCCTCCAACATCTACCACATAGAGAACTTCTTGAATACTACAACTCTCTTTGGAAAACTGGTACTTTTCCCCACCAATGAAAAATCTCCCTCTTAAGCCCCATCCTTAAATGAGGATAACATATAGAAGAATGTATGAATTTGCTCCAGCACCTCCTACAAACCCTTCAAGACTGGTCTGAGCACTCGGGGTTGAACTTTTTAAAAGAAAAATCCAAATAATTAATCTTAAGTAAAAGACCTATCCGCATACATCCTCCCCTAACTCTATATGGAGAAAAAATTGAGAGAACCTTTTTTCTTAGATTTCTTGGCCTTATTTGGGACTGTAGCCTCACCTGGGGCCCACACATCTTGTATATCAAAAATCGGTGTTCAAGTGGCATGAATATCATAACTTTTTTTAGGTAAAACTCAAGGGGCCAACAGGAAAAGCCCTATCCACCTGTACCAGGGTGGGCAAATAAAAAAACCTGGGTTTATTTCCATTTTGGGGGGGGGGGGGCTTTTTCAAGTGAAATTTGAAAAAACATGTTTGTTTGTTTTTTTCAAAATTACTTCTTTTTTTTTCAAGAAATGAATGCTACTTATCATTATTTTATTCAAAATTCATATTTATGTTTATAATTTAAACAAATTAAGTTTATTTATCTGATACTGGCTCATAATAATTCATCTCTCCTTCTACAGGTTATGGCTATCATGGGTACCCATAATTTTCAATCAGTGTTCTGTTCTTACTATAATATAATTATTAAACTAATTTATTATTATTATAAAAATAGATATAGCTATTCTTTTTCTATGCTATTCTAATGCTTGTTACATTTTTTTTTTAAAAACCCATGATTTGAAAACCCCCAGAATAAAACTGTTTTTTTTCAAAATTACTTTTTTTTCAAGAAATGAATGCTACTTATCATTATTTTATTCAAAATTCATATTTATGTTTATAATTTAAACAAATATGTATCAAATTAAGGTTATTTCTCTGATACTGACTCATAATTCATCTCTCCTTCTACAGGTTATGGCTATCATGGGACATGGGTACCCCAAATTCTCGATCAGTGATTTGTTACTGTGATTTATTCTTACTATAATATAATTATTAATAGCTCTCATGCCTCTTAACTTTCACTAGGTAAGCATACTACTCTTACCTAGTCTTCCTACCATTTACATCAAGCGTGCAAAGCAGAGGGGAAGCGTCACTCCGCTGATGCACCAGACCAGTAGAGACAAACTGGAACAGGTCCAATGGAGAGCCACCAAATTGGTCCCAGGTTTGTCCGATTTGTCCTACCATCAAAGGTTGGATTGGCTTGGCCTCACCACACTTGAAGAGAGACTGGGACAAGAGAAGAGGCACCCTTTATGAGCTTTAGCTCTCATGCCTCTTAACTTTCACTAGGTAAGCATACTACTCTTACCTAGTCTTCCTACCCTTTACATCAAGCGTGCAAAGCAGAGGGGAAACGTCACTCCGCTGATGCACCAGACCATATTATTTTAAAAAAAAGGAAACCCTACAATTTCACGGCAACAAGGGCTGGATGGTGCAACATTACGGCAATATATATAAATAAATTTCAGATTATTAAAAATAGTGGAGGTGCTCCCTCCCTAAAATTAAAGGGGGGTATTGGGGCAAAGCCCCCCCATTTCAAAATTATATACAATTTGATGCAACCCCAAAATACAAACAATTGCTAAGAAAAATCGTGTATCACTAATCTTAACAATAACCACTGCCTCACCCTTTCCTCTCAGCTCCTGTTAGGATGATGGGTTTTAACACATCTGTATTTTTGCCACCCTTTGGTCTTACTGCTCCTCCCATTTTTACACCCTTGCAAAGGGATATTGCGTGATCCCTGGAATTGTGTGGGCCCTCATAGACTGAATACAGTCCAGGGGGACCCACACAGGAGGAACTATGGTTATATGTTTTACAGACAATTTTCACTTTTTACAGATATTCCTT
Source organism: Ceratothoa steindachneri (assembly GCA_963969495.1). Taxonomy (NCBI): domain Eukaryota; kingdom Metazoa; phylum Arthropoda; class Malacostraca; order Isopoda; family Cymothoidae; genus Ceratothoa; species Ceratothoa steindachneri. The sequence goes on along the minus strand of OZ018327.1, from coordinate 28,405,250 downwards.
TACAAACTTTCTGTTGTATGAGGCAGTCTCGTTGCTATTACACTTAAGTTTGAGGGAAAAATATCCGTCTTCAGTCATAAATTATAATATGCGACTGAGGCCCTGTTAAGAACTAGGTTCTGTGGCACATTGGGGTAGGCCAAGATAGTTTCCTATATTGGTAACTGCCCTCTACATTTTTTCAATTCTATGGATTTGTTGCATTCTACACATTTTGAAAACAGAGATGATCATTATATGTACAGTAAACCCTTGATATAATGAACCTTATGGGGCGGGGGGGTCATTTGTTAAAGCTGAAAGTTCGTTAAACCCGATGGGCATTAAAGAAATGGAAATAACAAACCAAGTTTGTTATGGATATGTAATACGTATGTGATTACTAATAAAGTTAAGTGGACTACACAACATAGTATTGATACAAACCTTGCACTGTAGGAGACATTTGACACACCAACACTCACTCAGGCTGGTCGTAATGCTTGCCTGTTGAACCCGATGGAGTTCGGCCAGGAAATTTGGTTTGTTATATTGAGGTTCATTATATCGAGGGTTTACTGTATTCCCTCATTTTACCCTCTCAGTGCCAGAGGTAAACAATATAACAGAATTATTTTTCCCATTTTCCAGAAAATACCCCCCCAAATAAGTATATACATATATCATTGGAAAATATTTAAGTTAATTTTTTTGTCAACAAATATTTGTGTTTTGAAAAGCAAAAATATAATTTCTAGATAATGAGTGCTGCTAAAACTGCTCTCAATTTTCTTCAAAAGGCTCTAGAAAAACGTATTCATGCTGGGGGATTTGACCGACATTTGGCACAAGTAAGTTGGAAATATTGTTAAGATATTGTCATCTCCTTTCCAACACCTTTACTTTGCGCTCTCATTTGGTTTAGCTCTTTTGGTAATTTTTATGGTAAAACTGAAGATCCATATCCTGCGAGCTTTCCCGCTTGCATTCCCATAATATAGTGTCCATTTCCCCAATATGTTTCACCTGACACTCATTAACTGTCATTTTATTACTTGTTCCTGAGAGTGAGCATAGCCAGCAGGGTGGTATAGCAACCCATCGGCTTGAAATTGGCTTCCAGTAACCATACACAATAAAACATTAAAATGTATATTGTAGATGCATGATCTGACACAATCCTATGGATGCATTTTGTGGGTGGGTTTTGATAAATGCGGATGACCTTTGATAGGCCCTTGTGGCTTTTGTCATCCGTGAAATTATGTTATGTTATGTATATTAAAACTGAACTAGTAAAACGACAGTTAGGTGAAACATATTTGGAAATAGACAAAATATTATGTAATGTGAGCGGGGAAGCTCACAGGGTTTACCTTTTTATGAAAATGGTAGTGGCATTTTGAAAATATTTGGATTATCTGATTTCTCTCCCATTACTCTCTTAAAAACCTGCAAGGTGTTAGGTATGGTTGCCACAGTTAATACCCAGAGGTATGTGCACCATCCCAAAACCCGCTAGGAAGGCTTAGCCCTAATGGTAATTGTTACCATTACAGGTATTGTCATGCTCTCTCTTAGGACTTCATTTGCACCTCTTTTGACATTTCCAATTAGCTCTTCCTCGCTTCTCCTTCTATTAAGAGGTCACCTGACCTTAATTACATAAAAGAATAAAATATTAAATCTTTAAATATACTTTCACATGGAATGGAAAATAACAAACATGAATAAATTTGGATTCATTTTACCTTTAACTCAGTGTCGATAGTTGGGTGACCTTGAATTGAGTCTCTTTGCTGAGGTGATTTGGGGCGAGTTGGACTGGAGACTTCCTCACTTAGACAAGGAGGGTTGGGAAAACAGCTGATGCTTCTCACTGGGTGATAGAGGCACGTGGCAAGGCTTTTCTCGACTTGAAGATGTAAGTCAGGGGATCTCAGATGAATGGAATTTATCTCAATCCCTTTGTTACCAATTCTGGCTTCTCGATGATGAGACTTAACCAAGATGTGAATCTTTTCTCGAATGGGAGTTCACTCTGGTATTCCTCAATGGTGAGGGGTATTTCTGTTTTTTTTGTTTTTTTTTTTAGAAAACTGAGATACAGGATTTTCTGTGGATGAGAATGGTGTGAAAGTTGGTCTTGATACCACTGATCTGCTCTTCTAAGTGACCAAAGGAACAGCCACAGGAGGGTAAGTCCTGCTTGGTTCCAACTATCTTCTTTATTCCCTGTTTGCCTCAGAGACTCGTATTCTCTTGATTTCTATGCAGATTCTTTCCCTTAAATTTCTTAAGATCGAACTATATATACATTGATTATCCCATGGGGGGAGAGGAGATGAGGGAGTTTAGGAGGGGCGAACCCTCACTAGCCCACAGGTAAGCCTCTCTCCTAGGGCATAAACTTTCAATGCTATGAGCTATGAATGATGACAATCTTCTACACTTCGCCTCTTCAGGTTTATGCACAGGGAAGGTGAGATTTCGTCTATTTGGCGAAAATAGACATAAACAATCAGAGGGGATAGTGAGCCTGTTCATAGATTTTCTGCTGATGAAGCATTAGGCAGCAAGATTTTCATTCTAAAGGCTCTCACACTAGGGCGGGTCATACTTTGTGGCAACCATATATTTTCATTAAATCCTTTAATGAGGGGTGCTTAAATGATAGATTTTCCGCTGTAGATTTTGAAAAAGAACTTTATTTTGTTATACAATTGCTCCTACCTACATCATTTCCATTTAAATAAAAGTAAATTTTTCCCTTTCATCATGAGCTTATGTAACCTATTTTTATTTAATCCAAGTACACACAAACACAAAGTAACCTCAAATTTACATGTTTATTGAATAAGAAAAGTGTATGCAAAGCTCCACATATAGCTGCATGGGTCACTTTGGGTCATATTCAAAAGTTAAATTTCACCAGAGCACACAAATCGTGCTTTGACTCATTCCTAGACATATCAGATGTCTACTTGACTCTTGTGCCCTGATTCCTTCATCCCTCTTTTCATGTGAGAAATATTTGGAAGAAGCCTCAGTTACCATTCTTACAACCCCCTCAATGCTCTGTGTGTGACAAGGCCAGTCAGGTACTTTCATAGGAGAGTCAATGAAGTTTTTCAATTCAGAAGTACTTAAAGAGCAAGTGAAGAGGTGGCTCTTGAGACATCCTCTGACCAATTGATCAAATCTCCAATCCTGGTAGCATCACAATTGATGTCTGGTGTCCTTCTAAGACTTACAAAAAAGTCTCCCAGTTGAGTATCTGGGCCCCCTTCTCCCTGATGGTCTGGATTCTTTTCTCTGCCTGATCTTCAGAGCATATGAGGGTTTGGAGGATGGCTTCACTGTCTGCATACCAAGCTGATCTCTTAACAGCTGGCAAAACAATCTCCAACACCTCCTTCCTCTGAGACTTAAGGCAGTGAAGTTGATAAAGAATGTGCCTAGGTCACTTGGTCCAAGAGTGCTTAATGTTTATGTTAAACCAGCATGGGTAATATACACCAATGATGAACTCAACAATCAGTCGTAGATTCTTAAAGGCTTTTCCTTTGAGCTCATGCTTTGACACCCACAGCTGAAGAAGTCTGTTAGCTGTGGTCAGCCAGCAACTGTGTTTACTGGTCCTATTTGCAATAGAGAAAGCCCTGTAGGAAGCACTCCATCTCTGATTGCTGATACAATTCTATAGCCAGTGTTGATCAGTGGAAAGATTTTGCACCACTTTCTGAGGTATCTTGGTTAGAGGAGGACCTAAAGATATTTGAGTGAAATTTGGGTTGATATCCAAGTCTGTAACAGAGTCAAGGAGCTTTCCTATTCGCCCGGAATATCTGTTGTCAGATAGTGTTGGGCCATCCAGGTTGATAATTAGATGACGGATAGGGAGTTCCCCCAGTGTGCAGGTTACAGACCAACCAAACAAGCTTTCTGCCCAAATGGAGCTCTATTTTACCCATTACTCCAGCATTTACACCTGTGTTTACATTCGTGGAGTCTCCTCCAATGGCCATTAAACTTTTATCCAAACCCCTTTCCCCCAGCCATCCAAACATAGCCTTAGCGATCTTCTCTGCATGTGATTCTTTTGTAGCCTTTTCTGGGACAAAGTGGAAGAGGTAATTCCTCCCAGGCTCACTGATGACAGTGTAATGCTCCTCTTTTGTCTTTGCTGGAAACAATTTTTCACTTCCCTCTGCCTCTATCATAAAATTTGTCATGTCAATTCATCCATCAAAGAGAACACAAGAAATTCCCCCATGCTTCCTTAAGTTTTCTTCAAACTCATGTTCATAACTGTCATTAGCTTTTCCTGTGCTCTCTTAACTTTATTCTTATCAATTACTTTACTTGTATCTTCCTCAGTAATGAATCCAGCATCTATTAAAGCTGCTGTTGCTATAGCTGCAGTTGGTCTCAATCCGCCACCATACCTTATACTAGCAAAAGCAATATTTGGAATTTCATCATAATTTTTTCTATTCCTGGTTGAAGATTCCGGCTCTTGGACAGCTTCAAAAGTTACTTTATCACCCAAACTGTTGTCACCATCATAATTTTCTGCCTCCAGATCTTCACCTTCTGCCAAAAAATGCTCAATTTCTTTTCTTGCAGCTTTTCCTGCTAAAACAGTGCTTTCCTCCTTACTTTTTCTCTTTCTTTCTGCTATCCTTTCTTTTTCTTTCCTTTCTGAAGCTCTTAATTGTATATTATGCTTTGAAATATCAGGACCTCCAATTTGAAAGGTACCTTTACTTCCAACCTTCTCCTTTTGTCCTTTAATAAAGGCCAGATCCCTAGTAGGTATTTTTTTTCTCTTTACTACAACAGCAGTTAATGTGGGCTTCAGTCTCACAGCCATTACTCCCTACTTCCCCACAATTCGAAATTTGACATTTGCATGTCAATATATCAAATAACTTATCTAGTTTTGCAATGAACCTCTTTTACTTAAATTTTTCCTTTACCAAGGGAAACTTTTACTGCCTCCTTCCACACCTTAAGCTTTGATATTATTGTGACCTTTTGATTTACAACAGGTGGTTTGAAGAGAGCATTAGCTTTGGTTCACTGATTAATCAAGCCCTGATACATGTCTTTTACCAGCTGGTCCATGTCATAATTTCTCCAGTCATTTTCACTTTGCTTCCTCAGGTAGATGCCGTACCTCAAAATATCTCTTATTGTTGGTAACTCAGACACCATTAGCTATTGCCCAGTCCCAACAAAATTAGTCAGATGAGAACTTGATTTAGACCTTGTCTTGATTTTCGCCATTGTCACACTAATAGCAGGTATATCTGAGAATGAAAAGATGGCACTAAGATTAAGAAATAATCTCTACCAAATAATTATATGCTATTCTAAAATGATCCACAGCCTTTACTAGCATTCAAATAAAATGTAAATAGTCTATAAACAGTTACTAGAATTGGCAACTGGAATATTGCCTTCCACTGAGTAATGAGTACTGGCTACTTGCAATTTTAGAGTTAGACCAAACTAAATTAAGGGTCATTTTTAACAGCTTTCCTACTTCTCATGTCTCTCTAATACATTTTTAAATATTTTTAGACAAATATTATCTTCCAGACTACATAAATATATTGATGATAGAAAATGGTAAATTTGATCTTTTATGGGTAGCTAAAATAATAGTCAAATATAGTAAATGACCCAGAACTAACAATATTTTAACTTCAAATTGATGTAGGTTAGATCAATCAGAATTTAAATTTTCTGCCAAAAGTTTGTTTTTTTCACCAGTTGCATAAAATTCTAGAGTATGATCCGCCTTACTCTCACACCCTCTATGTTTATATTTGTATAAACAAACTAGCATCTGCTTGTCCTCGTTATATTCATTCCTCCACACACATTCCTAAAGTGTACTGGGCTGCCCCTCCCCCCTACTATGACCATTCTTGGCTTCTTATAGCGGGGAACCATTACTAGCTAGCTCCTTAGCTGCCAGGAAAAGTTTTGTGTCCTGTGTAGACTGTTATGCCTGGCAACTGGAGGGGTAACATCCCCTCCTCACCCGTCACATCAAACTAGATTGAAACTGTGGTTTATTTCTTCTTCACTGCTTATTTACAAGCATCCCCACCTATTTCTCACTCAACATTACATTTTGCCATCCAGTAGCTGACTAGATTCCCTCCATGCATCCTTTTAGAGAGGGTGGTTGTGGTAACCCACTCTATGTGGGGGGGGGTTTGCCCTTGGGAGCCACCTTAAAGCAGCTCCCTCTTTAGCAATAATAGTGGGGTCCTCTTATATACTGTCTCAGGGGTCTCCTCCCAAAGAATAGCCCTACATTGAGGTATCAGGTTTTGACTTTTGCCTAGGTACCTAGAAGAGTGGCACACCCTTTCAGTTCCAGTGCCCCTGGAGAGGTCTCAAAATAGATTGAGACTACCTGGTTTTTATACCCAGCTTTCATTCATTCATCCCTAGAGTCAATACTGGAAGGAGAGAAAGGTCACCCTGCCCTCTTGGCTCAGGTTTGGGATGGTGGTGTTGAACATGCTTTTTGCTCTCCCTCTCTCACTTCTACTTTCCCCTTACCTTTTATTTACTTATCATTTTATGCCCAAGTCACATGTGCACCACCTTGTACAACATTCAGTCAGTGGGCAAAATAAGTGGACCCTAGTGGTTCCAAGCTGGTCTCAACTGGCACTTATACACCCATTCTGGATCAGTCTTAGTGTATGTCTAGATTTGAAAAAAATAGATTACTTTGCCTGATTATGAAAATGTACCCCCTCCCCCCATCCAATATTGTGGTAAAGTTGCTTCTTTAGCACCCTTCTCTTGTAGCCACTCACTACTGTTGAGGTGAACTTCTTCTCCCAATTCTGTTTCAAGGACACCTCCAAAAAAGAAATAGGTATTATGATACACAAGCAATTTTGTCTTTTATTAGATTGAACAAAAGTAAGAAAGAAGAGATAACAAACAGAATAAAATAATATAAATCCTTTTACCCATTAAAGAAAGTGAATAATAGTTGGGATTCAAACCAATGCTATTGAGCGTTCTTTGCACAGTGGTGGTTAGCACAGTTGTCTGAGAGCCCTTGTGTATCATCTTTCTTAATTTCCTATGGGTTATTGAGCATCTACTGTGCCAATTGTTATTATGATTTCCTGTTTATATATATATATATATATATATATATATATATATATATATATATATATATATATATATATATATATATATATATATATATATATATATATATATTTGATAATTTAATAATGATATTCAAAGTCAATGCATGGTTAGGTAAGGGTAATAGTAAGAATTCCTTAATCCACTAGAAAAATCTCAGAGTCCCTCAACCCTCTTCAGGAGTGCCACCTATAGGACTGGGCAACCATCCATTTCTCTAAAAAGAGAAATTTCAAGAAGCCTTTTGTATAAGATAGCATTTACTTTAACAAAAAATGTGAATGTTCTTGTGGTTCTTCAGCCATCTAATTTTTTGATAATTGAATAATAACATTCAAGTCAATACAGTTAGGTAAGGGTAATAGTAAGAGTTCTTTAATCCCCTAACAAAAGACTCCTGGAGTTTCCTCAACCCTCTTCAGGACGCCACCCATATGACTGGGCAACCTTCCATTTCTCTTTTTGGTGGATTAAGGAATTCTTACTATTACCTTTACCTAACCATATTGACTTGAATGTTATTATTCAATTATTAAAAAAAATAGATGCCTGAAGAACCACAAGAACATTCACATTTTTTGTTAAAGTAAATGCTATCTTATATAAAAAGCTTCTTGAAATTTCTCTTTTTAAAGAAATGGATGGTTGCCCAAGAGAACTCCGGGAAATTTTTCTAGTGGATTAAGGAATTCTTACTATTACCCTTACCTAACCGCACATATATGCATATCAACCCTATCATCTTGCCACTAGTTACATTTTTTTTTTTATCAAAAGATACAGTTGTTATCTGGTGGCAGTGGTCAGTGTACAGCAAAACTTGAGATCACTAATGAGCATCATAATGTTGGGGGAACGATGCATGGGGGTCTCACTGCGACTCTTGTTGACATGGTGTCGACCCTGGCATTGATGTCATCAGAGCATGAAGTACCAGGCTCATCTGTTAATCTTAATATCTCGTAAGTAAGATAAAGTGTGACATTTTGGAGCTGTTAAGACTTCTAATTTTCAATTGCATTCTATCATTTGTAATTCCATTATCACTTGTTTATTCCCTATTCCCATTGTTAATACTTTCATATTTCTATATAAGTATTTTATTATCTTCTCTTATATTTATATCTGAATATTTAGTAATTTCTATGTTCTATTCTTAAAGTGAGCCATTTTAATTATTTTAGACTTGCTTCACCCCCTTCTTGTGCCTCATGTTATCAATAAAATTTCATAACTTATCATTCATAGTTCTTTTCCCTCATCATTCTTATTCATAGCAATATGGATATCATTTACTAGACTATTGCTCCCCTGTGAGGTCACAGTGGAGGGACATTATTAGTGGCATACCTCAAGGATCAGTTCTAGGCCTATTATTATTCCTAGCTTATATCAATAATCTAGTAAAGTGTCAATTTTCGCTGATGAAACAAAATTTACAACTGTATTAAATGAAGCTGAAGCAACTTTAAAGTGCAGTGACTTAAATAAGTTATTAGGTGGGACACAAAAGTGGCAGATGAATTTTAACCTTAAATAATGTAAAGCTATTTACATGGGAAAAGATAATAGAGAATTTGGCTATGAAATAGATAGATTTAGCTGAAAGGAGTAGAGGATGAGAAGGACTTAGGAGTAGTAGTAGATAGGTCATGAGGTTTTCTAAGCAGTGTATTTAGGTAAAAAAATAGAGCAAATTGAATGCTTGGTTTCATTAGGAAGAGTGTTAGTTATAAAAGTAAAGAGGTTATCCTTAAACTATATAACTCATCTGTTAGGCCACATTTAGAGTACTGTATACAAGCATGGTCACCACATTTTAGATGATATCAACCTGATAAAGTTAGTACAGAGGAGAGCAACAAAAATAATACCTTCCCTGAAGTATCTTAAATATGGAGATAGGTTGAGGGTGGTAATACATTCTCATTTCAAAGAAAATGTGTGAGAGAGGATATGAGTGAGCTTTTTAAAATTTGTTCTGGGGTAGAGAATTTGTATTTTGGCAAGTTATTTGAGTTGGAAGCTAGTAATGGGACTAGTGGTCACCACTTGAAAATTAAAAGAACAGAGGTGTAGGTTGGATGTGAGGAAGTATCTTTTATCAACAACATGGTAGATTACTGGAATGGTTTACCATGGGAGACAATAAGCAGTCCAAATTTAATGTTTTAAAGCGCAGGTTATATGGGTATATGGGGAGAGTAGGTTCCCATGGGTTTTAAGTTGTATTTGGGTAAATTACACATTGTAATGTCAATTTGTGTATATAATATTGATGTGTGTATTGCTTGATTTAGTTTTTTGACAAAACATGAAGGTGATGCCTTTTTAAGCAGTAGCAGCATGATTTAGTTTTTGACTAAGGCCTTTTTAAGCAGTTCGGACACAATCTTGCAGATGGAGTTTATGCAGGGGCAGGGGTGACTTGGATGACTAATAGGTCCTTGTGGCTTTTGTCATCCATTGAATTATATACACTAGCTCATGCAACCTAGTTTTCCCTATGTTATTCACTCCCGCATATAAAACCAACGGCATCCTTTCAGCTCCATTCACTATCGTTTCAATTCCTTCACTTGCATCTGTTATACATGCACCTAGCAAACTAACACCCATCCTCCTCTTACACTCATATTCACAAAAAGTCCTGCCTAAATACCTAATTTGTAAATCACTCACCCCAAGCACTTCATTTGCTCTGCTTGCACCTATAACCTTTCCTTCTAGGTCTCCTACAATAGGCACAGACCTACTCTCTCTACCTAGCTCTACTATCCCCATATCTTTAATTCCAGCATCCCTACTTCCATTTGAAACAGGAGATACCTCACTAGCTACCTGTTTTCCTCCTCCCTTTACTACCCTCCACTCACTACTATCTCCACTAGCCTTACTCCTAGCTAATGTAAATAGGCTAACTTTACGATCCCCAGAACTTTCCTTGGGCCTAGTGCTGAGATCCCTCCAAGTTCATTAACTAACTCCTCCAACATAGCTATTATTTCCAAATCCTGCACTCTTCTCTCTACTAATTCCACTACACACTATTGCAGGCCACATACAATACGATCAGTCCCTACTCCTATCATTCCACATCCAGCAAAAACATCACGATTTATGCTCTTTCTTCCCTACACTAACCCTCAGTCATCCACTTTTCTCCCAACTCTTTGCACTCATTCATTTTACTTAATTAATATTTAATAAATTAAAAAAATCCTTGACTTATAAAAAAAAGAGGAATAAATAATCCTAAAAAATGAAAGAGCAGCACACTAAATGACACTTTAAAGAGCTGAACAGAATACTAACTCACTCTTTGAATTAACTTTGGTATCATAACCAAAAAGAAAATGCACATTCCCAACAAAGAACAATTACTGAACACAAATTTATTATTACCACAAATAGCCAAATCAAACTAGCACTTATAAAGTAGTAAAGGACTAGCGAAAATGAATTATTATTTTTTTATATCTATATTTTCTAAGTTTTGATATAAACAGTAAACCTTCACTATAATGATCAATTGGGAGGCAGGAGGGGGAGGTTGTAAAATCCAAAAGATTTGCTATATCCAATGGCCATAATTTAGGGATACTTTACCGATCACTGGTTGCTATAGTAGGAGAGTTGGTTAATAATATATTTTCAAACCTATTATCATTTGCAAGGCTAATAATGAGCATACAGCTGACATACAAAGTGGACAATGACAGGTTGCATTGCCCTACCCACACCCACTCATACCAGAAATAACTGATAGAAGCTGCCTGCAGATTTATGACCGAGCTGATTGCTAAACATATAGTGACTGGTTAGATCACTAAACACAGTTGCATGGTTTATAGGCTCTGGGTGCTCACTAAATCCAAAGATCATTATATTGAGGGTCGCTAATTTGAAGGTTTGTAGTATGTATATATGCTTCCATTCACTGACACTTTCCCATTTTTAGAGCCATGTGTGCTAAATGAAAATACAGCAGTAGCACACACAGATGGAAATATATATTTTTAAACTCTTACATGATGTTGTTGGAAGTAAATATGAATGCTGAATCTGATGTTTGTTAAAATGCTCCTAGTGTGCAATGAGATTGATTAAACTGAATCATGTCAATGAAAATGCTTCTAGTAGTGATGAGATGGATTCAATCCCAGTACAACTAGTGCACTACTAGAAAAAGTCCTTCAAATTTGTATTGTATTCTCAATTTTAAGGATTTGAAGGTTCGACTCTATTTGATTGTTTTACAAAATAAACAAAGAAACTCCCAGTCTATTTATGACCTCATTGCCATGGAAAAAAAGTAGGTATGCAAAGCAAGTTAGAGCCGGGAAATTTCATCAACTAGGTACAGAAAATGGAATGATATTGAGGATAAACACACAAAGGCTTTTGTTGTATTAGAAATTGTGATGGGATTAGTATACATCAGAGTTGTCTTATTTTCAAGGTAAGTACTGGCTTTTACCGAAATACCAAGGTTTGGATTTATTGTTCAGAAGAATGGGTATATAAGATCATTTTTTTTGTACTTTGCGAATAATGAAAATGTTCCTGGATCAGAAGATAAACTGTTAAAAATAAAACCTTTTCTAGATGAAGTTAAACATCTCTACTGTAAGGCCTACTGTAACACAAAGAATAAGTGTAGATGAAACAATGCTTTGATTTAAGGGTAGACTACTTCAAGCATTACCTAGTAAACCAAGTGCTAAGTGGGGTATAAAAATATGGTTGCTGTGATTCTAAAACAGGATTTTTATTGTAATTTGATCCTTACACAGGTAAAGATAATACAATAGCAGTCTTGTTAGACTGAGGGTTAGCATACAAAGTTGTTAGACCATTGTTGAATGGATTTAAAAAGGAAGTTCTTGTGGTTTAACCTTGAAAATTTCTACCCTAGTAGCAAACTCTATGATTAGTTCAGATTTCAAAATATAGGTGCATATGGAACAGTAGATGCAAACAGGAAGGGAATGCAATTTAATTTGAAATTCTACAAAGGCAAACATGTAGATACTCCACAAACTTAGCTATGCGATATCAAAAAAATGATTGCTTCTGTTTGCTAGGACATGAGAGTAAACATGCTTTCAACTCTAGGAAATTTTGGAGTAATTTCAGTGGAAGTAAATTCAAAAGAGGGACTTTGAACAGTCTAAGAACCTGTACTTCAAGTATTGTGAAATAATTTCATGTGAGAAATCTATAGATTTAACTAACCCTGTTCAATCTACCCAGTAAAAACTTAATAAGTGACATATAACAAATTGGTACTTTGTTATTGACACAAAGTTCAGAGAATCTGTCATTGATGATAGGCTCTAGTGGCTTTTCTCATCCTCTATGTAATGATGGAATGTTTGCTGGGGTTACAAGGATAGTTTCATGTAAAAAAGGGGTTGGCAACACAACTATCAAAAGCTAGTCTGAGTGGCATTTCATAGAACATTTTAAAGAATAAGCAATTAAAAGGGCAAAACAATGTTATTTATATTAAAACAAACAGAAAAGGATAAATAGATCTGCATAAATATGTATAGTTTTTTTTCCCTTGAATTTAAAGTGTAATACTGAGAGCATATTATGCAGAAAGCAAAAATGTATGGAAGATATACAGGCGCAGTACCTCATACAGGCATTGTGGCTGAGATGGCAAACTGTGGGTGTTTGGGCCCAGAGGGCCCACAATCCTCCAGATGTTGGTCAGTGTAAGGTTACCCATGATATCTCCATGCAGGTGCACAAAACAATAGATAAGGAAAATAAAGTATGGGTGGGGTGATAGTAGAGAAATGCAGATATATTAAAAATCTCCCCAATTAGAGCCAAGAGGGTTGAACCAGGCACCAACCAGGTATGTATGAATGGACAAGAGCAGTTGTTGACTAGCCTGTAAAATTAGCTGCCAGCAGGGGGGGGGGGGGCACCCTTTGTAGAGTGGCCTCTTCTCATTGCATAATGGGCTGACCACATCCCTGCAGCCATTTTCAAGATTCTGCTTCACAGTATTTAAAACATCTTGTGGACTCGCTGAATGCCACCAACTGGTCTTCACCTCAAGAACTAGGGAACCATTCAATGATCTGTTCACAATAAGTGAGCTGCCTTCTGCTCTAGCTTCATGTAATGATGTTGCCCCTGGTCCAGATAATATCCTGTACAGAATGCTTTGACACCTTTTTGTTAGTTCTGTTTAACTTGATGTGGACAAAGGGTATCCTCCCACATTCCTGGCAAATGCCTACCATGTTTGCTTCTTGTAAATTAGTTTCCTCCCAATTTCTCTGACTTCTGCATATGGAAGTTAAGGAGAAATTGGTTAATGTCAGCCTACCATATTTTATGAGCAGCAGTAGTCATGTGTCTCCCACACATGGCGGTTTTCCTAAGTACCACTCCACATTGGATGCTCTCCTCCAGCTGGAAAATGCCATCTTCTACACCTTCCTTCATAGGTAGGAATTTGCCATGGTGTTCTTTGATCTAGAGAAGGCCTATGATACTGTATGGCAATACAGTTAGTTATCATGGAGATTCTCCGTACTATGAGGATAAAGTGATACATCTCAATTTTCTTGCTTGAGTTCCTGTGTGATTGTTGAGCCAATGTATGGGTGTGGGTGTAGCGGGCCGAAAAATTTAGACTAACCCCAATCGATCCAACCCGCTTCCTATACTAATCCGGACGTGAGAAATCGAAGGAGAATGAAACGGATTGTATGTACAGTTCTTTACTAACAGAAAAAAAGTACAATGATAATTACAGCTTATATTTACAACAATTTTATATTTACAAGGGAAGTGTGCACACTTCAAAATGAGGCTAAATTCCCCAATCCAAATACGATACCAAAAGAGAATTTTATAACCGGCGAATACAACAATTTACTTATATATCTACACAAAACATAAAAAAACACAACAACAACCGAACGAAAAGGGGGCACGCGCTATCACTTGTGTGCTGGAGGTGGGTGGTAGTAGGCTAACTTAGAAGGAGGCAGGATTGTCAACGAAGGCGGGTATGGCGGTTCAGGTGGTTAGAGAGGCACGAAAGCCCTCCGTCTCAGGGCTGGGCGGAGCACTCGTCTAGAGAACCCCTCTTGCTATCAGTCCACACTTCCACTCTCTGTAGAAGAGATATATCCTCCTTTTATGACCCCTTTATTTATACATGGAAGGGAAACTAATAAGTGGGCATTACCCGAGTAAATTTATCGACTAGCTTACCTCTTTCCAGAATAGGGCGCTTTGCTAAAAGAATATTATAAACAAAGTACAATCTTTTAACTATAGTGATATCTCAAAACTAGCTACTATCTTTCCAGAATATGACGCCTGGAAAGAAAGAAAAACATGGTAATCATTTTATACATAAAATAAACAAAAATAAAACAAACCCATTCCCATTCACACACATTCTTACAGAGGGAGGGAGAGGGTACTGAGAAAAGGGGTGGGAGAATGGCCCTTTTACACACACTCACATTCGCTCCACCACACCCCTCCTTCCTTAAGCCATTCGACCAGCCACTCACTAAACCCTTTCAATCACTCTTCATGGTACCACTTGTGCTCAATCGCACCCTTCTGCACCCATTCACACTCTTCTACTGGTCCCTGGCTACGCGTAGCAATTAGTCGGGGTTGTTTGTCAGTCGTCCTGTCAGTCTCATCGTCACTATTGATCATCTCATCAACCATACTCTTAGCCCTCATTACCAGTTCTCCCATCTCACGACAGAATTCTTTCATACTCTTCCATTCAGAACCCTCACTCTTCATACCCCCATTCATCAGCTCCTCACTCACAGCTCTCATCCAACTCAAGGTACATTCTTGCGAAACAGACAGGTCACTCACATCCCCTGTATTCTCAACAGGCATACCAGAAACCCCTTCGACTGGTTCCCACCAGAAACCTGAAAAATCAGCCACTTCATCATTCACTACATCAAACTCACCCCTACTATTACCATTCATAAAACCCGAAAAATCAGCCACACTAGGTTCATTCTGCCCAAACACACTATCATTCATACTGTTCCCAAAACCAGAAAAATCAGGCACAGGCAGCTCACTCACTCGTCTACTTATACCAGCCAAATCACTCACCTGTTTACGCAAAAACTCAATCTCCCTTTCAAGATCCCCCATACCAGAAACACTGCTCAGACTTACTTTCATTTGTACTTGCATTCTTCCTTTCTCCCTTCTTTGTACGCTTTCTACTCCTCGAGACTAAGACTAGCTCTTTCCCAGACAGATCCATACTATCACATTCAATCTCATCATCATGCACTTTACCTCTCTCTCTACACAGTCCATACACCGGATGGCTCACCAGGTAGTCAGGAGGTTCTCTCCATCTCCTTAACTGGCTCTGATGAGCCCGCACTCTTTCAGTCATACCGTCATTCAAACTCTCCAAAACATACGTCACCCCATTTTCCCAAACTCTCACAACTCTATAAGGTCCATCAAACTTCTCACTCATCTTTGACACATTCAACCTACCCTTCACTTCTTTCACCTTCAATACTTTTGCACCTAATTCAAATGAACGGAACCTTTCATGCGCCTCACGCCATACACTCTGCTGACTTTCGCTCAAACAAAACCTATCTTTCACTCGCCTTTCAAAATTCATCACAAACTGACATGGGGACATTCCAGTTGCACTATGCACAGTTGAATTATACGCCCACAACACTCTCCCCAGACACACATCCCAGTCATTCACTGTCGTACTCATCATTCTCAACATCTCACACAAGGTTCTTATAGTCCGTTCAGCCAATCCATTTGAAGACGGTACATACGGAGTTGTTCTCACATGCTCCACACCATTATCTCTCAACATTTGCTCAAACACTTCCCCTACAAATTCAGGCCCATTATCACTCAGACATCTTCTAGGCTTCCATACACACATAGGAAAGAACAACTGCTCAACCACACGCGCAACAGTCACACTCCTTTTATCTCTCACAGGCGCTGCATACACAAACTTACTTTTATGATCAACCATAACAACCATACCAACATTCCCAGCACTCGTACGCGGCAAAGACACACAATCAATCACTACCAATTCAAACGGTTCTTTCGCATCAACTTTCAACATCGGTGGTTTCACTTGCACACCTTGCACCTTTCGCTTCTGACACCTTTCACACGTAGTTGCAACATCATTCACAACAGTTCTCAGAAACGGGTGGAACACACGCTCCTTCATACACTCCCACAGCTTAAACTTACCCATATGCCCATAATTATCCTGCACAACCTTCACCAGACCAATCATACCAACTAAGGACATCACAGGTACATACATATCATCACCATCCTTCACATGCCTCACAAAATATACAACATCCATACAAACAACAAAATCCTTAGCATACCTTTTAAAATCACTTAAACACTCTAGCCATTCATTCAAATCAACACGCATCATTACACACTTCTTCAACTCACTAACAAAAGGACACATCTCTTGCATCTCTAGAATATCATCATCACTTAAAATCTCATTCTCATCATCCATGACCAACTCAATCATGCCACAAAATTTGACAACATTCTTCGCACACTCATTCAACTTCATCACCTCACATTCACCTTTCATAAGACGATCCTTATCAGCATCCAAAGACAAATCATTCAATCTGATAAAGTCTACACCAAGCAAGAAACAACAAGGCATTTGCTCACCTTTCAGAATCACAAAGTCATGCTTCACATTCACACCATTACCCAAACTCACTTTCAGACTAACCTGTTCCCATGCCACTATCAAGCCATTCCCTAATCCACTTATCCGTAACTTCACAGGTTTATGCTCGCAACATTTAAACTCATCATACTTACTCAGAATCTTCTCATTCACTAAAGACACCTGCGCTCCAGTATCAATCAAACCACAAAACAACCTTTCACCAACTTTCACTCTCGCTTCCATCATATCAGGTCCACCATGTTCGCAATACACCGAAGGAACAAGCACACCAACATCAGCACTGATATCCACACTGTCATTAACTCCCATATCATCACTCAACACACACTCATCTTCATCCAGACAATCATTGTTCTCTCTTATATATGAACACTTTTCAATTACCCAATTGTAGTGCACACCCTCAAACATTGCAGATGTACCACATTAGGATTCAAACCCTTCATCTTCTCATCCTTGTACACAATCGGCCTCTCACCACCAAAGTGCACATAAACAATCACTCCATACAAACGACTCACTACAATCAACACTTCCTGAAATGGCGGGACCCCTTGCATACACATCGCTCTCAATTCTTTCATGAAGTTCCGCACCTTTGCCATACCAATGCTTTCAGGCTTCCTACACACTTCATTCATTACCTCCTTCCTTAAATCATCTACACTATCGGGCACTCTCACATCTACTCCATCACTCTTCAAATCTTGCAAACCATTCCATACACTCTCAAACAAGGAATCACCACCACCCTTACTCTCTTTTCCATTCATAATCCCTTTCGGCAAATACTCAGGATCACTCACTCCACACACATTTTCATCATTCGTACCAGGATACCTTGACATCAAATCAGCCACTCCATTCCGTTCACCAGGCACATACTCAATCACATAGTCAAAGTCACTCAAATCTTCCAAAGTCCTTGCAATCCTACTATCAGCCCACTTCATACGCTGCAGATACACAAGAGGTTGATGATCGGTTTTTATCACAAACCTCACACCATACAAAAATGGACGCAACACTTTCAAACAATATCTTATCGCAGCCAGCTCTCGTTCCACAGTTGAATACTTTCGTTCTGCAACATTCATAGCCTTGGATACATACCCAATTATTTGCCTGACATTCTCTCCATTCAAACGCTGCTCTTGCATCAGAAAACCTCCCATACAATACCCACTCGCATCTGTATACAATTCAAGCATTTTAGCATTTACACTATAATCTGGGTAAGCCAATTCAACATCTTCAGCCGCTGCCTCTTTCAGCCTCTCATACGCCTCATTCATCTTATCATTCCACTTGACAACCGTACTACCTTTCTTGCCCATCCACTCAGTCAGAGGCTTACTCACACCAGAACAATCACATACAAACTTTCACTGAAACTCAATCAAACCCAAAAATGACTTCAGTTGCTTCACAGTCACCGGTTTAGGAAACATTCGCACCTTCTCAACATACTTTGGTGATTTTCTCAACCCATTCTCACTCACCATATGCCCAAGGAATTCCACTTCTTTCGCAAACCATTCACACTTCGCCACTTTCACCTTCACACCAACACTCTCCAACGTTCTCAACACATCATTCACCAATCTCATATGCTCCTCAAAAGTCTCAGTCATAATCAAAATATCATCTATAAACGCAATCACATTCTTACTCGCAAACTTACTCAACACAACATTCATTGCCCGCTGGAAGGCTCCGGGAGCATTAGCCAACCCAAAGCTGAGGTTCCGGAACTGGTAATGCCTCTTTGAGGAAGAGAAGGCAGTTACTGGCCGGCTCTCCTCAGCAATGGGCATCTGGTAATACCCCCGTACCAGATTCAGCTTTGTAAACCACTTCATCCCATGCATACTATACACACACTCAGATACCACACACATCGGAAACCTTTCTTTCACAGTCCTTTCATTCACCTTTCGATAATCCACACACAGACGCAATCTTCCATCCGGCTTACATACAGGTACAATTGGACTATTCCATGCACTCTCGCTCTCTTCAATCACCCCCAATTGCTCCAATTCCAAACACTGCTCCTCAATCTCATCAGTAACCGGACGTGGGAAATGCCTCGGCCGCTGATAGATTGGGGAGTCCTCCGTCAGGACAATCTTGAATTCTGGGAGCTTTGCAACCCCGAAATCCAGATCACCCTTACTGAGGGCTCCCTTTCGCTCAAATATCATTCGATACACATCCTCCCTTTCATACTCAGTCAAACATCCATCCAATTTCACCATGTCCTTCACCTCATTATACATCCATTCACATGTCTTTTCATTCACAACATTCACCCTGATATCCGTACTATCATCCATACCTACATCATTGACAGTGGAGAGGTGGCCCAGTACATCTCCGACTTGGATTCCCCTCACCTGCCCTTTCACACTGGGGTCCGCCTGCACACATACAAAAGGATCATTCATTCTCATCAAGCCATCAAACACACAAGCAACACGCCTTACCTTATAACACGCATCCTTTCCATCCAATATCACAGTGTTCTCACTCACATTCAAACTAACATCCTTACTCCAACTCACTCTAACAGACACCCTTTCACCCTTCACAAGCCTTACATTCTCCATAGCAGTCACCTCAATACCAGTAAACACACTCCTCAAAACGCTACCATCTTTCCCTACATACAACTTATACACCCAATTTTTACCAATCTTTCTCTCAATCTGATCACTCGCAGGATGCACAACCATACGATTCATTTTCATAAAATCATACCCCCAAATCACACCATATTCACTACTCACCTTATCAATCACAGAAAATTCACATTCATTCATCATCATACCATGCATTCGAACAGCTGACCTTATCATTCCAATCACAGGCACTCTCCTATTACCAATACCTACCAAACTACCCTTGCACTCAGACAGGAGGGCTTCCTCGCTAACCTTTTCATACACATCTTTATACACCAAGCTCGCCTTGCATCCAGAATCTATTAAAGCCAAACACTCAATTCCATTCAATTCCACCTTAACACTCAGACACTCATACTTCCTACCAGACAGCACTTTCACACTAGACAGACTTACCAACACATTACTCACACTCATGCACCCAGAGGATACTTCACCAGGTACCCTCTTACCATTCAGTTTCCCGCTTCAGACTTTCCATTCACACCTTGCGCTCTCAGTCTAATCCAACACTTTTCACTTGAATGTCCTTCCATCGCACAATAGCTACATACATTCCTCTGGTCACGACACATCCTTGCATAATGACCAGCCTTTCCACAATTACCACATGCATATTTCATACTTTCCCCACCAGTTGCTCCACCATTCAACCTCGGACAATCTTTCTTCAAATGGCCTATTTCTTTACACTCGAAGCACTCTTTCACACTTTCCTGGCAATCCTTTATCATTATGCCCTTTCTTACCACACCCAAAACACGCACCAGATGTCCACCTACATTCTGCCAACATTATGACCTTTCCTTCCACACCGACGACATTCCACAATCTTTCTCCCACCATTCAGTCTCTCGTTTGCTGGGACATACCTCGGTTTCTCTCATATATCCGTTCCCACGCTTGAAATTCATCTGCCCCCTTCCATTCGACCACCCTCCATTTGCCCATCCATTCTGCGGGCCCAGGAAGTTTGACATGACTCCAGCTGGTGCAGCCTTCAGGGCATCCCTGTAGCTGACAAACTGCTGGGGTGGATGAAAGCTCCTGGGCTTCTTACCCCCAACATTCACACTGTACCATCCATCCTCTTCTAGATCGCTTTCATCATCAAATCGTCCATCTTCTAACAGTTCCAACACATCCTCCCACATCAACCGTTCACCTGTCAGTCTCACTCTCTCCTTTCTCTTTCCACTCAGCCATTCACTCACCTTTCGCGGGATCGTGTCCAAAAACTTCCTCATGAGTGGTTTACATTCATTTACATCATCATCACCATACCTCGTTCTTGCCATACTCTCAAGCCTATGTGCATATATATTCACACTTTCACTCTTCCCCATTCGAGCCTTCTCAAATTCATTCACCCTCTTATACTTCACACTCTTTCATTCGTTTCACCTGCCCAATCAATCTCTTCTTCACTACATCGTACTTTGGCTCTCCCACACTCGTTATCACTCGCAAGAACTCCAACACTTTCCCATCCAAACAATCTCCCAGAACACTCACCCAGTGACCCTTGTTCTGCGGGTACTTGAGCTTGCAGTACCGCTCAAAATCCCCGAAGAACTCATCCATACTCTTTCCCCCATGCAATCTAAACTTATCAATCCTTGGCACTTCCCTAATCAAAATTCCTTTTCCCACATTCACTTCACTCTCCGAAGAGCTACTCTCGGTCTCACTCATTCCAATCATATCGTCACTCTCTCCCTCATCTGAGTATAGCGAATCCACACTCTTCCCTCTCGCCTTCCTATCCTTAACCTTAGAACCATGCTTACTTCCTCTCTTACTTTCCACTCTCTTCCATTCACCCCCTTTCCTACCACTCACAGTATCTTCTTTAGACTCAATCATACTGCTATCCATTCCATTTAGCGGAGTCCCTTCAGTAGGAGCAGGGGTCAGGGTTGTAGGTCCTGGGACTGATCCAGCCCCTGTCATCATGTTATACAGGTCCTGCATCCGTCGGTCTGTCTGATCCTGTCGGTCTCCCATTTCCTTCTTCATCCTATCAGTCTTTTCATTCATCCCTTTTATTTTATTCTCCATTCCCTCCATCATTCCCCGCAATATTTCACACTCCTCTTCTTTCTTTCTCAACTCCAGTCTCAATCGCACTACTTCTTCATTCAATGTTTCCGCTACAGCCATTGTTCCCAAGTTAGTAAAAAGATAGGAGGAGGGAAAAATCAATCAAACTACTTGTCACACTAATTGGGTATGGACTGCAATCCAATCCAGTAACGCTCCCAGTTTCGAAGTCTCACGTCCCTATTCGGGCGCCAAATGTAGCGGGCCGAAAAATTTAGACTAACCCCAATCGATCCAACCCGCTTCCTATACTAATTCGGACGTGAGAAATCGAAGGAGAATGAAACAGATTGTATGTACAGTTCTTTACTAACAGAAAAAAAGTACAATGATAATTACAGCTTATATTTACAACAATTTTATATTTACAAGGGAAGTGTGCACACTTCAAAATGAGGCTAAATTCCCCAATCCAAATACGATACCAAAAGAGAATTTTATAACCGGCGAATACAACAATTTACTTATATATCTACACAAAACATAAAAAAACACAACAACAACCGAACGAAAAGGGGGCACGCGCTATCACTTGTGTGCTGGAGGTGGGTGGTAGTAGGCTAACTTAGAAGGAGGCAGGATTGTCAACGAAGGCGGGTATGGCGGTTCAGGTGGTTAGAGAGGCACGAAAGCCCTCCGTCTCAGGGCTGGGCGGAGCACTCGTCTAGAGAACCCCTCTTGCTATCAGTCCACACTTCCACTCTCTGTAGAAGAGATATATCCTCCTTTTATGACCCCTTTATTTATACATGGAAGGGAAACTAATAAGTGGGCATTACCCGAGTAAATTTATCGACTAGCTTACCTCTTTCCAGAATAGGGCGCTTTGCTAAAAGAATATTATAAACAAAGTACAATCTTTTAACTATAGTGATATCTCAAAACTAGCTACTATCTTTCCAGAATATGACGCCTGGAAAGAAAGAAAAACATGGTAATCATTTTATACATAAAATAAACAAAAATAAAACAAACCCATTCCCATTCACACACATTCTTACAGAGGGAGGGAGAGGGTACTGAGAAAAGGGGTGGGAGAATGGCCCTTTTACACACACTCACATTCGCTCCTATGATACTGTATGGCAATACAGTTAGTTATCATGGAGATTCTCCGTACTATGAGGATAAAATGATACATCTCAATTTTCTTGCTTGAGTTCCTGTGTGATTGTTGAGCTAATGTATGGGTGTGGGGAGCTCTCCAGTCTAATTAGGCACAAAAAGGGTGTCCTGCAGGGAAGTGTCCTTAGTGTCACCCTCTTTGCCTTGAGCACCAATGGTGCTAATTACAGTAAACCCTCGATATAATCAACCTCAATATAACGAATTTCGGATATAACGAACCAAATTTCCTGGCCGAACTCCATCGGGTTTAACAGGCAAGCTTTACGACCAGCCTGAGTGAGTGTTGGTGTGTCACATGTCTCCTACAGTGCAAGGTTCATATCAATACTATGTTGTGTAGTCCACTTAACTTTATTAGTAATTACATAGGTATTACATATCCATAACGAACTTGGTTCGTTAAAGTTCGTTATTTCCATTGCTTTTAACGCCCATCAGGTTTAACGAACGACCCACCCCCACCCCATATAGTTCGCTATATCGAGGGTTTACTGTAATTATATATATCCTCTTACCTGCTGTTCTTCACCTCTGACTAACACCCTTTCCTTTCTTTTTTTGAAATAGTATTTAAAATTCTAAACAGGTTCACTAACATGACCTCTAATTCAATATTTGACTAGATATAATGGTTGCAAGCTAGTAAACAAAAGCTTTAACCTTGTAATAACACAGAATTTCTTTTTTTTTAATAAAATAACGCAGAAAATGGAATACCTAGCTTAGGAATGTCATTGAAGCCATTATTCAATATGATCAATGATAGAATGGATAAATTTACTTGAAAATCTAACACAGAAACAATTAAGTAAAATCTTTATCATATTCTCCATCCCTTTTAACTTTCCATCATATCTGAATTTCACTCTTTCTCTTTTCCATTCACCTTAAGTGTATTTTGGGGGGGTTTTACTAGTTTGTAATTCTGCCATATACCTGTCATTGTCTTCTTTAATCTCCCACTCTCCTTTTCCTGCTTCTTCCCAATGGTTTGCTTTCAGACGAGGTGTTAGGATTCACCGCCATTTGATGGAGCACTTCCCTGCGACTTACTGTGAAGGCTGCGTTGTCCCTCAGACTGTTCGGCACATTCTTGTTGAATGTCCCAGTCTGAGCGATCTTCGGGACAGATTTGTGCTCACTGACTTGTGGACTTTACGTCTTTTTGGAGGAGGCTGGCCTCCTTCCCTTTATTTGACTGTTGTTGTTTTTTTTTTGTAGGGCCTACCCTCGACTCCAGAGCGCGCCTCCTCCTTGCTTTGTTTTCTTATTTTTTTTAGCTCTTGTCCTCTTCAGCGATATTTGTTTTCTTGTCTATTGTTACTTGTTTCTTAATATAGCCTAGTAGTAGGCTGTGTAGTGTACAGCGACTTATGCCCAAGCAGGCAGTCGCCAGGTGGGCTCCCTCACCCCCACCCCAACATCGGTGACCCCTTCACCTGTATTATTTTCCTACATAATCCCTATTTTTGCTAACATCCCACAGGAAAAATTAAGAGCCATTTCCAAATATATACTTTCAAACTTTATTCAGAATGAACTGAATAAAGTTTGAAAGTACTTGGAATTAGCTTTTCCTTTTTTCCTGTAGGATTTGTTGCTCCACTTAGTGGCTACTGTGTGAGTTTTCCATATCTCTATTCTATATTATTTTGCAGATATTTGAGGCCTGTGAAAGCCAATGACATCATCATCATTGAGGCTGACACACTGAAAGTAGGGAAGAGTTTGGCCTATCTTTCAGTTCAAATAAAAAACAAATCTTCGGGTAAACTTGTTGCAGTAGGTGAACACATAAAGTTTGTGGGATAATTATAGAAAAATTTGTATTCCATCTTGACTAGTGTTTTGCTCTTCCCCTCTGACTATGTGGCATGAATCAGGACAGTCCTTCGAGTGGCATGGCAAAGAAGATGGGAGATGGCAGATGGGATGATAAATTTGGGTGTCATTGCAACCCAGACATTTCTAGTAGACTTATTCCCAATGCCTCGATGGTATCAGGTCATTTTTTTGTCACCTCTGAATGGGACACACCTGCATGATGCAGATTTATTCGATCGACCGCTCACAGGTCAAGTTTGCTCTGTCTTCTAGATGAGAACACATCTTTCGGTTGAATGGGGTAGTATGATGAGCGGGACCTGTCCCACTACCAAGAAAAGCATGGTTGGTATTGCCTATCCCAAGTCTTTAAGAGAGTCCACACCAGACTGTGATTGAGTTTTGAAAGGAAGCGAATCTCCATAGTATTTAATTATTGAAATTGTTGGCTGTACATATGGACCTTAAGGAAGCGAATATCCCTCCATCACCTGACTGTACCTTGTAGATATTTGTTTTTTTTTGTTTATTTGTTGTTGGCTTTTTCCTACATTTGTTTGTTGGACTTTAAGTAACTTGGTTTAAAGAGGAGCTTTTTATAATTTCAGCTCCTGTACCTTCACTGATGGCCGCCAGTGAGTACCCTGTTTAGACTGCAACACCTGCTACCTGGAGCAGCTGCACGTCCTCCCAGAAGGCCTCTCTGACTGAGTTGACTTCAATTCTTTGGTTGAGTCTTGCGAAGCCTGTACACTCCCACTCTTCATCAATTCACCCCCCTACCCCTATTTTGATACCACCTTCAACTAGCAGCACTCGCATGGCACCCAACCAAAGCCAAATTTGACACAAACACACTCCAAGGCGCTCAGAACAATAACAAGGTGTACACGCAGCACACCCATCCCACACCATGCTGAAACAAAAAATACTCAATCAAAATACACCTAGACATGATTGGAACCCAACACTTGAGCAGAGCAATTTACTCATCTCCAGTTTAACCACCATCTGACAGCAAAGCCACCACCACCCAAATACAATAAAAAAAGTCACAACATACTACTTCCAACACCTCTACAATAACCTCTCCCCACCACCAAACTCCCAACTTAATCAAACGCATCCACACTTCCTTCACCCAAAGATACTTGAACACACTTCTACCAAACAACATCCTAAACTAGCCCATCCTCTTTACTACATCATAGCCCTTAGAGCCCCCAGATTTGGAAGAGGTTGGGGGGCAGAAGGTTTCCTAATGGGTACGGAAATTGTCGGCCTGAAGGTCC
Source organism: Ceratothoa steindachneri (assembly GCA_963969495.1). Classification (NCBI taxonomy): domain Eukaryota; kingdom Metazoa; phylum Arthropoda; class Malacostraca; order Isopoda; family Cymothoidae; genus Ceratothoa; species Ceratothoa steindachneri. The sequence continues at coordinate 28,379,280 of OZ018327.1, read as the reverse complement.
ATCGAGCAGAGGGCGCCTTAAAAAGCGTAGGAAGTACCTATTTACACAAGGCACACCATCAATTTCTTGCCATTTGAAAGAGTCGGTCTGAATCCTGAAAGGCCAGGACCTCCTCCAAAAAGATACAAGCTACATTGCTTCGATTAAGCAGGGTGAAGTTCGCCGCAATTCACACACATAGCATTGCGTAATACCGCTTTATTATGTAATACCTTAAGAGAATTTGTTGCATCTTTCGACTTGACGCAACTTGGCACGTTGCAATGGTTAACCTACGTGCAATTGTACGAATACGGGACCTCCATCACATGTCGAGCTGCCTGAGGCCGGTTCTGAAGATAGCAAAGGCAAACCCCATTTGTCGCAGGCAAATGGGGGCTATATCCAAAACTGGCTATCCTACCTCGGTGTCTCGGACACTTTAGGGGTTCATGGATATGTTAAGGATGGTATTCACAGCGATGCACACCAGAAGTAGTTACCAATTTGACTGTGGGTTCCCCAAGGGCTGCAGCTTCCAACTGAGCAGCCAGAGAGGCATGGCAATAGGGTAGATTTCCTAACTATTAGTTAAGCCTTGACTACGCAGTGCAATTTTGGTCACCATATTATAGAATGGATATTGCTTGAGTCTGTGCAAAGTCTAAGATGATTTATAGGTTAAGGAGCTTACCTTATGGTGAAAGGCTTAAGAGATTAAATTTCATACATTAGAAAGGATACGTGTCCAAGGGGACTTGATTGAGACCTTCAAGTGGATAAAAGGTTATAATTGGGGAGACGGGCAAGGTTCTTATTTTTAGCGAACAGGAGAGGACACGGCAATGGTTTTAAGCTGGACAGGTTTAGGAAAGAGATTAGTAGAAATTGGTTTGCAAATCGAATGGTAGATGAATGGAATAGGCTCATTAGTCATCTGATAGAATCATCCCCCCTGCGGAATTTTAAGAATAGACTTGATAGATTTATGAATATGATGCTGCGAGGTAGGATTGGACTTAGTGAGGGAAACAGGAGCTGCCTCATAGGATATTGATTAGCCTTTTGCAGACACACTATTCTTATGTAATTGTCAACAAACCGGGCAGGGTCTGAATATTTCGTGAGACCCAGAGACGTACTCAATTCGGTTAGTTGGCCTGGGAGCTAATAAGGCAATGATGACTGCCCCCTCAGGAGCAGTACACCCGAGAATAACCACAGAGAGGCGGAGGGAAGAAGTTATTGGGGCAAAACTTGCCGTTAATCACGCCCAGGATGCCGCAAGTCGATATCTTTTGGGACCTATGTGTGTTAAAAGGCGTTTATAGAAGTTGCAAACCCACTCCTGTTACGGCATCAGGTAGCTTGGAAGGTCCTTAAGCCTACAGAAAATAGAGTGGGAGAGTCGTACAAAAAGTGGGTGTTTGGAGGCACAAGGATGAAGAGTACCAGTTTCGCAAATCACCCTTAAGAAGTTCAAGTCAACCCAGTGAAAGGGACCTTGCGTATTTGCTCTTTGGACTGGCATGATGTGCTTCTCTTCCCTTTACTATATGGATTAGTCTACATAGGCCCTATCCCACATTTGAGGGTCAGCGGGGGTCCTCCGGGCTACGCCCTACCAATATTCTATCCCCGATCTTGTGACCCGGGTGCCGCTATGACGCCCTCCCCAATTTTCCCGATTTAAGGCATTTGGCCATCAGGCCATATAGCTGATAAGCTTGATCGGGATCTAGGACGACACGGGGAGAGATGGACCAAAGGAGGAAGCTACCAATATATGTTCGGGCCCTAGGGTTTCCTCATATAAGATGGTAGGGTCTTCCACAGGAGAGAACAAGCTTGGAGCTGGGTCACACTGTTTCAGACCACTTCCTCACAAGGTTCTCCCAAGGAAACATTTGCCCACGAGGAATCAAAGAGAGAGGACTTCTATCACACTTGTGGTCAAACACTGGACTGCTGGGTCTTTTGCCATTACGATATTTTCCCGCATTCCTACATGGCAGGACTCAGATAACCCCTTGCACGGCAAACAATATAGGAGATGGCCGACGGTAATTATAGCGTGCCATGAAGTACAACTGGCCAGTTTAAAAGCTCCGCTTGAATGAGGCTTTATTGAGAATGGATGGCACAGTCGATACGCCGCTCGCCAACTGTGATACGGCGATGCAGGAACATTTCGCAACACGCGCCACTCTACTTTTTTTCTTTATCTTTTTATCACTTCTTTTCTTGTACCACTCTATGCTCTTCCTATTACAGACTCACTTTTGCACCGTCTGTGAAGGAAAAAATACAATGGCTTAATTCAATCTTCAAAAAATTGGAAAAGGCAAGCTGTGCTGCTTGGTATTATCGAATTAAACTGTTGAATATAATAGCGATACAGTAAGTACCCTATTACACCTTCGATAAAATTTTAGAAAAAGGAAAAAATGAATTATACAAAAAATATGATCTATTTGGTAACCCGAGAAATTGAATAGGAGAGAAAACCTAGAGATTGAAAATTTAATGAGTTTAATAATTGATGTAATATAAGTGGAAATTGATAAAAAATATAATTACAATAGGAAAATTTATTTGAAGTTCACGTTTGTTATTAATCTGTTATGAAGGATACGAACTTGGCAACATTAGGCACCTTTTATTGCAAAGGGTGAAGTGATTGGATAAATATTTTGGAAAATTAATATTTATAAATATGCAATCTATTATTAAGTATTAAGAGAATTGGAAGATATTACTTATACAGTATATAGAAATATCTTTATTGGACGACTTTAGGATTGTTATAGAGAGGACCTTGGGCGAAAATGAATAACTACAAGGTAATAAAGAATTTAACTAGGTTAGAGTTAGGTAATTGTGTAATTAAACTAAGAGCAGTTTGTGTAGTAATGATTTAGGGGGGTATAGTATGGATGCTCGTGACAATGTATGCATGTAATTTTGTGTACGGTTTGTAATGGTAGGAATATTTACAGTACAATATAGACTAACGCTAAAGTTGTCTACCAAGGAAAATTGATGAGTTTGTAGATAGCTTTGTGTAGGAAATGTGTCAAAAGGAAAAAAAAGAAAGAAAAGTAGCGAAACGAGTTTCGAACGCATTTCCCGCATCACTGGACAGCCGTTAGCGAGAATCTTAAACCACTTGGCCATCCTGAGTCCCCCCAAAAGACTCATTTAAGCCTCCTGCCTGAACTTCTCGCAGCTACACGTTAAATTACGGTACTTAAAATTTTATAAAGGTTTCCTTTGTACTCTTTGACTCTGTTCAAAACAAACTTGCTGGGGCCGAATGATTTTTTTTTAAGAGATGCTAGATGATTTTTCCAGATGAGCCTATAGGGCAAAAATGTCTATAAATCCTTAAACTAAATTGCCAGATTATAGGAAAAAGTATAGATGCTTAAAATGGGATTCATTACACCACTCCACCGATATGAGTTGTGCGCATTAAAAATTTTTCTATGCACGCCGATCAGAGCTAATATTAATTAATACCTTGTGACATAAGTGCTTGCCTCTGGTGGGATTCGAATTAGCTTTCGCTATCGGTCATTAGATTTAAAGGAACACCAAAACGCGAAATCCAACCAGCAATGGAGGTTCGAGTAACAACCAAGCTCGAATGTCTAGGATATGTTGAGCCTCTGGCCAACGAGTAGATAAGATAATTACAGCCTTGAAGATAGGATAAAGAAACAACTAGATCAAAGTGAAACGCGACAATGGAAGAGGAAAAGGGACGCGGGGTGTTCTTGAGTGGCCTAGAACCTAGGCATGCTGGCAACACGCTTCCCTTTATAACACGCATCCTTTCCATCCAATAACACAGTGTTCTCACCCACATTCAAACTCACTCTAACAGACCCTTTCATCCTTCACATGCCTTACACTCTCCACAGCAGTCTACCTCAATACCGCTAAACACACCTCAAAACACTACCATCTTTCCCTGCATGCAACTTATACACCTCATTTTTACCAATCTTTCTCTCAATCTGATCACTCGCAGGATGCACAACCATACAGCTCACTTTCATAAAATCATAGCCCAAAATCACACCATACTCCCTACTCACCTTATCAATAACAGATAATTCACACTCATTCATCAACATACCATGCATTCGAACAACTGACCTTATCGTTCCAATCACAGGCGCTCTCATACTAGCAATCCCTACCAAACTACCCTTATACTCAGACAGGAGGGATTTATCACTCACCTTGTCATACACATCCTTATACACCAAGAGCTCGTCTTGCATCCAGAATCTATCAAAGCCAAACACTCAATCCCATTCAATTCAACCTTCGCACTCAGACACATACTTCCTACCAGACAGCACTTTCCACTAGACAGACTTACCAACACATTGCTCGCACTCATACACCCAGAGGATACTTCACCAGGTACCCTCTTACAATTCAGTTTCCCGCTTTAGACTTTCCATTCACGCCTTGCGCTCTCAGTCTAATCCAACACTTTTCACTTGAATGACCTTCCATCGCACAATAGCTACATACATTCCTCTGGTCGCGACACATCCTCGCATAATGACCGGCGTTTCCACAGTTACCACATGCAAATCTTCCATTCCCCCCAGCATTTTCTCCACCATTCAACTTCGGACAATCTTTCTTCAAATGGCCTCTTTCTTTACATTCGAAGCACTCTTTCACACTTTCCTGGCAATCCTTTATCCTATGCCCCTTCTTACCACAACCGAAACATGCACCAGACGTTCACCTACAGTCCGCCAACATATGACCCTTCCACACCTACGACATTCCACAATCTTTCTCACACCATTCGGTGTCTCATTTGCTGGGACATACGTCGGTTGCTCCCTCATATATCCATCCACACGCTTACCAGTCATCTGTCCCCTTCCATTTATCCATCCTCCATTCGCCCATCCCGCTTGCCGGTCCAGGAAGCTCGACATCACCCCAGCCGACTCAGCCCTCAGGGCATCCCGATAGCTAACAAACTGCTGGGGTTGGGGAAAGCTCCTGGGCTTCTTACCCACAACATTCACTCTGTACCATCCATCCTCGTCTAAATCACGTTCCTCATCAAATCGCCCGTCTTCGAACAGTTCCAGCACATCCTCCCACACCAACCGTTCATCTGTTAGCCTCATTCTCTCTCCTTTCTTTTCCCATTCATCCATTCATTTACCTTTCGCGGGACCGTATCAAGGAACTTTCTCATCAATTGTTTACATTCCTCTACATCATCATCACCATACCTCTTTCTCGCTATACTCTCAAGCCTATGTGCATACATGTTCACACTTTCACTCTCCCCCATTCGAGCCTTCTCAAATTCATTCACCCTTTTATACTTCACACTCTTTCATTCGTTTCACCTGCCCAATCAGTCTCTCCTTCGCCACCTCATACCTTGGTTCACCCACACTCGTGATCACGCGAAAAAACTCATACTTTTCCATCCAAACACTCTCCTAAAACATTCATCCAGTATCCCTTATTCTCCTGCTACTTGAGCTTGCAATACCGCTCAAATTCATCGCAGAATTCTTCCACACTTTTCCCACCATGTAACCTAAACTTATCCACCTTTGGCACTTTCCCTTATCAAAATACCCTTCCCCACATTCACTTCACTCTCACTTGAACTGCCCTCACTCTCACTCATACCAATCATACCATCACTCTCCTTCATCCGAGTACAATGAGCACACTTTTCCCTCTCACCTTCCGATCCTTCTCCTTTGATCCAGTCTTCCTTCTTCTCTTGTGTTCCACTCTCTTCCATTCTCCGTCCTTCCTATCACTCATAATCATCATATCCTCTCTAAACTCGCACACACTGCCATTGATCCCATTAGTCTTATTCCCTTCGATCGGAGCAGGGGTCAGGGTCCTGTGGCCGGTCCTGCCCCCTTCATTATGTTACTTAGGTCCTTCATTCGTTGGTCGACCTGCTTCTGTCTCTCGTCCATTTTCCTCATCCTGTCTCTCTTCTCATCCAACTCATCATATCATTCTTCAATCCCTCAATCACGCTCCTCAACATCATACATTCCTCCTCTTTCTGCCTCAACTCCAGCCTGAGTCTCTTAACCTCATCATGGAGACCCTGTTCCACAAAGCCATCCTCCCAGGTTAGTAACAAAGATAGAAAAAAGGGAAAAACAACTAAACTACTTGTCACTCTAATTGGATGTGGACTGCAATTCAATCCTGTCACGCCCCCAGTTTCGAGATCTCATGTCCTTATTCGGTCGCCAAATGGAGTGGGCCGAAAATCTAGACTTTAACCCCAATCGATCCAAACCGCTTCTTACACTAATTAGGACGTGAGAAATCGAGGGAGAAATGAAATGGATTTTATATACAGTCCTTTATAAAAAAATATGGGGTAAATATTTACAAGAGATCTCGTTACAACACTAATTATATTATATATATATATATATATATAACAATTAATATTATCTGATGAATACCAATGAATATTTATACAAAAAACAACATTCAATTAGACTATTAACAAAAAGAAGAGATGCAAAGTCAAACTACAAGAAAAATATCTGCCTGGGCAATAACAACAAACGATAACACAGCAAACAAAGAAGTCATTAACAAGAGGTCTAAAGCAAACACACGGACCAAAAAAAGAAGAAAAGTCTCACGTGTTACCCAGATGGGTATTGGCGTCTCAAGCGTTTTACACCCCCTCCCCCCAAAAAAAACCTGGCGCCTCCGAGCTCGTACAATATTGCGATCTGCTCGCCTCTTGAGGCTATTAAAGCCCTCTCTGTCCAGTCGGGACTCACAATAACTTCCTGACGTACAAGGTATATTCTATTTAAATATTGCAAATCTTACAATCTCAGTTTACAATAGACATATATCCAAACCGTATTTATAAAAGTTAATTTAAGTAAATCTTGTAAAATTTATTAGAGTGGCCTTTCGCAAATCACAAATTGTGTAGCAGAGGGAGAAAAAAACAACATTTTAGACAAACATTGATCAATCAACTTTTAGACATAAGCAATGTAATAATTGTCCAATCAGCGCCATGATAGACTTCTATTTGTTCTGAAATTTCAGCCCACCATCAGAAATAAGGTAAAAGTGTGCCCTTCCTTAGAGTTTTTACAAAAAGACCAAACTTACCTGAATGCATTAACCCCATAAAAACAGAAAATAGCTTGAAATAAAAAAAAAGTCAGGCAGGGCTAAATCTAACCTCTAATATCATGAATGAACTGAAACATGCAGATATGAAATAGGCGATAAAAGATTAGCTTCAAGAACAAGATCTATTTTGTATGGAGCCACGTATAGTCGACCCATGATATAGTACTGCATACCGGGGAGTTGAACTTCCTAGTTACGGAAGAGAAATACTACAAAGCGGGAAGTTTATCTTCCTATTTACGAAAGAGAAATACTACAAAACGGGAAGTTTGTCTTCCCATTTATAAGGTTCAATGTGTGAACCGTTTAAAAATTTCAAACGAATGTTTACTAGGTTCGACCCCTACAGGTTTATTCCCGTTTTCTTGTGCTGAGGATATTTTCCTCTTTTTGAAAATCTCATGTGCAAGATTAAAGCAGGATTCCTCGGTTATCGCGATTATTCCTTGTTTCAGAGACGGTAACAAGTTATCTTCATTTATGTCCGCTCATAGTCGTATATACTTATATTTCCCTTTCATGATACCTGTTGATTTCGAGATTTTAGGTAATGATGCAGATGGTGAGACGTATATCCTCATGCCTATTTAATCAGTTGTTTTGCAGATTTTTGATGTTACAGTATTGGCGATCTCCTTTGATTGTATAGGTTTATTGTGCAATAGCGTACATTTATACATAATCATAATACAAATAATAATAAAATAAAAACAAAACAAACAAACAACAAAAAAAGGCAAATACAGTAATAATATGATACAATAATATAAATACATGTATAAAGGCACACATTACACAAAGCGGGCAGCCCGTCAGTGTTGGCGTGCAGTAAGACGTGGTGGAGCATTCCACGCGTTTCTTGTCTGCTGCAAGTGGGTGGCGTCGGTCTTCATCACCTGTCGCCCGGCTGGGTGCGAGCGGCGATTAGCGCGGAGGGGGTGCTGTTCTCAGCACCTCCAGCAGCTCGTTTGTTGGGGTGTGGCGGAGTACCTGGGCGGATCTTGCCTCTCGCGCCCTCAGTAGGGCGCCTCTTACAGGGGGAGGGGCTGGTGCTCGCTCTGGCCTGAGGCGGGCGGTGGCTGGGCAGGAGAGGAGGTAGTGCACCAGTGGGCGCCGGGAGCGGCCGCCGCAGTGTTCGCACCTCCCTGCCACAAAGTCGGCGTGCAGCTCTTCCCGCGTGGAGTAGCCCAGCCTCACACGCTGTAGCAGCACGCCGTTCGCTCTGGGCTGCTGGAAGGATGGGTTCAGTGGGCGATAGGCTGTGGCTGCAGCATACCATGCAGCTTGCCTCTTGATTGCTTCCCATTCTTGGTGCTGCTGGTGGGCGTTGTGGGCGGCCCTGCGTTTAACCTGTACCTTGAGCTGCTGCAGGCTGGGGCGCACGGTCCAGGTGATGATGGGGCCGTGGGCGGCTCGTTTGGCAGCAGCGTTGCCGCGCACGCCAACGTGGCTGGGAATCCAGTGGAGCCGGACCTGAGCTGCCAGGTCCTGCAGAGTGCACAGGATAGTGGTGGTGAGGTGGATGTTGTCCCGGGTGTGGGCGTGCTGCAGTCCCGACCGAGAGTCAGTGTGTATCACCACAGTGGCCTCCCGGCAGAGCGTGCTGGAGGGCGTGCAGGATTGCTACCAGCTCCGTCTGGAGGGTGGAACAGTGGTCTGATGTCCTCCACGCCTGCGCCAAGCCACTCGTGACGAAGGCGGCGCCGGACCTCCCGCTGTCGGGGTCGACGGAGCCGTCAGTGAAGTACACTGCGCTGCCTGGCTCCGTGACCTCAGACATAGCCATGAGGGCGTGCTGGCGCAACTCCTCGGTGAGGCAGTTCGCTTTGCTGTCGGGCAGCTGTGTGACGAAGTGTGCGGCGGGAGGGTCCCATGGTGGTGGTGGAACGTAGGCGGATTTGGGGGTGTCGGGGTCGCGCCACAGCCAGTTCCCTGCCCGGTTGAGGGAGTTGGTTGCTAGGCTGACGTTTACAAGCCACCTGTTGCTACGCAGTAACTCGATGCACTGCGCCACGGCCATTCAGCGATCTCCTTATTTAGACACTAATTTATATTCATGAGTTGCACACATTACGGTAAACATGAGTGTGAAATAAAATTAATGAATTTGTACATTATTTTTGCATTATTTATCTACATACCAATGTTTATCATTACTGTGTAATTTTACAATCTTTCTTTTATTATATACAGGTGGTTAATGTTGCCGTATAATTAGCATTCTCTGCTTTAAGACGAGCTTTAACACATATATTAATCTATCTGAACACATAGTTTATCGCACATACTATCGTATCATGATTTCGTTGTTTACTTACAGGTATTATATTTACAACTCTTCCAATGATAATAAAAACGGTAATACTTCAGATTAAGGGCGCACGGTAGGTGGCGCTGTTAGTAGGCTACAATTTTGGGCTATAATATATCTCTTATGACGTCAGACGGTAGCTTCAGATGTGACCAATTACGGCGTTATATTTTTTTGTTGTTTTGATTTGTAACTTTTAGTCTATATTATTTACTAAATATCTGCGCCTCTGCTCGTTTATATTTTTTTCTAAGTTAGCTAAGGTTTCATGATGTCTTTTATTGTTGTTTTTTTTGTTTTCGTTTTTTTTTTGTTTCGCAGTGAACAATAACAGCTTCTTACTGGCAACGTCGTAGCTATAAATAGAACCCGCTCAGCATTGGTTTCTCTTTCGTTATGGCTTTTTCATGCTCTAGTTGTGTTTCTTCGTTATTCGAATTCGGGTTTATTTTGCATGACCGCGAAAAACTTTTAGATTATTTAGAGGCGCATAAACTAATCAAGAAACCTATAAAAGTAAGTATTGTTTGTCATAAGGTTAGTTTTTTCTGCCAGTAAAAAGCTGTTGGGGAAAAAAACAGTAATTCAATGGGACTGCTCGTGGGGGAGATATCACTGCGGGCGGGCCACCCTGCGATGATCCTCAGTTTCAATCAATAGGGAGGTCTGGGGGGCGCAGCCCCCCAGTAAATACTTATATACAAAAAAATATAACGCCGTAATTGTTCACATCTGACGCTACCGTGTGACGTCATAAGACATATATTGTAGCACAAAATTGTAGCCTATAAACAGCACCCCGAAACTGAAGTGTTACCATAAAAACAATGCTATCTTACAAGATTTTCTTCCATATTAGAAATCTTGATATTTGAATAAGTTTGAATATAAGTGAATAATTATAATTATACTGGTGATATCTCGGAACCATCCTTAAATAGGTACCAAAGGTCACTTTTTTCTTACTTAGAGTCTCCGACCTATGTTTCTTTTATCAAATCGACCATTTATTTGATTAAAATAAAATATGCAGCAGGGTTGGATAAAATACTGATTTCTATAAGTCAAATACAATTACAAATACTTTTGTTTCTGAATCTAAAAATACAAATACAAGTACTAGTTAAAAAAATACAAATAAAAATACAAGTAGGGGAAGGTGGGGTAAGATGGACCCATGGGGTGAGATAGACCCCCCCCATCTAATCCCAACCAGAAAGGACAAGGTTCAGATTGTGGTTGCTAGATGTCCTTCACGTCATCCCTAAGTGATGTATTTGCAGGCAGAAATCACGCCCAGTAGTCCATTTGCGCTCAGGAGTGAAGTTACGTTTTTTTCATGGTGCTGATGTTATTTGCACAAGGTAAGATACTGGATTGTTTGCATAGCTATAATGACTTACTATTTATGCTGCATATGCCCATTTGTGTGTACATTATAGGTATGTGCCATAAATTGCTATACAAAACATGGATGTTCTGTTGAAAATTTCTGAGATTGAATATTTCCTTTTGGGGTAAGATGGAACCCATGGGGTTCCGTCTTACCCCTTACCATAAATATTTCATAAACCCTTAACATTTTCTTTCCTTTTTCTTTATAGATGCCCAGGAAATACGTGAGAGTCAGTGGTAGAGGGAAATGGAATGAGGCAGCTATGAACAGTGCAATAGCTGCAGTTAGAGAAGAAAAGATGGGCTTGAAAAAATACTCAAAATAATTCAATGTGCCCAAGACTATTCTTGGTCGCCGTGTCAGAGATAAAAATAAGATAGCAACTGGTTCAACAAAGGTAAGAAACTGTCTAGCACATGCCAAAGTTAACTATCTTGCCTAGCACTTCCTGAAAGTTTAACCTTTTTGAATGACTTACTGTATGCATTGATTCCTGTTAACCTTTGTCTTTAATGCTTGCTGTTTGTGTCCTGCAATATTTTATGTTTTGTCATATTTTTTTTAATTCAAACTTCTAACAAATTGCATCTGTCTCATTTTCCAGATGCTTCGCCCTATCAGGACGGTATTCAGTGCTGCACAAGAAGCAGAGTTGGTTACTCACATTTTATCGATGGAGGAACAATTTTTTGGACTGACTAAAAGGGATTTTCGCTACATTGCATTTCAGGCAGCGGAAAGGAATAACGTGGACCACAAATTTAACAAAATAGTGAGATCTTGCTACGAAACAGGTTTCTTCATTTCATGCTTAGTTTACATTCTAGTATGATACACATAGGAGTTTGCCTTTATTCCAATTACAGCACCTGTTTCTGTCTTTAACCAGGTTGGACTTGCTGGTAAAGACTGGTTACTAGGCTTCCACCTGCGCCACCCAGAACTTGCAATTCGAACTCTAGAACCAACTTCTGCTGCTCAAGCAAGATGATTTAATCAGACAAATATTTAAAAGTTTTTTGACATCTTATCTTCAGTGCAAGCAGATCATTCCATACCTCCACACATGACTTTTAATGTCAATAAGACAGGTGTTACAACGGTGCAGACAAAGCCTACAAGAATCCTCGTTCTGCGGGTTAAAAACAGGTTGTCATACTGACTTCTGCTGAAAGGGGAGTTTTAGCTACAGCAGTTTGCTGGATGTCTGCTGGGGGCCAATTTGTTCCACCTTTTCTCATCTTTCCGCGAGTTCGAATGAAGCAAGAATTGAAGGATGGTGCTCCTCCAGCAACTGGATTTGCATGCCATTCATCTGAGTAGATGCAGCTCTCTCTCCATTTTTACTGAATGGTTTCTTCACTTTTTAGCTCACACCAAGCCATCAGTGGATGATCCAGCATTATTGAGTATGGATGGCCATATGACTCACATAAAGAATCTTGATGTCATAAGTCCTTCCAGGGACAATTATGTCATGATTGTCATTTTGACACCATATTGTAGTCACCAAATGCAACCACTGGATGTTTCCTTCATGAAAACACTGAATGCCTACTATGTGAGGGCTATTGAAACATTCCTCAAAAACAATCCTGGCAGGCAGGTGACTATCTACAAACTAAGTGAATTGTTTGGAGAGGCCTATCTACAGGCTGCTCTTCCAAACACAGCCATCAATGGGTTTAGGAAAACAGGAATTTGCCCATTGAATAAGCATGTTTTCGGCGAAGCTGACTTTTTACCTGCCCACCCCACAGATATTCTATTAAATGGTGAACAGGAAGCGGAAGATCCGTACGACCTAGTTGCCCTTCCAATCATACCTACTGAGAATGAACCTGAATTGGAAGTAGCTGATGAACCTGTGCTGTGCCTGAACCTGTAGCACCAAACGTGACTCGGAACCTGTTCAGGCCAGGTAGTTCACCCCAGGAAATAATTCCCTTGCTAGAGGTGGCTACAACTAGACGAAAGAAGAGACCCAGTTCTCAAGGGGCGAGCTCTTATTATGACAGAATCCCCATATAAGAAAGAGCTAGAGTCAGAAATTTAGAAGAAAATTAAAGAAGAACTCACTCTAGCAAAGAGAGAGAGAAGAAAAGAAGAAACCAGAAACTCTAGCATCCAAAAAACGACCAAACAAAAGCATGATAAAACAAAAAACAACATAGACAGCAAAAGCTGGACCATCCTGAGTTCATGAAAGTGACTGTGAGAGTGAGGAAGATTCAGCTGTCTGTTTGTATTGCAATGACTCATTTGGTAATTCTCTGCGAGGTGAAGGGTGCGTTTGTTGTGTCATTTGCAAGAGATGGGCACATGAGCAATGTGCAGGAATGCAAGATGATGAAGAGGTATTTTTGTGTGAACTATGCAGGCAATGATTAGTTTCTTTATTTTATGGTATAGCGCTATGAAGGACACATACAGGAGTAAAATGGGCAATGTGGAGGGGTACAGGATGATGAGGAAAATGGTTTTCTACGTCATTTATGCCAGTAAAGATATTTTTCTTTGTTTTAAGGTTGCAGATTATGGCAAAGATGGACCCCTGGGGTCCATCTTACCCGTAATATTTTATTTTGGTGACATTAAAATAGTTTTTTTGAACATTCGGTGTTTCAATCTTTTCCTCCAAAAACCATGACCAGGGTGCGTATTGTAATCATAACACACCAAAGCACGACCACACCCGCTAAAACCTCACAAAATTATATTAATGTGGTTTCTAAACTAGTTATTTTGTTAAGTAGTCCATCTTACCCCACCTTCCCCTACTTCTATTCCAGATTTCAAAAATAAAAATACTCTTGAAATTATACAAAAAACATAAATAGCTTCTTGTATCACTCCAATAGTGCATTTGCCAAGTTAAATCAGGAGATCGGTTTACTTTCCGTGAATAGTTTGAGGCTGCGCTCAAGGCCAAATACAACTGGTGTAACGCAAGAAACTGTAACCATGTTTTCTCCTTCCATTTGCGTCATCACATCTTGGAACGGCTCCAAAACTTGTATAACTTCTTTCAACATTACTATTTTCATTTCTTTCAACTCTTCTATATTTGGTTCGATCCTAGGAAACGAATAGCTGAGTTGACTCCGTCGGTTTTCTTGAGAACTGTCTTAAAAATTGTCACTTGGGAGTTCCATCTAGTAGCGTTGGCAGACTGCAGCGAAACCCCAAAATTTCCAAGAACGGTGGTACCACAGTAGATCAACGTATTGCAACTACACTACTACAACACTTGTGTATCACAGTTGCAATTGCACTGTTTCTGACACAGGGATCATTGAAGGGATCTCGTATGCAGATTTGTTGTGTGTGTGCAAAGCAACTGGACCGATCCGGTGGCAGAAGGTCAAGTACCTCATTCAGATCAAGTTCTTCTTCCAAAATATGAAGGTCAGTGATGTCTTCATTTTCACCGCTACTTTCATTCCTTATTTCATTTCCATATAATCCTGGTAGACAGACATTAAATGATCTCACCATAGGCGAGGCATTATCTGCAACCACCTTCGTCACGTTTCCACGAATTCCGAATTTAGTGACTATATCTTCATATGCTGTAGCGATGTTAACAGCTGTATATCGTTCTATAAACTGATCGCAAGCAATGACGCGCGACTTTAGCTCCCATGATGAGTTGATGAAGTGTACAGTAACAGCAAGAAACTATATCATTTACCGATTCGTCCAATGTCAGGTAAATACGATGGAGATGTTCGAATTCTGTTATCAATTGTGACTCGATGTCCTTCGCTCTCTACAGAAGTTAAATGTTTCTAAGTGTGGTTCTGCTTGGAAACACGAAGCATGGTTCTGCTTCGTGAAGAGGAACTCTAAAAGTCTTACTTTCAACAATACTCAAAGGCAGTTGGTCACATGCGATGGAGTCTAAGAGTTTCTTTACTAGACATCGTTGTTTGATGTGATTAGCGTAATTTTCTTCCTCTTGTGCAGGTTTGACTTTGAAGAACGAGGTCATTTTGGTCTGTGAGTGTGACGCAGACCTTTCACGCTTCTTCTTTTCCTCTGCTGCTTCAAGGTGTCATATTCATTATACTGAACCTTGTGAACTCTTCTGAGGTGGACAGTTATATTAGATGTTGCCTTCATTGCTGCCGCATACGACCTTTTGCACTGCAAACAGTCGGCTATGAGATTCTTGTCAGTAGACTTGACATTGACAGAGTAGAACTTTGCCAGTGCAGCTGATAGTTGAGGTATTTGTACGTCCTCTCGGACCTCCTCATCCCCGATTGAAGGATCATCTGGTGTAACAACGTCTTCGTTATTCATTAGCAAAATGAAAATTGAGAAGTGAGAAGAAATTAAAGTTCACGTAATTATTATTGAGTAGATTACATTATTGTAGATTCAAATTTTATATATTTAGTGTTTGTTTTCATGTACCAATTCAATAGAAGGTTATATAATTCATATGAGCTATATTTAAGTTAAATTTAAATTTGAGTTATATTTTAATTCCTATATTATTAGAAATAAACATATAAAACTTCTTTTCTTTTAAATTTACCTTATCATAAATCATATATCTGAGTACTAAAACAGAAAGTTAAGAAAGAAAAAAAACTAAAACTAAAATTGAAAATTACAGTAAAGAAACAAAAGTATAAATTGGTTAATAACAAATCTAAAAAAAATAAGAGCAATTAATTCCTCCCTATAAAACATTAAGTGACCCCCCCCCAATAACAATAAAATAAAATAAACCAAATAAAATAATGATAATAAAGTGGTTAAAACAAACACAAACCTAATAGGAAAAAGTAACTTAAAAATATATACAAATATGTGTGAAAAGGAAAAAAAAGATGGAGAAACCTGTTGATTTTAAAATTTAACTAGTATTTTAAGAGAGAGAGAGAGAGTGTAACAACAAGGAAAGAAGGTACCCTAAAAGACCTTACGGTCCATTCAAGGAGGATACCTTTAGACTAGCAATCGAGCGGGCACATGACTGCTCAATTGTTTTGTGTCCCTAAACGGCCACTTTTCAAGACTTTGTCTAGTCTTGACTTGAACTGGTCAACATATTCACTGTTGACAACTTCCACTGGAAGTTGTCACAGATTGCGGTTGTATCGCTTCAGTTCAAGTTTGAAGCCGTGATTGCGCGTTCTGTTACCACTCAGTGTGAAAATATCCCGGTAGTCAACATTGTCGGACCCTCGAAGTATTTTGAAAACTTCGATGAGCTGACCACGCAGTCTACGGGTTTCCAGCGAGAACAGATCTAATTCCCTTAGTCTATCTTCATATCTTTTATGTCGGATAGAGGGAATCAGTTTGGTTGCCCTAGCTTGTACGCGTTCCAACCTTGCGATATCCTTTCGAAACGAAGGACTCCAAAATTGTACGGCATACTCCAGGTGCGGCCGAACTAGGGAGTTGTACAGACAAAGTACTATCTCCTTGTTACGGTATCCAAACTGACGCTTTATGTAGCCTAACATCCTTTTGGCTTTCTTCTCTTCCTCGATGCACTGTTTTGAGAACTTGAGGTCGCTAGTGATAGTAACACCCAAGTCTTTCTCAGTGTCACTCGATTCAAGAGCAGTGCCCTTAAGGATGTACTGAGATTTAGGGTTTTGGTGGCCGATATGCATTACTTTGCATTTTCCCACGTTGAAAGGCATTTGCCACGTGTCCGACCATGCCTTAATTCTTTGAAGGTCCTCTTGGAGACGGGCAGTGTTCCCCTCCTTTGCCACATTGATACCAAGCTTGGTCTCGTCGGCAAATTTGGAGATTTTGGCAACCATGTCACCGTCCATGTCGTTGACAGATAATAAACAGTAGTGGTCCCAGGACGGAATCTTGAGGGACACCGCTAGATACGGGCGCCCATTCAGAGGCCCGTCCATTCACCACTACTCGTTGACGTCTGTCACTTAGCCAGCTCTCTATCCAATCTGCTACATTGCTGTCTATGCCCTGTGCACGCATTTTCCGGAGAAGGCGGCGGTGTGGTACCTTATCAAAGGCCTTTTGGAAGTCAAGGTATACAACATCTACCGCTTTATCTCGATCATGCTCACTGAACACAAAGTGGAAGAATTCCACAAGATGCGTCAGGCATGACCGTTGCCTTCGGAAGCCGTGCTGGGAACTCTTCAATAGCAGGTTTGACTCTAAATAAGACGTTATCTTGTCCACTATCATGCTTTCCATGAGTTTACCGACTATCGAAGTCAAACTGATGGGTCGGTAGTTTGACGGATGGCTGGGGTCTTCTTTCTTGAAGATCGGAGTCACCTCCGCCTCACGTCAGTCTCTAGGAACGCATCCAGTCCGGATTGACATGTTAAAGATAGCACACAGATGTCGTGATACTTCATCGCACACTTCCTTCAACACCTTGGATAGAAACCCGTCCGGTCCGGGGGACTTATTCGTCTTTAGATCAGCGATCTTTTTATTTTTTTTTCTCCTTCGGTGAAGTCCAGTACCTCCAGCTTTTTCCCCGAGTAGGAATCCGTGGGCTGGGGGATGGGACCACACTCTTTAGTAAACACTGAAGAGAAGTAGTCATTGAGCAGGTTAGCATTTTATGCAGCTGTGTGAGTTAATGCACCCTCCTCGTCCTCTAAGGGCCCAATCCTACGATGGATTAGTTTACGGCTATTTACATAGCCGAAGAACTCCGAGGGATTCTCCTTGCAGAGTCTCGCCACTCGGAGTTCCTCAGACCGTTTAGCCGCCCTTATGCTGGACCTCACTCTTCTGGCTAGCCTCCGGTACTCGTCAAAGGCACCCGAGATCTTCGATCACCGGTACGCATTTCTCTTCTCCCTAAGCAGTTGGCTGATTTCTCGATTAAACCACTTTGGTTGAACAGAAGACCGACGGAGGCATTTCAGAGGGATGCAACTTGATTTTAGACTCGTGTACTTATTTTGGAAATTCTTCCACGAATCCTCAACATCTTCTCAGTCAGCCAAGCACAAAGGCTTGCAAAGTCTGCTTTTCTCAAGTCAAGTTTCCTTGATTGACTGGTAACAGACCTTATCTTCGCGATCTTGACGCTAAATCTAACTAGCTGGTGATCACTGCCACCGAGCCCTTAGCCTACAGAGACATCCTCAACGATATCATCCTCAGAGGTGAAGACCAAGTCGAGGATATTGTCTCCTCTCGTCGGTTCTCTGACCCATTGAGTGAGGAACTCGTTGTTGGCGAACTCCAAGATTAGCGCGCTCTCGCCACAGGCTGCTCTGGTTTTCCAGTCAACTTAGCTGTTGAAGTCGCCCATAAAGATGCACACTCTGCCTTGAAAAAGCTCACCCAGCAGCTGGTACAGTTCCCTGTCCTCCTCAACGGGTTGGGAAGGGGGCCTTAAACCAGCAGGGTCCTGTATCTGATAGGACCTATCTCTAGGTCAACGCCTAGGAGCTCGTGGTCGGATATAACGTTGGGGTTCGTAGATTCAATTGTATCCTTGACATACAACATTACACCACCACTCTCTCTATCTGGCCTATCTTTGTGGAAGAGTTGGTAGCCAGGAACCGTGAATTCGCCTTCAAAGTCTCGGTTTGAGGTTTTTATCCACGATTCTGTTATGGCTACCATTTCGGGTTCTTCTGTCGCTACGAGGCCACGGAGCTCAGGAAACTTGTTCCTGATTGACCTCGCATTGAACAGAAGAACCTTCAAGGAGTCCATGAATTTCGGACCCCTTATACTCTTCCGTTTCCCGGCTTCCTGGGTTATCGCGGTGGCACCATTTTTGACAACCTCCGAGAAGGTTGTTTGGGGAGTGACTCGGACGTACTGGCGTACGTTTGCCTTCCCAATGGGTTCGACACTCCTTTGGGTGCGCTCCACGACATCCTGGATGAGGTTAGCTAGGAATGCCTTGCCCTTAAAGGAGAGGTGCACCCCGTCCCTTTGGTAGAGGTCTTTTCTACCATAGAATACGGCGTACGGGTCGACAAAAATACCCCCTCCGCCGTACAGAGGTCTGCAAGGCGCCTGTTTAGCGACAGTTTCCTCAAGTGGGCAGTCTGGCTTGGACCCCACCTCGGGAGCATCCTCATCACGACGCGTCTGCGGATTTTCAATCCACAGTCGTCGACAGCGCCCATAACTGTCTTCATAATCTCACCTGTAGGGCCTACCCTACCTCCTCTGAGGTAGAGGTCGTTGCCACTTACCATAAGGGCAACGACTGAAGTCTCTGAAATCTGAGACTTCTCGGCCTCAGCTCTTACCTGCTTATTTCCACAGCCTGGGAGGCAGCTCACCTTAACGCTTGTGCGAAGGCGGGCCACTAGCAGGGGCTTCAGCACCCGTGCTTGAGAATCACCAATAAGGGTGACTCTTTCACATTTGTCTGCAGACGACTTAGTCTTTCCTTTCGGAGGCGACTTGCTGCTTTCCTCTTGTATCTCTGAATTTTTTTCTTCTTTTTCTTCTTCTTTTTATTCTTCTTCCTCTTCTTCTTCTTCTCGTCTTCATTTGTTATCTCTTCTTCTATTTCCCGTTTCTCTTCTCCTGCTTCTACTTTCTCGTACTCTGTTTCCACTTTCTTTTCTTCTCTTTCTACTTTCTCTTCAACTCTTTCTACTTTCTCTTCTTCTATTTCTACTTTCTCTTCTTTCTTTTCTTCTTTTTGGCTCGTTGAAGAAGCCCTTCAGCAGAAGAAATCGGCTGTTGGACGTCAGGAACCTTCTCGCCTGAGCATCTGCATCTCTCTTTTTTTTAAGAGTTGAACTTCCCTTTTAAGGAGGGAGTTCTCCTCTCTCAGTTGAGCGATGCTCTCGCCCAGGCGCTTCTCGAGTTCGCAGAAGTCACAGACACTGACGGCATCTGTGAGCTCCTTGCAATTCCTTTCCCTGAAGGCTTCACTCCATCTGTAGACTTTGCATATTTTGCAGATTAGCTTTCGAAACGGAGGACCATTCTTCTTCGCCATCTTACAAAACATTCGGACCATACGCATTGAAAAAGGGTTTTTTGGTTGTGATTTTATCTCGCACTAATCACATCCGCCTATTTCCAGGAGGTTTTCGGTCGTTCGGCGAACAGAAACCCTTTGACCAAGCACACCAACCCTAAGGTCTCCCCTGGGCCGGACGTCCCCAATCGTGCCGCAGCTCCCAACTAAGCAGCACGAGAGCCCCAGTGAACTGATTCTCTGATTTTTCGACAGGGGTGCTTGAGGTGTAACTGTCTTCCTACTAAGCCCTACTAATCAACTAAAAACGGCCAGACTTAAGGCAAATAGTAAAGCTAAGTGCCCACGACTTCATCCGAGATCTTTAGCTGATCTGGCAACCAGCAAGGCACAAAAGCTCTCTCACCAAAGAGCAGTTGAGCCTTTATTCACCAAGTAGCGGTCACAAGGAGCTGGTCAGGCAATTATACGTTAGGAGAAAGCTTCAAGGGGTACCTAGCATTTCTCCATTAATCGTACCCTAAACGCCTGAGATCCCTTCAATCTCAGTCTCTTGTAACCTATGAGTGCTCCAAGGCGTTATTTAAAGAGGTTCCAAAGCCTCTCTTCTCACGCGGCATAAGGGAGCTGGTGAGGCCCTTATTAATAAACAACTTATGTGTAATAGAGATGAAGGTTTATTTTTTGTTATTGGGTTTTTGTTTTGATTTTTTGACAGTTGAAGAGAGTTGGTGAAACTTAGTACTAACAGAATCGAAGAGGTTGGTAGGGGGATGCGAGGAGACACATCAAAGAAGTGGTAGAGAAGTTTGACAACCATTAGTCTGGATCCTACTACAGCTACCTTACTACCATGGGTGACCCTACTGGACTAAAAGTCCCCCAGCTTAGCTAGCTTAACTCAGGCACATTACGCAAGCTCTCTCACCGAGAGAGAGAGAGAGAGAGAGACAGAGAGAGAGAGAGAGAGAGAGAGAGAGAAAAAAAAGCTACAAGGAGCTACAAGAAAAATAAGTAGCCTAGAGGACCTTACGGTCCATACAAGGAGGGTACTTTTGGCGCAATCTTCGAAGGTGTCCGTTGGCAACCTCGAAGATCACTCACGAGGATCTTAACGGCAATTTCGCAAAACTTTATCTAGTCTTAACTTGAACTGGTCAACCGATTCACTGTTGACAACTTCCCTCGGAAGTGCGTTCCAACTACCGCAGATACTGTAAGTGAAGAATTTCCCACACAGATCACGGTGGTATCGCTTCAGTTCAAGTTTAAAGCCGTGATTTCTTGTTCTTCCCTCGCTGAGCTGGAAAATATCCCCGTAGTCCAGTCTGTCGAAGCCTCGAAGTATTTTGAATATTTCGATAAGCTGACCACGTAGTCTCCGCTCTCCAGCGAGAACATATCTAATTCCTTTAATCTATCTTCATAACTTTTATGTCTGATAGAGGGAATCAGTTTGGTTGCCCTGGCTTGCACGCGTTCCAATCTCGCGATGTCTTTTCGGAATGAAGGACTCCAAAATTGTACGGCATACCCCAGGTGCAGCCGAACGAGGGAGTTATACAGACAAAGTACTATCTTCCTGTTACCGTATCCAAACTGGCGCTTTATGTAGCCTAACATCCTTTGGGCTTTCTTCTCCACCTCAATACACTGTTTCGAGAACTTGAGGTCACTCGTGATAGTTACACACAAGTCCTTCTCAGTGTCGGTGGATTTAAGAGCAGTGCCCTTAAGGATATACTGAGATTAGGGGTTTCTGTTGCCGATATGCGTCACTTTGCATTTGTTTACGTTGAAAGGCATTTGCCACGTATTAGACCACTCCCTAATCTTCCGAAGATCTTCCTGCACGCTTGCAGTATTTCCATCCTTTGCAACGTTCATACCAAGCTTGGTATCGTCGGCAAATTTGGAAATCTTGGCAACCATGTCACCGTCCATGTCGTTGACGTAGATGATGAATAGTAGTGGTCCCAGGACAGAACCTTGAGGCACCCTGCTAGTAACGGGCACCCACTCAGAAGCATGTCCATTCACCACCACCCGTTGCCGTCTGCAACTTAGCCAGTTCTCGATCCAGCAGGCTACTTTTCCGTCTATGCCCAGCGCTCGCACTTTCCGGAGAAGGCGGCGGTGTGGTACCTTATCAAAGGCTTTCTGAAAGTCTAAGTACACCACATCCACCGCCTTGTCCCGATCGTGCTCACTGAACACGAAGTGGAAGAATTCCACAAGGTTCGTCAGGCATAACCGTTGCCTTCGGAAGCCGTGCTGGGAACTCCTCAGTATCAGGTTTGACTTAAATGCGAAGTCATTTTGTCCACCATCATGCTTTCCATGAGTTTACCGACTATCGAAGTCAGACTGATAGGTCGGTAGTTTGACGGTTGGCTACGGTCTCCTTTCTTGAAGATATGAGTCACCTCCGCCTCATGCCAGTTTCTAGGAACGCATTCGGTCCGGATTGACATGTTGAAGATTGCGCTCAGGTGTCGTGACACTTGATCGTGCACTTCTTTCAACACTTTAGGTAGAAGCCCATCCGGGCCAGGTGACTTATTCATCATTAGGTCAGTGATTTTCTTTTTGATTTCTCCTTCGGTGAAGTCCATATCCTCCAGCTTTTCCCCCGAATAGGAATCCGTCGGCTGGGGGATAGGACCACACTCTTCAGTAAACACTGAAGAGAAGTAGTCGTTGAGGAGGTTAGCATTTTCTGCATCTGAATGCTTTAATATCCCATCCTCATTTCTCAAAGGGCCAATCGTTCGACGGATTGGTTTACGGCTGTTTAAATATCCAAAGAACTCCTTGGGATTCTCTTTACAGAGTCTCACCACTCGGAGTTCCTCAGACCGCTTAGCCGACCTTATACTGGACTTCAATCTCCTGGCTAGCCTCCAGGAATTGTCAAAGTCACCCGAGATCTTCGATTGCCGGTACACAGTTCTCTTCTCCCTAAGCAGTTGGCCGATTTCTCGATTAAACCACTTTAGTTAAACAAAAGACCGACGAAGGCATTTCAGAGGGATGAAACGCGATTGAAGACTCAGGAATGTGGTTTTGAATCTATTCCACGAGTCTTCAATAGCATCGCACACTTCTAGCCTCACGTCAGTCAGTCCAGCACGAAGGCTTGCAAAGTCTGCTCTTCTCAAGTCAAGTTTCCTTGATTTACCAGTTGCAGGCCCTGCCTTCGGGACTTTGACTACAAATCTAATTAGTTAGTGGTCACTGCCACCGAGCTCTTTGCCAACAGAAAGGTCCTCAACGATGTCTTCCTCAGAGGTAAAAACCAAGTCGAGGGTATTTTCTCCTTTCGTTGGTTCTCTCACACATTGAATCAGGAACTCGTTGTTCGCGAACTCCAGGAGTAGTGCGTTCTCGCCACAGGGTTCTCTGGTTTCCCAGTCAATTTGTGTGTTGAAATCTCACATGACGATACGCCCTCTGTCTTTTACAAGTTCGCTTAACACCTGGTACAGACTCCTGTCCTGTCCTGAGAGTTGGGCAGAGGGTCTGTAAAGCAACAGGGTCCTATATCTGGCAGGAACTATCTCTAGGTCAACACCTAGTAGTTCATGGTCGGATACGATGTTGCCATGGGGCGAGTTTAGACTATCTTTGACATACAAAATCACACCGCCATCCTCTCTGTCTGGCCTATCTTTCAGGAAGAGCTAGTAGCCAAGAATCGTGAATTCACCTTCAAAAATCTCGGCTTGAGCTTTTTATCCACGACTCCGTTATGGACACCATCTCAGGCCACAGAGCTCAAGAAACTTATTCCTGATTGACCTTGCATTGAACAGAAGAACTTTGACGGAGTCCCCCAGTGTCTGAATCCCTACGCTCTTCCGTTTTCCGGCTTCTCTTGTGTGGCAGTACCCCTCTTTACCACATCTAAGAAGGTCGTTTCAGGAGTGACACGGGCATACCGTCCTACGTCCGCCCTTACTCTGGGTCGGAGCTCCTCTGTGTCCGCTCCTCGACATCCTGGATTAAGTTACAGAGTACAGCCTTTTCCTTGAATGAAAGTTGCACTCCGTCCCTTTAGTAGAGGTCGTTTCGACAGTAAAAGGTGCGCTAAGGGTCCAAAAAGAAGACTCCTTCCCTCGTACAGAGTTCGGCCAGGCGAGGGTTTAAGGTCACGTTCCTTGCGTGAGATGTTCGGTTAGGACCTCTTCTTGGGAGCATCCCTACAACGACCCGTCTGCGAGTTTTCAATCCGCAGTCGTCCACGGCTCCCATGACCGTGTCGAGAATTTTCTCGCTGGGGCCTACTTTGCCTCCTCGGAGGTAGAGGTCATTGCCACTCACCATCAGGGCAACGACTGAATTCTCGGAGATCTGAGATTTCTCAGCCTCTACCCTGATGTGGTGGTTTTCCCGTCCTGGCTGGCAGCATACCTTCACACTAGTGCAAAGACGGGCCGCTAGCAGGGGCTGCAAACCTCGTGCTTGGGAATCGCCCACAAGGGTAACCCTCAAACATTTCCATGCAGAGGTTTGAGGCTTTCGTTCCGGAAGCGAACTCTTGGTTCCCTCCTTCTTATCCATCTTATTTTTCTTGTTCTTTTTCTTGTTCTTCTTTTTCTTATTGATCTTTCCCCCCCTATCTTCCTTTGTTATATACTCTTCTGTTTCTGCCTTTTCTTCTTTTGCTTCTACTTTATCTTCTGTTTTAACTTTCTCTTCTTTTGCTTCTACTTTATCTTCTGTTTCAACTTTTCCTTCTTCCGGTTTCTTTCCCTTCCTTTTCTTTTTCTTCGCTAGTTTATTCGTAGCGTGCGGACCTAGCTCTAGGGGGAATACTGTAGATGCAGTGCTTACTACAGGGCTTGAGGTTAGCTCTGCTATCCTGACCTCGAGCCTGCTAATCAGTCCGGCGTGTTCCAATTCCAGGCTATTTATTTTCTCCTCCAACTTCCTAGAGCTCTCCTCGGAAGCCCTGCATGTTTCTTTTAACTCCTTAATTTGGTCGTTTAGAATGCAGTCGGTGCAGGAACTGGCCGGGTGGCATTTTGAATAACGGCCCTCCGGAAAGTCAACGCACCACTTATCTATCTGGCATATTGCACAAGTGTATTTGAGTGCTCCTGGTCCTTTCTTGCCGGTCATTTTGAACATTTTATGACAGTAGAAGCTTTGCGACCAATCAGTAAATAAAAAAAGAAGGAAGGGGGGGCGATTTCGCCCCGCGTGAGTCGCTCCCGCTGATCCTTTGGAGACTTTTCGGATCTTTCAGAAGGCATACGCCATGTGCTGCTGTTCGTCCGACCAAGTCGTCAAACCTTGGCGTGCCGTGGCTCACAACCAAGCAGCACTGACGGTCCCCGAAGGGGCCATCGATTTCTCACCAGGTGAACAACGGAGCACGCCCCGTACTAAACTCCTACTAGTTTCCTTCACGACGGCCAAGATCTCGGAGCAGCGTTCAATGGATATCCCGCCACACCAAGAGACTAGACCCAAGGCTTTTTATTGGACTGGCACCAACCTGGGAACAAAGGGCCGTCACCTCAGACCGATGCTACCAGGGGCACCCGTCAACGGTCACTGGGAATGGTCAATAATTACGCGCAAGGGAAGGGGTTAGCGGGGCACTACCCTCATCCCATTCATCGTGCCCCAACGCCTAGGACACCTCTAGTCCTAGTCTCTCGAAACCAGTGAGCGTCGATTGGCGTTGTTTATAGAGGTTCCAAAGCCTCTCTTCTGACGCATGAGGTAGCTGCCAGGTCCTTATATGTAGATAGACGGAAAAAAGGGTAAGAGTGACACGATAGTAGTAGGCTTTTTTTTTCTTTTTGTATAAGTGGAAGAGATAGGATAAAAGTAAAAAAGGAGAAGGATAGAGTAGAAAAAGGAAGGAAGGATGCACTTAGTTTGAAACCTCGTTTCAGAGTAAATCGACAAAGAAAGCCCTACCAGGGGTACCCAGAAGAGAGGTACCCAGGCCGACATAGCTCGAAAAGTCAAAGGTACACACAAGCTCTCTCCCCGCGACAAGGGAGCGTCACCTCTCCATCTACTTTCTCGAGAGAGAGAGAGAAAGAGAGTAGTAACAAGGAAAGAAAGTATCCTAGAAGACCTTACGGTCCATTCAATTAGGGTACCTTTAGACTAGCAATCGAGCGGGCACATCTCTGATCAAATGCTTTACGTCCTTAAACGGCAATTTTTCAAGACCCTGTCTAGTCTTGACTTGAACTGGTCAACAGATTCACTGTTGACAACTTCAACTGGAAGTGCGTTCCAACTACCGCAGATACTGTACGTGAAAATTTTTCCACACAAATCGCGGTTGTAACGCTTCAGTTCAAGTTTAAAGCCGTGATTTCTTGTTCTGCTCTCAACAAGTGTGAAAATATCCCTGTAGTCAACATTGTCGAAGCCTCGAAGTATTTTGAAAACTTTGATGAACTGACCACGCAATATAGGGGCCTCCAACGAGAACAGATATAATTTCCTTAATCTAGCTTCATAACTTTTATGTCTGATAGAAAGAATCAGTTTGGTTGCCCTGGCTTGCACGCGTTCCAATCTCGCGATGTCCTTTCTAAATGAAACACTCCAAAATTGTACGGCATACTCCAGGTGCGGTCGGACAAGTGAGTTGTACAAACACAGTACAATCTCCTTGTTCCGATATCCAAACTGGCGCTTTATGTAGCCTAACATCCTTTGGGCCTTTTTCTCCATCTCAATGCACTGTTTCAAGAAATTGAGGTCACTAGTCCATGGTACACACAAGCTCTCTTCCCGCGACAAGGGGGCATCACCTCTCCCTCTACTTTCTCGAGAGAAAGAGAGAGAGAGACTATATTATACACATCACTATTCAAATAAAAACAACGATGTACGCCGTTCACGCGCCTTATAAATTCTACAGTTTTTGCGCCGAACATTTCTGAACGTTTGAGAATGTACTAGAAAACTCTCACGCGTTCGCACGACGCGCGCACCCTGCGCGTACTAGTTATAACTGGTTTTATAATATCTCGTAAATTATGGTTCTCTCTGACTCTCAGTTTCTCTCTCTCTCTCTCTATCTCTTTCTCTCTGAGTGTGCATATCCTCCTCAAATGGCTTAGACTTGAAATAAAAATACAAATACAAAATACTTTTTTTCTGGATGCCAAAATACAAATATAAATACATGAAAATTGTCTTTAAATACAATTCAAATACAAATACAATTGTATTTGATCCACCCCTAATATGCAGGAAGTATAGTAATCTACTTAATATATATTCATATACAGAAATATTTTATACTCACTCACTCACAGAAGATCTGCCGAAAGAGGCAATTATGCCTGTGATTCCAAGGTTTTGAAATCAAGGTTATCCTTCTCTAAGGTGGACTGCCTGTCATAGCTACGATCTCCACCTACCTATCTCATCGTGATGCCCAGTTAAGGAGGCAACCTTCCTAGTAAATAGTGTCAGCTTAAAAAGAATCCGAACGGAGATTCGAACTGCCAACCCAGCGATTGCCGGACAAGCGTGCTAACCACTATACTAGATTACTATGTATTTATTATTTTAATTTATTACAATGATAAAGAAGAATTGAAAAGAGGTGATGGAGAAGGTGATAATCAAAAAAAGATACATGTTGAGTACATTAATAGTAAATTAATAAATATTGATCTAGGGTGGGTCGGGCGGGGGGAAGTCCGAGGAGTGACCTTGTCACTACGCGGGCACGAGACCGATGAGGTCTCCCGCCCTGCGGGGTCCCTTATATAGGCTGGCCTATATATTCCCGCAGGTCGTCAGACGTTATTTCTTGTGAAGGTGCGAGAGACGCTGTCAGCAAGGTTCCTCCGACTCCGGACGAATCGGAGATTTATGGAGGAGGTGACGAAAATTCTGAAAAATTTTACTAAGGAAGCCTACTTGTATAAATGGGAAAAATTAAAATAGTTACGGAAGAAATAACTGCTTACAAGATGACATTAAATTAGTAAAATATGAATGAGGCTCTTTACTCTTTAACGTTAAAGGAAAAGGTATATCATAATGTTCACTATTTTATTTGATCAATATTTGATAACTTTTCAACGTGCCGAATATCGAATATTTAGAAACGCGAAATACTAGTTGAAACACTGATTACAGTATGTTTGAACCTTCCTCACTTTTTAAAGAGTTCTGGCATTAGTTATTAGCGCTCGTCCTTGCTTTTGTTGTATTTGCATATCATTAACCTTAGGTGAAAATCTTGCGCACATCGCATCAGAATAGGGAACAAAATACCTAACAAAAGCCGGTCATTTGATTACATTGTGCATCTGTATAGTTCCAAAAGAGAGATGAAACAGCCTTGGAAAAGAGGTCGGTCTTTAGGACACTATTGTCCATCCGGACACTTTTAAGTCAAATGTTTTACGCGTTGATGTGACTCCATTATATCATTCATAAAATACGTCAAAGTGTCTTATATTGTACATTAAATGCTCTGACGGGTGAGGCACACTCGCTACTACGAACAGGGATTCAACCTTTAAAATTACTTATTAGTGATGTCTGAACACCACAAATAAGAGGATAAAGACAGGTAAAGGAAAATCGAACAGGATGCGCAGCTGACTGACGGTAAGGGAGTTAGGTTTCTCGAATGACAAGTTGAGAAGAGTCGAGTAAGGATTGAGTCTGTATGTCATGGTCTTGAGCTATGGCAGTAAATCATTGTGCGAAAGACGTGGGAGTTACATGCCAGTAATTGACGAGATGCGAGTCAATCGTGAGTTGTAGAAAAAAAACAACTGACAAGAAGCAACTGTAGAATTGCAACATGCAGAGAGTACACATGCCAATGGCTTTGGTCAGTGCGGATAGTAAAATCACGCCTTTCCATTTACTGGCGTATAGTGATGTAAACACCAAACAATTTATGTAAGGACGGGACGTACTATACCTATTTTGTTAATTAGAAAGATCTGTAGGTTTATGAAGGGGGGGGGGCTCTTTCTTATAACTTTATTTGTTTATCAATATCATTCATCTTCTTGATTTTCTGTATTCGTATCTATGTATTATTTCTAGACTGAAGATGCCCCTTCAAACATTGACTCCATTTATCTGACTTAATATTCTTGTAGGCTGAGATTCTTTCTTCTTTAATTGGGTTGGCTGGGTTAATTCTTGATCTTCTCCTTCTTGATTTATCTTTCTTTTACCGACGATGTGATGATTCCTTCCAAATTCTGATGGCGTGATGACTTCTTGATGATTTGATGAGGTCTTGATGAGTTGAGACGAGTTAGCCCTTGAAATCGTTTTCTTTCCGTTTTCCTTGACAGCGGTTTTCTCTTGAGTTGATTTCTTGAGTTGTCCTTACAGCATTTTTCGTGGTCTCCGCGTTTTCTTCGAGAATTTTCTTTGTAAAAATTGTGGACTTTGGGGATCGTTGCGGGTCTTTTGAATCCCGAGGCTAGCACTCTACCATTACGCTACGGCGAAGTCCGTTCTGAATAAAAGTAACTGCCTACCCTGTTTGATCTCCCTGCCGCTTTGGGCAGTTGGAGCCAACATCTGTTTTAAGGCGACCACATAAGGCCCTTAAACGACGCTCTAACGATCCAATTACCTACGAGACCTATAAACCTGTGGTTAGGTCACAAAAAAAGCGGTGCTAGTCAAAAGGCACGTCAATTAGTGGGGCGGTTGAGAGTCTCTCTAATTAGCAAGCCGACTTGGGCACCCCAGTGCCAACCTCTGCACTTCTCGCTTTCACCAGATGCGAACTCACCATTCGCGTTCTCCTCCCCTGTGACCTGGTCACTTCCCCCTTAGATGGAGTGGTGATCCGCCTATAAATAAGCCCCCAAAAGAAAGAGAATGGGTTAGAAGTCGATACGAAGGAAGAAGGATCAGTTCGTGAAGATTGATCTTTCAGCCAGACAAGAAGATTAAAATTCGATAAAAGAGAAGAAGGTTCAGTTCGTGAAGATCGACCCTTCAGTCATACAAGACGATTTCCGTGAGAAACGATAGGATCAGATTGAGAAAATCGATCCCCCCTTCCCGGGCCGAATTAACATAAATAGTCAATCTTGATATCGGTGCCATACCGAAAAAGCCTTTACAGACTGAGAAAAAGTCTGACTGGAGAAAAGTAAACCCGCTCACACTCGAGTGACTCTCACATCTCAAGCTCCGTAAGAGTGAGAGGAGAGGAACCCAGCCCCAACGAGGTCCCGTTCTTTAATTACGGTAAAAATTTCACCGAATACCTCCAAAGCTAGGAGAATACTCTACGTTGAAGAATCAGACACCAAGAGGCATCAAGGTCATTCCCAAGAGGACTCTTGGAGCGAAGAACCCCGTAACTCTCGCCGTCTTTTTAATTTAACCAGAGGCAAGTGTGTAATAAGAAGTTACATCTTCTCATCTCTCTCCCGCCATATTACCTCTACGAAATTAAAGGATCAGCCAAGACAACACTTCGAAGCGAGAGATAAGCCCTCCAGCGACATCCGGCTTTTCCTGATCCATCCTGTCATGTAAGTTAGAAAGAACCTTTATATTCATATTGTCATGGTAGGAGTTTAGTACGTCTCAAATATTAAGGAGGGTAGAAACCATTGTTCGTGAACCTCGGTCATATTTGCTTGTAGACGAGAGTACGTTAATTTAATGTTTAACGCTAATCAAATAGGGTAGAGATAAAAATACTAATCGGCAATTGGTGTGTTTACGTGTAGCCTATTTGCTTATTTTTGTCATCGCAGCCTTTGTAATAGGCTTAGTGCCAACCGGATAACTGTTTGTTTTTCATAGTTAAGTGTTACATTTAAAATATATGTTTATTTTGGGATAATTCCTGTGTAGCTCTTCATTAAGAACAAAATAACCGAATTAGCACTCTTAGATCAAAGCCTACTTCATCAAAGAAGTACCTCACGTACCACAAAGCATACCGCGACAAAAGTGGTGTCAAGAGTGGAATGATAAAAAAGGGGCATCCTGCTACAGTGAATAATGCTTAAATCTCTCCTACGTCGGATAGAAATTCCATCATAGAGGCGATGATAAAGGAGCTTCATGACCTAAAAGTGATTTTTAAGGAACAACGAGGGTATATGCACGAACGGGCAAGGCTCATCCTCCCGGAGTAGGTGCAGCCAACGAGGGCATTCCAGCACGAGAAGTGAAGCATGACATTCCCATTTTAATTCTAATCATAATTCTTCCTCTGCCTGCACTCACTCTGTTCATTCTCAATTATCGTCGGACTTGTGCTGGTACCGTAGTAAATTCGGTAAGAATGCTATAAAATCTATAACAGACTTGCCGGTATTTTCTCTCTGGTAATTCCCCTCCATTGTCGTCTTCATCACGCCCTACTCAATCTTCTACAAACTCTTCAATTTCTAGCCTTTTAAGCTAGAAAGGCAAATGATTAGGGGAACCATTACCTCTACCGCCTCTTCACTTTCGACCCATTTTCAAATTTTTACATTCCTGGTGGACGCTGGTTTTGAGTCTAGCATCATTCCTACCACTTCTGGTAACAAAACTAATTTCTCCTTCGATTTAGTTCTTCGAGCTGCTGTAGCACTGCCAGATTATAATAAATCCGCAGTATTCCAAAAATAAACAAAATAATGTACGTGTATATAATGATTTCTGTATTACTAACAAAAATAATTTAAATCAATTTATCATTCAAAGTAACATGCATCTGAATGCAAATCCAACTTAAGCGGATTGAGAAATAGTATATATATATATATATATATATATATATATATATATATATATATATATATATATATATATATATATATATATATATATATATATATATATATATATATATATATATATATATATATATATATATATATATATATATATATATATATATATATATATATATATATATATATATATATATATATATATATATATATATATATATATATATATATATATATATATATATATATATATATATATATATATATATATAAATATATACATATATATATATATATATATATATATATATATATATATATATATATATATATATATATATATAAATATATACATATATATATATATATATATATATATATATATATATATATATATATATATATATATATATATATATATATATATATATATATATATATATATATATATATATATATATATATATATATATATATATATATATATATATATATATATATATATATATATATATATATATATATATATATATATATATATATATATATATATATGTGTGTGTGTGTGTGTGTGTGTGTGTGTGTGTGTGTGTGTGTATTAAATTCTCTGAAATACGTTCCAATAATGTAATTAAAAGGACTCATTGAAGCGAAGCTTTTAAGCCGCTCGCCTGCACTTGTCATACGCTACACAATCCCTCTCCTAGAAGCGGAGCGTATTTTGAAGAAAATGAAGAGAACACCGTTTGGAAATGTTATCCAAGGGGCCAAATGGACTCGCTCATGCCTGACATGCCAGCGCGCTAAAGTCCATCGTCACACAAAAATCCTTCCGGTCCCCTTTTCTCTTCCTTCGTCCCCTCGTGACGCCGTTCAAGCCGATCTAGTAGGTCTTCTGCCTTTTTCTCATAGTTGCAATTATCTTCTCACCATGATCGATCTCTTAACTCATTGGCCAGAGGCAGTTCCTACCTCGAACATCAGAGTTTCTTCTGTCACTCGAGCCTTCGTCTCAGCATGGGTTGCTCGTTTTGGTATTTCCTCAACGATCATGGCTGATCGTGGCAGCCAATTTGAATCTCACCAATAGGATACTTCACTGCCAATTCGACCAATATTAGGACCTATGGAAGATGCGAACCTCAAGTTTCCCTAAGCCTCCGTCAAGTTTTTCGATATAACTTCTTCATTGGGCCTAGACTTTCTCTCTGCCTATGACCTCTTGGTTAATTCCCGGCATCGCAAGCTTATTGACATTTTCACATATTTTCTATTCCCGGGAAATTTTGCGCCGACACAAATTTATAAAATATAATTAAATATGATCCCGAAGACTGTACGAAAATTATTTATCAAAGAATTTGATAATTGTTAACATGGAAAAACAGGTGTGCGTGGTTCAGTAACAGAGTTGCACTCACATTTGTTCACAGATTATAGCTAATTAATATGTGAGTGTGACGTGTTGGCACCTCAATTATATTGTCGGAATACTTTATATATTCGAGGAAGGAGCTATACTAGAAAGTTAGCAGAATAACAAATGCGATGAAAACATTTGGGCAATCTGCAGAGTAGGTAGCGGGCCCCCAAATTACAATTTTGCAGCGTAACTCTGCGCTACTGCGCAGCGAGGGGGAAGGATGTCTTTGCTCCCCATTTTAAATAAAGGTGTTGAAATTAATCAAGAACACAGTTGGCAACATTTTTTGCTTATATTATAAATAAGATAATAATCGAGCTAAAATATAAATTTTTGAACCCAACTCATTTATAATTTTAATAAGAAATATCAATCAATTTAGGTAGTAAAACTTACTACAAATGTTGCTATTTTTGGAGGGAAAGCTAATCCATCCTAATATATAAATATTTTGCATTTAATTTTTTAAAATTTATTACTTGTATTTTGTAATTTTATATATTCTTAAAATTTTATATATTTCTTTTAGATATATATCTCTGCCTCAATTCCAAATTCCTTTGTTTGGTAGTATTTCATAAAAATGAAAATGAAAAAAGTGTAAAATGCATAAAATGCAATAGTACCTGCATTAAAGTGCGGAGGATGGTCGAAATGTGGTTTGCCTCAGCATTTGCAAATTAAGCATAATTTATCAAAAGCCACTCAACCTGGTTCGTCAGATTTAGGAAATACTGAAATAAGTAAAAGCTAAACAGTGATAATAATATCACAACTACTTCTTCTCAAGAGAAAAAAAAAACATTAGGAGAAATAATTAGTAAACTTGTTTGCGTAGATAGATTCATAGTGAATGGACTAACAAAGAGTGACTTTGTAAGAAAGTCCTTACATGACAGAGGTTATAAATTTCTTTCAAACCCTAGTGATGTTATGAAGCTTATCTATAAAGAATATGATTTGGCTAAAGCTCGGGTTGAAAATTATATTTGATCAAATTTAGAAGCAGGACTACGATGTAGCTTGACGCTTGACGCTTGACGAGCGTATATCTCTTAAAAACAGATGATACTTGAATATAAACGTTCAGTTTAATGAAGGTAAATTCTTTAATTTAGGAATAGTAAGAATTAGCGGGTCTTTTTAAACATAAAACTATGCTGAAGCAATAAGTTACTGATAGGGCTAATATGATAGTTAAGTTTTGAAAAATAATGTTTTGTGAGTATCACTTATGCTGTCCACATACCATACACCTGTCCGTGTGTGATGTTCTTTATTAGAAAAGAGTGGATTTGGGTGAAAGCACTAATGAGATGGAAAATATATCACATGAAGAAGAAGGAGGAAAGATTGATGAAAGTGAGGAGCTAATTGAAGATGGTATAGTAGATGAAGGTGAGGAGCTTATTGAAGATGGTATAGTAGATGAAGGTGAGGAGCTAATTAAAGATTTAAACTAAGCATTAGAGTTAGAATTCGGAGATAGCATCAGATACTATGTTTTGAATTGCTTATGCAGAAGAAAATTCTGTAACTAATATAAATAAAACTGTAAAAAAGATAATAGGCATTGTAAAATTATTCAGAAAGTCACCTCTCATGAATGTTATTTTAAAAAATTATGTTAAAGCAGAGTTTGGTTGTAAACTGATAGTTATTTTAGACAATAAAACACGCTGGAATAGTTTGTTGGCAATGCTTGAAAGGTTTTATAGTTAAAATCGGCAATTACAAAAGCATTAATTGATAATGAGGAACAAAAAACTTTGGCTGATGTATAATTTGAAACTCTGACTGAATTCGTAGCAAGACTGAAGCCAGTAAAAATTGGCTTAGAAAAACTATGCAGTCGAAGTGCGACTTTGCTAACGGCCGAAGGAGTAGAGGGTCTGAGTAAGGTATTCTCTCTCTTATAGTTTTGTAGGCTGGGTTAAGTGATCAACCGCTTCCTTATGGGATGAAGGAATATATATATATATATATATATATATATATATATATATATATATATATATATATATATATATATATATATATATCCATAACCCTATATTTTAAGAACGAGATTTTTTGAAGGTGTTTGAATAAGATTTTTTCTTTTAGTTCGGTTGTCACCTAAACTAAAAAAAAAGAAAAATAGAAAAAAAAGAAAATGAAAAAAAGAAAAAGAAGAAGGGTGTTCAGGGTGTTAAAATAAAGAGTCTATAAAGGGGATTAAAAAAGGCGGTTAAGATTAGCAAATAAGGCCGTAGGCCACACCCCGCAGGGGTGCCTGTATAACCAAGCTCTTCCTGTTAAGGAAGAGAACAGCGTTATATATATATATATATATATATATATATATATATATATATATATATATATATATATATATATAACTTTTCTTCTTGAATAATAATAACTTTTCTGACTATCTTTACTTTTTATTTTTTTAGGGGGAGAAAAGGTACGGCTCGCGATTTCTCCCCCCCTCTGTACCCCTCCTACAGAAGAGGAGGAGGCCCGCGGCCAACTTGCTCCTGGATAAACTCCCCACACTTCTGCCTCTCAGTTCAAATAAACCAATAGTGAAGTGCTTAATGGGAAGTCCGGAAACAAGCTTTAGAAGAGGGTTTATAGCTGTGGGAGACGGAAAGTTTGGAGTTAAAGGATAGATTGGTGAGGAGGCAGATTGAGCAACCTCGGTAGTCAAAGGTGGAAAGGGTAGAATACCCTTGCCTGAGGGACAAGGGGGACCTGCTGATTAACGTTGATTCCGAATCACCGTCATGCATTTATTCATTATGCTTACTTCCTTTCTCACACTTTAGCAACTTTGTTCTTCATACAGAAGCGGGAAGATCGCCTAATCTCTGTTCCCTTATTCTCTTCATCTTTCATTCATGTGTTTATTGTAGCATTCATGCCGTTTTGAGTTATCTTAGCTTTGAGCTTTGTTTATGCATTGTTATGTTACTTGTTTTTACTTTACTTACTGTTTCACTTTCTCTTGTTGTTATCACTCTTTTACTTTAGTTTCACTTTGCTCACTTGTTTTACTATTATTTTCCACTTCACTATCATTTTTAGTACTATCATTTTTAATACTATATTTCACTTATTACACTTTTAGTTTACTATGTTCGTTTTATTTCTGTTTTACTCTTAACTTTCACTTCACTAACATTTTTTGTTGAATTTTTTAATATAGTTCACTTATTATACTTTTAGTTGATTTTGTTTGCACAAATTCTATTTACACCTTTTGATCTGTGTTGTCCCCTTAGTCGGTTGTTTCTTCCTCTTTAAGTTGTTTAAATTCGGTTGTCTTATTAGGGTATCAATCTGGTGTCTTGGTTGGTTATTTTCTTGGTTGGGTTTGTACATAGTCGGGTAAATATCTTTATCATTCGATGGTATATTCACTCTTAGAAAAATTGGGATAGTAGTACATAAAAGTGGGTGAAAACTTTAAAGTAAGGAGGGGGGTTTTGCCCTAGTAGGAGGGCATCGCAGTCTTTTTACTTTTCGAAATTTCCTTTACTTATTCATTGTATGTAGTGTCTACTATGTATTGGTTTATTTTCGTACAGCTGGCAGGTTCTTCTTATTGGTCGTGTTTCTATTGTTATTTTACCTATTTTTTAGTTAAATTTTTGAGCATTCAAGCCTTTTATAGCTTTTGGCTCAGCAATTTACCTGTGTTGTTATCATGTTTTGTTTTACGGTTACTCTGTATTTGTTTAGTTTAGACTGTGTTGTTTCATGGGTATCTGTTTTGTGTATATAGATGTAATGTTTTCTAGTGTACAGTGTTTGGTACTTGGGAATTGGTTACGACGTGTGACTTTCTTACGCAGTCGTGCAGGAATGTGTAGTCTGCCACCTGTTCCCTGTAATTCCGGAATGACATCATTTGTAAGAGTTAACCAGACCCTTCTTCCCAATTTCTGGGTGAAGATGTTGATGGGGTCGAGTTTCTTCCTTGTGTGGAGTTCCCTCTGACGGCGTTGGTCCCGCCTTCTGACTTTTTTGATCAGTAGGGATGCAGAGTTCTGTATTCGCTGCATTTTTATCATTGAGGTCTTGTTTGCCCTTTATCGTTATTACACAAAAATACACCTATATAAATAGTTATCTCATCTACTCATACTCGTAACACTATGAAATTTACCCAATCAGGATTGATATACATTTAATAGTCATTCTTACGTTCATTTTTGGAAATGCAGCCATAACCTTGACAAATTGACCAATCAGCTTTTTAAAAACCCTCCAAAACCCTCAAATTTTTGTGAGTACCCCCAAAATTTTTGTTTTGTCGTCATGGCTCGTACTAAGCAGATAGCTCGCAAGTCTACCGGAGGTAAAGCTCCGCGTAAACAATTGGCCACGAAGGCAGTGTAAAAACTTTTTGTGTTAATTCGAGTGAAAAGGCGGACGTATAGTAAAAGCGGTCCGCAATAAGTGTTAAATTTTATTCGCGCAAGACTCTACGTTCACGCCCTCTTCCAAGAAAAGCTACTAGAAGAGGGGCCCCAACATGGGGGCAGCCCCTCAGGACTGCAAAAGGATCCCCCTCCGTACCATAGGGGGGACACCAAAACCTGAAAAAATGGAAGTCATAAAAACCATCTACACAAAAATCCACGTGGTGCTGATCAGGCTCCTCGACACTCCCAATGGTTATGCAACCATTTGCAGCACAATGGGGGACGTCGAGAAGCTGTTCTCAGACGAGGCTCAAGCTCATCTCAAGAAGATTGGACTTGAAGCGAGTGTACCACAAGAAATACTGGCCCAAAGAACCATTATTCTTACGAAGCTGGATCCTATCTTCACGGAAAACTCCTGCGAAGAAACGAAGAAATCAAGAAAGAAATCGAAGAAAAACAAGAGTGGGCCCTGCATCACAGCAGTGCACAAATTCGGGAAAGGGAACGGCGTGGTGAAAATGGTATTCGCCTCCATCGAGATGGCAAACCGAGCAAAAAACGACGGGCTACTCGGCTTCTATCTGAAGGTAAGCCCGGAACAAATACTGAAGGAAGAATACATTCAAATCGACTGCTGCTTTAAATGCTATGCAGTCGAAAATCACGCCACAAAAGACTGCACAATTACCGACCCTGCATGCTCCAACTGCGCCAAAACCGGGCACGGTTGGAAAGAGTGCAGGGAAAGACTGCATAAATGTGTAAATTGTGGGGGTGACCACAGGGCCCTAGCCATAAGGTGCCCAATCCGCAAGGAAGCCATCCGCAAAAAAAGAGAAAGGCTGAAAGTAGAAAAAGAAGAGAAGAAAAAATCCACGTACGCAAATACGGCAGCAAAATACATAACATCGACACGAACGAACGAAATGAAGTTGGTGATGCCTAAAGAAGGGAAAGAAGTCATGGCCATGGTCATGGTTGCCCACTTAGCAAACATGACAAACCCCGGTACCTTCTCAACCCACCTCAACCTTCTTCTGGAGAAGAATGGTTGTAACAAAAAGGTTTGGTTTCCCGAAAACCCAGACTCGGTGGGGCCTTTTTAATCTCGAATTTATCGAAGATGAAAAAAAGGCTCCCTCAAGTAATGGGGTAAAGGATACCGAAAAAGAGGAAGAAGGAAAAATACAAACACCTTCGGAAGGAGAAGAGGAGAAAAAAGAAGAGGAGGAAAAAGGCGTAAAGAAGAAAAAGAAGAAAAAGAAGAAAAACAAGAAATCACCTTAAAAACCACCGCAGAAGACACAGTCTACTTCGGACGAGGAAGAAAAGGACGACGACAGATACGAAGGGTTCCCACTCACCGACAACAAGGAAATCCTCGAAAGAGGACTCTTTTTCGACGGAAAAGACGTGGGACTACGTGTCTTCGGCTCCCCCCTGTTCCCGGCCCCCAAGGACGACCTGGAACTACTCATCATCGGCCTAGCCACAGGTGAGTATAAATGGACGTACGAGGGACCATACTCCAAGAAAGAAGTGTCAGCCCTACTCCTAAAGTCCCTAGTATACATCAACCCGAGAGATGTGCATAACGTCAACATGTCAACATTCAAAACTATACGGAGTGGACAGAAGACATCGCAAATCAAATAATGAATACGCAAAAGTGAGCAACTAAAGTAAATAAAAATAGGGAACCATATCTAGTGAATCAAATCTAATTTATTAAAAAGTAACATAGTGAAAATAGCAAAGTAAAAGAAATAAGAACAAATAAAGCAAAAGTGAACAATTATTAAAATTATAGTCAGTGAGAGTAAATCTAATTGAACGTAAAATAATGAACAATTATAGTGTAAACTTAACTAATTTAATGAAATTAAACTAATGAAAATAATGAAGTAAATAAATAAGCAAAAAGTGATAATTTTAAACAGTGACGATAAATCAAATTCTAATGTCAATCAATTTAATGTAAAATTAAATAAGTAAAATACAACCGTAAATTTAATGTATAGCAAAATATAATAAACCAACAAATTAAATAAATTGTAACAAATGTATAAAAATATAATTTTAAGTATATATAGTAATTACCCATAATCTTTATATAGTATGAAAATTTTAAATAACTTTAAAACTAAACTGACAATGATTTCCATGTCTCCGGGGTGCTATCTTTTCCTACTTCTACTCAGTGCTTTTACCTCCTCTGCTAAATCTATTTTCACCACTATTTTTCTATCATTTTAACTACATATATAGTATGTAATTACCTCCTTTTTGTATTTATAACTTAATAAACCTTGAACCTTGAACCTTGACCAATCAGCTTTTAGACATAAGCACTTTAATAATGGACCGATCAGCACCATGATAGATTTAAAATGTTATTAACGCTCCAACCGTTTACGCATAAAAACGGCTTTGCAAAAGCAAACTGGGAGCTGTACAATCGAATGCTCAACAGCTATGAATCAGCAGATCTAAGCGAAGCTATCCTGGAAGAGATTGACGAGGAGATTAACCGCATCACACTCCTGATCATGGAAGCGGACAAAAAGTGCATTCCGTGCATCACGCACAAAAGCCCTCTGCAACCCAGGTGGACCGAGGAGATGCGAGAAATTGCCTGAGAGCATAGAGAGATCTATAAAAAAGTAAGGCAATTTGGCCCAAACAGGTACAACACCAGAAGACTCCGACAACTTAGAGAGGAGCTCAAAAACCTGATCAACACACAACAACGGGCCATATGGAACGAAATAATAGAAAAACCCGAATCCGAGCAGACCCTCCAAATCTGGAGGGAGATAAAAAAGCTTAGAGGTTTGCCTCCGAAGGAGAAAATGAGGCTGGAACAAAATGGCGAAATCATTGAAGAACCAGAAAGACTTGAAAGAAAGTTCAGGAGGTACTGGAGAAAAGTATTCTCCATCCCCCCTGAAGAGAACGAGGATTTCGACTTAGAGTTCGAGCACCAGAATGTAGACGAACTCAATACCAGAATCTACCAAACGCATCCCCACCCGCACGTTTCCAAAAAGAGGAGAATAATGGGCCACGGACGACCAATCACCACTAAGGAATTCCTGAGCACGCTCAAAACTTTCAAACAGAGAGCTCCTGGCTGAACAGAGATTAACAAAAACCATCTGGTAAACGCTCCCCCGCGCCTACTACAAGGCATTACGAACGTAATGGACGCGGCCCTGAACACTGGCTACTTCTCCGATGGATATAAGGTGGCAAAAGTTATCTTTATACCAAAAGGAAAAGGTGCTTGAACAGCCGATGGACTACAGGCCCATCTCCCTCCTGGAAATCATCGGTAAGATTCTGGAAAAGATTCTAACCAACAGGCTTCAGAAACAACTCGAGGAGAAAGGGGCCCACAACCCACAACACATTGGGTTCCAGGAGAAACGCGGAACAGATACCGTACTCGCGCTCCTAACCGAGAAAATCGCCAAGTGCCAAGCGGAAGGAAAGTACACGGACATCGTGCTCAGGGACGTACAAAAGGCATTCGACAAGGTCTGGCTGAGGGGCCTTCAAAATAAGATACTGAACCTTCAGCTAAGCCCGATTCTGGAGCGCATTATCTACGGCTTCGTCATGGAACGGCACGCCAGAATCATGATTGAGGGTCACCAAGGACCTGAGTTCCTCCTCGAGGCCGGAGTCCCGCAGGGCAGTTGTCTGAGCCCCCTTCTTTACCTAATCTACACAATAGATTTACCAACCCCGGTAAGGAGGACTCATTATATCTCCCGTTCGCGGGCGATATAACCCACGTGATCCCTGGTACATACAGGAATCCAAGGATTTAGGCTCAAGAGACTGCTAATGAAATCAGGAACATAAATGAGTACGAGAGTAAGTGGAAGATCCGCACGAATAGCAGAAAGTTCAAAATCCTCGCTCTCGGTCGCAGAAAAACAACAGACGTGACAATAGTGAAACTGATATTTCCCTATCACCAAGAAGGGACCGTTTGGGGGCTTAAAATCACCCTCACCGGGTACGGGCATCACTTCAAAGCGCGGGAAAATCTCGTGAGGTTGGAACTATCCAAACTTCACCGATTCAGGAATATGAGATCTAGCAATATCCGAAAGATATATCTCATCCACGTACGACCAACACTCATATACCCCGCAGTGATGGTCCAAACTCTAAGTAGGAATCGCTTGAAGCGCCTAAAATAGTTCAAAACAAGGCGACTCTCTACATAAATAAAAATAGAAAGCGACACCGAATACCCCAAAGACAACTCCACCAAAGAGCCGCTCTGACACCTATCAATCTGGTGACCTAAAGTTTGGCCAAAGGAACTTGGGAGAGGATCTTGAATGAAACGGCGCCTGAACTGGCGGAGGATCTAAAAATCCCAGCAAACAAAAGGGATAAAGTGGAGCAGAAAAAGGCGATTTCCTAGCTCGAGAGAATGATCTGAGGAGCAGTTGGCACAGTGGTTCACATAATAAACCAAACCGAACAAACAATTACAAACACGATACATTAAAAAATACATTCACAAACATGTATGAATGTGTAGAATGCAAGGTAATAAAATGTATCTTGTAGACTCTTGAACAATTTCATTTAGTATTACTCATAGAAAAATAAAAAATAAAAAATAATATATATATATATATATATATATATATATATATATATATATATATATATATATATATGTATATATATATATATATATATATATATATATATATATATATATATATATATATATATATATATATATATATATATATATATATATATATATATATATATATATATATATATATATATATATATAAGTTTATCTCTCTTAAAATAAGCATAATATTAAGGAGAAAAAAAAAGGTTGCAAATTATGTACAAAAGAAAAGCTTGAATGCGTTAAATTTAAATTAAGATATACACAAAAATATAAAATACAGGATTGAAGGTCATAAAAAAGGGAATAAGAAAATTAAACAAATGAAAAGCGTAGCCCTCACTACAAACTCTCTTCATCCATAACCTATCATCTGATCTTCCAAGCTAATCTCTTCCTAACTATTCATCATCATCATCATTTCTGAATATTTATACTTGGAAGAAATCTACAAAAAAATTAATCTCACCGAAAAGTTCACAGCCGGCAAAGGAAGAAAAGGCGAGGGTAAGTCACCTCAAGAAAACGCCATCGATTTTTACTTGTTCCCCACGGGGACTTCAAGAACAAGATCTATTTTGTACGGAGCCACGTATAGCTGACCCATGATATAGTACTGCATACTGGGGAGTTTAACTTCCTATTTACGAAAGAGAAATACTACAAAGCGGGAAGTTTATCTTCCTATTTACAAAAGAGAAATACTAAAAAGCGGGAAGTTTGTCTCCCCATACAAAAGGTTCAATGTGTGAACCGTTTAAAATTTTCAAACAAATGTTTACTAGGTTCGACCCCCACAGGAGTATATGCTTTCATCATTGGAGAGTTGAAGCAACAAAACTCAGGCCCTGCTAAAAATATGAAATATTCTTTGGTTCAAAGAATTAGCGAGATACAAAATGTTAGTTTAGATGGATTAATGCAATATTTATTTTGGGGGGATGAAAGTAACATTATATTGCTGCAGTTACTCCTGATCTTTCAGCTTTAACAAAACCTCCCTCTTTGATCCAACAAGCTAAAATAACTTTGACAAGGCTTTTATTTGCGAGGAAGAAGAATCATTGTCCAATTCTTCGCACTCAGAAGAAGAGAGCACGGAAAATTTTGAAGAGAAACAAATGACGTTGAACTAAAAATTAGAAAAAAACGATACCCTAAAAGATAAAGGAGTTATTTGATTCAACAGGAAATCGATCATCAACTATTATAAAATTGAGCAAGGCTTTGGAAATAATTCAATCATTATTAGTTGAATCAGAGAGAGCATTCTCTGCTACCTGTTTGTTTATAACAAACCTAAGGACTAGGTTGAGCGATAGGAGTAATGATTAAGTGATTGCTTCAAATCATACTTTAAGAATGAGTGATGAATAAATATATTTGCATTTTGTAGTTCAAGTTCTAAATGTCATATGTAAAGGAGTATAAATCTTGAAACCTATTAATATCCTTATTTTGTTTATTTGTCATTGATATTTATGATGAATAACTACTTTTTAGATTTTATTAAATTTTAATGCATTCCAGGGATTCCCGGGAATAACTCTTATGTTGCCGGCATTTCCCGGACATTCCCGAGGATGAAAAAAGGGAGGGAAATCAGATACCATACGCATGACTAATCTCGAAGGAAAAACTGGTTAAACATGGTGTGATTCACCAAATTGAGACAAGAGGAGGTCTTCTCTTCCCTTCATCGACATCTAGCACCCATTAGACTCGCGGCAATGCGTTCTGAATTTGAGTTTACCCCCGCCCCCCTTCTTCGCACCCTTGGGCCTCTCCACTCCATATCGTGCCGAAGTTTACACCTGGTGACTTGAGGGCAGTGGGAGATTACATGATTCTAAAAAGTCGGACAAAATCCGACTGGTACCCCTTACCGTATCTGTCGGATTTCACCTCTAATCTTTTCGCGTTTGGATATGACTCGTGATTTCAATCAGATCCTCTTCCATCCTGATGACGCTCAAAAGACGGCCACCACCTCTTCTTTGGATAATTTGAAATGGTTCGTATGCCATATGTATGCTCTTCGACTCAGTGGTCATACTTTCCAACGTTTTATGGATCATGTTCTGAGAGGTCTTTATTTCGTCTTTTTGTTATATAGACGACCCCATGATAGAATCTTCGTTTTTAGAGGAACATGAATCTCACCTTCGTTAGATGTCTTTTTTTGCCTTGCAGAGTTCGGTATCGTACTAAATACTTCAAATTGTCTCTTCGGTGTCTCGTAACTCTCCTTCCTTGGAAATCATGTTCTTGATGGCGAACTTCGTCCTCCCTAGGGCAAAGTTACAGCTTTTAGGAATTTTCCTCAACTCTCAACGCTCAAACAACTGTATAGGTTTTGTGAGCTAGTTAATTTTTACCACAATTATTTCATGGTTGTGCAAGGGTCCTACAACCCTTGAACTCTCTGCTATCAAAGTCTAAGAAGAGAAACTCTTTTATTCAGTTTTACTCTGAGGAGTGTGAATCATTTTCTCGCACTAAAGAGGCTATTACCTCCTCTACTTGCTCTGCTCATCCCTGTCCTGGATCCTCTATTAGCCTTGCCTCAGATGTATCCTCAACTCGTGTAGGTGCAACCTTGCGGCAAAAGGTAAATGACTCTTCAAAACTACTTCCTTTCTTTGCTCGCTCTCTTTTACGGTAGCTGTCCGCAACTTTAGCCCGTATTTAGAACGGCATGAATTTATCATATTTACTGACTAAGCCTTTGGTTGGTGTTTGTATTCCTCGCAGCACATCTTGACTTCCCTATGCAGGTGATTCCCGTCATTTAGACTTTATCCTGTAGCTTACGAGCGATATTCGCTATGCTCCTAGCTCTTCA
The DNA here is from genome assembly GCA_963969495.1 of Ceratothoa steindachneri. Taxonomy (NCBI): domain Eukaryota; kingdom Metazoa; phylum Arthropoda; class Malacostraca; order Isopoda; family Cymothoidae; genus Ceratothoa; species Ceratothoa steindachneri. The sequence goes on along the minus strand of OZ018327.1, from coordinate 28,334,381 downwards.
AACGGCGTACCGGACGCTTTTTTCTCACATTTCGTTCTTCTCGGACACGTAACTCTCCTACCAGTGGCCCAAAGATCTTGTGACACTCGCGTCAGCTCAGGACCACGACATAGATGCGCAAGCGCTGAGTAATTCTTTTCAGCTCATGGTCGGAGAAATGGAAATATCATAGAGTCCTTCCAGGCGTATCCTGGTCAACTTTTCTTTGCCAGACTTTCTTCATCGTCTTGTTCCTCTCTCTTGCCGTCAACAGGTTTTTGACCAAATTCACGTATTTCTAATCGTGGTGTTTGAGACACTCGCAAGCTTATTGCACATCGTTTTGAGTGGCAAGTTATGAAAAATGACGTGGCTAAAGGACTCACTCATATTTGTCAGCATGCCAAAGTCCATGGCCTAAACACCTCTAGCTCGTTTCCGCCTCCGTCGTCGCTTTTTAACACTATCCGCATTGATCTAGTTGGCCCTCTTGCTTATTTTAGGACTAATACTTATCTCTAGTTAGTGTCCGAAGGCACTGTCAGTTCTTGACCTTACACAATTTGTAATCAACCTAGTCTGGGAAATAGTCGAGGGGACCTCGACGGTTTATTAACTAAAAATTAGTTATTTTTTTTTTAAGATATGTGCAGCCTTCGGGGGTAGGGAATAAATTAAATTGTAGGTTATATAAAAACAATATATAAAAACAACTAAAATATCCAATTCACCTCATAAATAGATGCTATTCCAAAGCACGAAAAAACTTCTATGCCACCTCCACACCACGGAAGGACGATTTTATAAAAGTGTATTAGTTTCCTATACGCTACAGCCTTGGCTTCTCTAAAATCATATGTGAACGGAAATAACATAAATATCACATTTAACTATTCTACTACCATTCGAAAATCCTTGACTAGACTGCGCCCAATCAATCTCGATTCTGGAGTTTACAGTATACTATGCTATAATTGCAAATTAACATACATCGGAGAGTCAGGCCACTTTAATAAGAGGATGAAAGAACATTTAGCTGATATCAGAAGGTGTACGAACCTTTCAAGTCTCTTTACGCAATGCAAAAGCACGACCATAGAATTGATTTTAACAATGCAAAAATCATTTATAAATCAAAAAATTATATTGAGAGGGGAATTGCATAGCATCATTATCAACAAAGTTGATAAATTCAATTTATCTGAAGGGTAATACAAATTTAACAAATATATAATGAATAGAGTCGCCAATCGTATTTATAAGCCCCAAGCTCCAGACACAATGGGTCTCGAGGATTAGCAACTCCCCAGATGGTTTCCGGTTCCATTTTATTTTGTTTAGGATGTGTCTTACCTTATATATAATGTGCTCTTTGCCTAGTTTCTCCATTATTAGTTGAAAATGGCATCTTGCCGAAACTAGTCTGATAGTTATAAATAAAATCTTGATTTAAATATTGTGGTTTACCATTATCTTTCACTGATATACAACACATTAATGTGATATCTTCCATTATATATATGTATATATATATATATATATATATATATATATATATATATATATATATATATATATATATATATATATATATATATATTTATTCAGTAAGAAGGACAAAACGAAGAAGGCGGGTCTCATCTTTAATTCCAACGTTTCGGGTTATTACAAATCCCATCTTCAGGAGCTAGAAACAAATTTTAAATGAGAAATCTAAGCTAAAAAACATAAAAAACAGCACAATTTCAAAGTTTTAAACAACAGATCAGAGAAAATCACAAAGACGACGTTAAAAATATAAAATGAACGTTACGTTAATGAACAAACAAAATAGTGCTGTTCTTTACCTCACTATTTTGTTTGTTCATTAACGTCACGTTCATTTTTAAAATTTTAACGTTTTTGTGATTTTCTCTGATCTGTGGTTTTTAACTTTGAACTTGTGCTGTTTTTTTTATGTTTTTGGGCTTAGATTTCTCATTTAAAATTTGTTTTTAGCTCCTGAAGATGGGATTTGTAATAACCCGAAACGTTGGAATTAAAGATGAGACCCGCCTTCTTCGTTTTGTCCTTCTTACTGAATATAAGACTTAAGCTTTATAGAAGAAATATAGGTGAATATATATATATATATATATATATATATATATATATATATATATATATATATATATATATATATATATATATATATATCAACTGTTTATATCCAATTCCAAAGAGCTCTCTAATTAACTAATGCACTTAATTAAAGCTCGTCAGCCACTTAATCAATTTCCTGCAAGTTACGTAAGCAGACAATCGTCAGAAAAGGACATATGCGCTAGGTGATAGCTCGCATGAATATTTAAAAGTTCTAAACCATTACAATTTGCATCTTCAGCCTGTGCTCATTCTATTAAATGGTCTAGAATGCAGGTGGGACGCCTGTCTCCCATTACCTGAGCGGACAAAAGCTCATGCAACTTGTCTATCTCCACATTCCATCATATTCATGAATGAAGGTCTCTCTAAGGCCCACATATCCGGTCGCGCGCTATTTCCTAATACTTATATTTTCAAAAAAGATCGAAGATACTTATGGCTAAAGATGCTGTTGGCGGCCGTGTTGAGATCGCACAATTGTAGCCACTTTTTCGATCTATCGGGCTCAAATTGTGGTAAGTTCTTCGTGGCTGAGATGCTCGCTTTTTGATTTGGGGTATTTTCCAGGCTCGCAGTTGATGATGACATTCCGATCATGCTGGCTGAGGTTGTTTGTAGGCTCTGGGCAGTGCCGGATTTAGGTACAAGCTAAATAAGCTATAGGACTCAAAAAATTCAAGATTAAAATTTCTTTTACTCAATGTGTTGTCTTGTCTTAAAATTAAAATTTGCAGATTAATCATCGATAATTCTTTTGACTAGACAGCTCAATTACAGGTGATGTATTATGTAGGATCAATATCCGGGTGTAAGTAATGACAATTCATGGAATTATAGCCATTTTGCGACTGGTACTTTACTGTACTTAATACTATTTATGCATTAAAAAATATACCAGTCAAATCTGCACACTTACTTAATACAGCAAACTCAATCAAAGATAAACTTATATATGAATTTTGTATATGTATCCTGTCACTGATCTAACTTTTCTGTGAGAAAGAGTCTTTTCAAGCATTTCTCAATGCTTCATGAAAATTAAGTAACTCATGCTAGGCAAACTAAATTTCGTGCTTAACCCTTAACCGACGAGCGCGGCAAATTTGCGACACTAATTTCGCAATAACATATAATATTAAATAGGACAGATATTTTGTGTTTGACGACTGTAGTAAATACACAACACACTATCTGCCAGTACTGAACGTGTTTGGTGCAGATTTCTGCCAGACCACGCCAGTTGTAAGCAAACTGGCAACGGAAGGTGACAAGTTTTCGTGAGTGCTCATGGTGCATGTTTAGGGCCTTATAGAGAAAAGACCAGGTGACTTAATACTATAAGATTTTTTATTTTATTCATGATTATCCTTTGAATGGAGACAGTGAATACTATATTGAAATTTTATCATTAAATGTAAAATACGACGGTGTTTACAAATGTAGCAAATTTGTATCAATAGGTTATCATTTGTCGTGCCGCAAATTCACTACAGCCGGCACATGCTGGCTTCAGTAAGGTAGAAAAGTGCTATAAATTCATATTTTATAAAATATACGGTATCTGGAAATTATCTATCCTTATAAAATAATAAAAGTTAGGTGTTGATTCACCTAACTCTCTAAAAAAATATTTGCTACATATTTGCTAGCTTCACGACAACCTCACCTGTTTTACCTGATCGAGAAATTTTATACATTGTCGTAGTATAGGAAGGACCGAGTGATGGAAGGAGTTCGTACATGTGGTTGTTTACGAACGTCAAAACTCCTGGATTACGTTTTATCTCTAAGAGTGCTATATATTTTGATTATTATTGATTATTGTTATCTGATTATTACTTCTTCAATCTTTGAGGGTTCCTAGTGCCGTGCTTAGCATTTCGAGGATTAAATTAAAATTTGTTAAAAAAAACTAAAACTTTAATTAAAACAAAAAAAACATGAGCCAACGAAATTTGACACACTAAATACACAGAAATGAATTTAATGAATTTAAGTGAGGCTTTCTAAAATGACACACTTAAAATTATAGTGATGGTTGACCCACAGCTCACTTTAATATAAAAAATATAAACGGACTTTACAGAAACAGATACCGGGGTTTAAATACCTTTATAGCTTTCTACTAGAATCGGGTTTGAATCTGACCTTGAACTCAATCGTTATGTCACCTCAGGAATATTGTTGCCTGGATGACGCGTGCCGCTTATCCAGATGTGTTCGTACGGGCGAAATAGCTTTAAAACCACGGAGGCCTTTGGTGCGTGTGGCAGATGGAGAGACTCACGCCTTCGGTAGGAAATTATCTAACGACGGGGCAGTGAAAGAATGTTTATTTCTTCTCTTCGGATTACTCTGGGGAATAATTTGCACTGGCTAGCGATGAGCCAATGCGGGAATCCTTTGACTCAGGGGAATGCTGGAGGGAGTTCACTTGGGGGTCTTCCTCAAGGGCGAGGACTATCTCTGTGCTTTGGGATACACTAGGATAGAAAAGTTTCTCTGACGAGAGCAAGTTGAACTTGCTTCTTAAATCAAGTTAACTTAAAGTTCGGTGTGATCACCAGTAACTAGCTCGAGGATGAGCTTCTTCTTAGTTCCGGTATTCCTCAAGGGCGAGGACTATCTCGGTGCTTTGGGATACACCTGGATAGGGGGTTTCTCTGACGAGAGTAAGTTGAACTTGACTCTTAAATCAAGTTAACTTAAAGTTCGGTGTGACCACCAGGAACTAGCTCGAGGATGAGCTGCTTCTTAGTCCCTTCTCTTGGTAGCCTAGCCTCTTGCCGGGAACTTCGTCGCCTTGATGACTAACGTAATCTACCACGTTTTTCCAAAGATATTTGCTTTTATACGTGGCCACCCACTGGGGTAAGGGCAGGAGGGGGGTGGGAGGGCGAGGACATGCCGCATGAAGTCTACTCCTCCAACGGTTTTTCTCAGGGCGTCGTACAGCTGTCCCGGAGGGAGCTTCTGGCTTTAGGGCGACGCTCCTCTAATTTCGCCTATGCAGTGAAATTGAATATCCCCTCTTAGGGAAAATCTTGCTGTTGTAACCGATGTTAGGGTCTCAGAGCCGACCTGAGCTGATTATCACATTATGTGGTCGGACAACAGTTCAGCTTCTCCTCGAGACGAGGGGCAAGACGGGCGAAGTTTAAGTGGTCGAGCTACGGCATCCACACTGCCACTACGTTGTGGTTAACGACCAGCGGCTCAACTGAGGGGGAGGGGAGGCATCAATTCCCCTACATACATTATTCTTCATATTTTTTTATTTTCTAGTATTTATTTTTGCTTTTTTGTTTCCAGTCCGACAATAAAGCGAACATTTGATAGCGCATGCCAAAAGAGAAAAAGAAAACAGCAGCTTGAAGACCAACTCATAAAATTGCCAAAACATGACAGATATTTTACCTTAGTAACGGACGATGATTCACAAACCCAAGGAGATCATCAAAGTCCAAAACAAAAACAGCCTATTGCCTCTGATACTGCGATCATAAAGTCTGGAATCTCAACTGAGGGGAATATTGGAACTAATCCAAATGTGAGCATTGATGCCATTACAGAACCTTCATCTACAGTTGAAACAACAAATTCACGAAAATCAATGATCTTCGTCAACGATGTATCTTAACAGAGGATGAACTATCATACTGGATCCGTAAAGGCCCTTTAGAGTGTCAGCACTGGAATAGTCTATTTGAAAACTCTAAGCGTTCGTTCAAAAATCAGGTTAGATATTGTTCAAAAGGTCTTTGCCACAACAAAAAAGTTAATCGTGAAGTATACAATCGGGAATGGCTTGTTTAATCTCTAACAACTGGTTACGTTTATTGCTTTGTATGCAAACTGTTTTCAACATCAACTACAACACTCGCTTCTGATGGATTTTCTGACTGGAAAATCCTATTACAATTCAAACTTATGAAAACTCCGAAGATCATAGAAGAGCTTTGCTAACATACTTGACAGGAAAGCGTGGTTCAACCTTAAACTCAGGATTAACAAGGCAAATAAAAGAAGAATAACTTTACTGGAGGAATGTGCTTGAGCGTGTTATTGCAGTAATATGCATATTAGCAGAACGTGGTTTAGCTCTTAGGGGAGAAAGTGAAACTTTTGAATCCCAAAATAATGGCAACTATCTTGGTTTGTTAGAATTGATTGTTAAGTTTGATCCATTTCTTTCATATTACATAAAACAATATGGAAACAAAGGATCTAGGTCTTCTTCATATTTGTCAAAGACGGTATGTGATGAACTTATCCAGCTTATGGCTAATAGAGTAAGAGAATCGATTTCGGATGATCTGAGAAAAGCAGGTTACTTTAGTTTGTGTGTGGACTCTACGCCAGATCTTTCCCATGTGGATCCACTAACTGTTATGGTAAAGTATGTATCACCTGTTGATGATTTACCTGTTAAACGCTTTCTAACTTTCCTAGAGTTGGAAAATTACAGTGGTGGAGGTATGGCGGTTATGGTGGTAGATTATCTAAGTAATGACTGTAAAGTTGATTTCAGTAAATGCCGAGGACAGTCATATGATAATGCAGCAAATATGGCTCTTAAATACAATGGACATTCACTAAATCTTGTCGACCGTGCTGCTGTAGATTGCTGTTTAGATGCAGTAAACATTTTTGTTGTTGTCCAAGAAATATACACTTTCTTTTCATCTTGTACAAAGAGGTGGTCTATGATGCTATCTTTTATGAAAACAGACTCAAACACCAGAGTACCGCAGAGTCAGTCCCATACTAGGTGGGAAGCATATACCAAAGCGGTGTCTGCCATAAATGCGAGTTATAAGTCGATCATAGATGCTCTAAGTCACATTCATGAGAATGAGAATGAAAAGGGAGCTGCAATACTACAAGCTGGTACTCTAATGGGAAAAATGGAGGAACTAGAGTTTGTTTTTATGTTACACTTATGGAATCGTTTGCTAGAAGAGTTTCACAAGACTAGTATAGCTCTCCAGGATCCAAAGATTGCACATAATACATCTGAAAATCTGTACACATAAAAGTCTCACTATATTAAAAATATTAGAGAAAATTTTGATGATATTGAAGAAAAAGTTAAATCTAGATTGCCCGATGTAGAATATAAGTGCACAGCAAAACGAAAGCAGGTGAGAAACAAACAAACCAATGATGGAGCTGCACCTGATGCTGGGGAGGAGCTTTCTCCAAGAGAAAAATTCGAGTGAAATCTTTTATTCACATCTAGACGTCCTTGAAGCAAATTTAAGGAGAAGAGCAACAGTCTATAATTATGTTGCAAACAAATTTTTATTTTCAGTTGATTTAGAAGCTTCAGAGGAACAGCTACATGAAGCAGTAGAGACATTAATGAAAGCGTATCCACATGATGTTGATATTAGCCTCACGGGTGAACTGAGGCATTTCCATGATTAGGTCAAACAGAATTATCCTGGAAAAGAACAAATTCAACACAAATATCTGTATCAAATCATCTTTCAAGACAAGATTCATTCAGTTTTCCGTAATGTGGAAGCAATATTACGACTCTTCTTCCTATGCCTGATGGCAACAAATTGTTCAGGAGAAAGATCATTTTCACAGCTAAAGAGAATAATAAATGAACTGAGAGCAACTATATTTCAAGAAAAATTAGATGCACTTAGCATCATGTGCATAGAAAGTGATAAGTTGCCAAGCATATCTTTGGACGACATATTCAATGATTTTGCTTTTAGAAAATCAAGAAAACAAATTATTTAAGTTGTAACTTAGATAATTATTTAATATAATTTTTGTGATTTTGCAAACATGTTTTTTTATTATTACATGTATATTAATAAAAATTAAAAGGTGATATGTTTCATATAATTAAAAGACATGTATATTTCCAAACTTACTGGTACCAGCTGGCGTAATTTAAAGGGAAAGGGACTCAGGACTTTATATGGCTTAGAGCCTCACCAAGTCTAAATCCGGCACTGGGTCTGGGAGAAAGAATGTGCTGATGAGGTCGAAATTGTATAGGAGAAAAATGACTATATTGCTTGCACGTTGTCCATTGTTTGTGTGTGTGTAAGATTGGGTACGTGAAAATTTGAATGAAAAGGTTCGTTAGAAATATTTATATTTAATAAAACACCTTTTGTCAGATTAATGTAAGCTAGGGAAATGAACACTCCATCGTAATTTTTAAATAAAGCTAGGTGTGAGGGGATGCCCTAGAAGGACCAACGTGAAAGGAAGCCAAATTGAAAGCAATTTCTTAATTTAAATCGGGTCGGGAAATATTTATTGAGGTAAAGAATTGGATATAAGACAGTTCGGTCTTTATTATACCTCTCGATAAAATTTGAGATGAAAGGAAAATAAAAATGAGTTTTCAAAAATATGCTTCATTTGTTAAGCCTAGAAGTTGAGCGGGAGACAAAACAACACGATGGAAAATTTAATATTGAATTTAATGATTTATGGATTATATATTGAAATTGCTAAAATTATGAATAAAAAATATAATAATTACAATAGGGAAATTTGTTTGAAGATCAAATTATCTCTTAATTTATTATTATTAGGGATACGAGACTTGGCGACATTAGGTCATCTTTTGGCGAATTGCAAAGAAATGAGACAAGTAATTATATTTAAGAGCAATCCAATCTTAATAATTAAGGGAATTGGAAAATAGTATTTGAAATTATACATAAATATCCCTATAGAACGACCTTGAGGGTTGTTATAGAGATGACCTTCAGTGAAAAGTAATAACTGCAAGGTAATAAATAATTTAACTAGGCGAGAGTTAGATAGGTATTTGTAGTATTAAATATTTTAATAACACTTTGGGTGGCAATGGCTTTGGGGAAATAATATGGATTTGTAATTATAGTATAGATGTACGTAACAATGTGAGTATAAATGCAATTTTGCCACCAAACGAAGGTGCTTTAATGGCAGCAAATTTATAACACCAGAGATACGTAAGGACATCAGCTCTCTAAAAACAACAAAGAAATAGTCATAAGAAAAGTTGAAAAATCTAACATATACGTCATTCTAAACAAAGAAGAATATAACAAAAAAATGAATACCATGCTAAGCGACACCACTGAATTTAAATGTATGAAAAAAAATCCAACAGAAGGCTTAAAAAAGAAAATAAATGGACAAATAACTAAAGCTAATGCACGCATCGGAGGACTTCACTTCCAAAAGATCATCGGTGATTACACACCAGGATATCTGTATGGAAATGTAAAAATTCATAAGCCGAACAACCCATTGAGGCCTATCATCTCTCAAGTCACAACACCAACGTACCGTTTAGCCTAAACCCTCAATGAAGTAATAAAACCGTACATCCCTTCGAAGTATAGCATAAAGTCTACGGAGGAATTAATCGATATACTCCAATCTACAAGAACGGCAGGATTAATAGCATCCCTTGATGTGGAAAGCCTGTTTACGAACGTGCCTATCACTCAGACCATCGACATCATTGTACAAAATGTGTACCACCATCCTACAATGTCTCCTACAAATCTTGACCCAAACATCTTAAGGAATATGTTACGTTCATGCACGTCAGAGGCTCCGTTCAGGACACCGGACGGTAATCTATACACGGAAGTGGATGGAGTGGCTATGGGGTCACCTTTAGGGCCGACTTTCGTCAACTATTATATGGGTCAGCTTGAGGAGAGATTATTGGACACCAGGGAAAATAAGTCACACACATATTGCCGATACGTAGACGGCATCTACATCAACGTCCAAAACGAAGAACATCTCGTTAACATCAAGCAGCAATTTGAGGAAAACTCCGTGTTAAAATTCACTTATGAATTAAACACGGGAAATAAACTCCGTTTTTTGGACGTTGAGGTTCAAAACATCAATGGTAGCTACTTCACTAAAGTACATAGAAAAAGTACGGACATGGGAAGATGCCTCAATGCGGAGAGTGAATGCCAAGAAAGGTATAAAATAAGCGTAATCGGCTCATACATCCGCCGAACCTATAAATGCTGCTCTACTTGGGAACTTTTCCACCTAGAGATAGCACGAGTAAAACAGACACTCGTGAACAACGGTTTCTCGAACAGCATGATTGAAAACAACTCCAATCATTTTTAAATAATTAGTTCAAAGATACGGATAAAACGAAAAGTAATCAGGGAACAGTAAACAACATCAAACTGTATTACAGATATCAGATGCCCACAGCCTATAAAATAGATGAAACAAACATCAAGGAGATTATTAACCGTAACATCAAAGCAGGAAGAAACAAACAGCGAAGATACCATAACCTAAAAAAGCTAACTGAGTGAAGAAAAAACAGAGAAAACTCACAAGATATAATATCGCTAACCCTTATACTTCGACGATTTCAAGGACGGCCACAACTAACGAAAGATAGTAAATAAACGCAAAAAATATTAAAGAATACCGTCAAGAAAATACCTATTGTAAGTATAAAAAGGATAACAGGTAATTTAGATTAAAACCCGACACACGTAGAAGGTAAAACAGGCAAACTAAGTAAACTTCTTAAGAAGAATAAGCCTGAACATTATACTCAGATCTAAACCCTGATAAATCTAAACGATGGGAAAATCAAAATATAGAACTATAATAGAGGAGGGATTCAACGTGGCTGCAATACCTATAAAAAAGAATCTAGAGTACAGAACTAAGCAAGGATTAACAGAAGCTTACGTTGCAATAAAAGTAAAGATGGAACACACCAATATAGTAATTGTAATTGGATATCAACTACCAAGAAGGAACAGTTTACCAATAGCTACTTTCACAAACACGGTAAACAACAGACTACCAGTCATTTTTATGGTAGAGTTAAAAGCATATTGCAAAGAAAGGGACCGAAATTTCCAAAATTATTCAGAGGGCAGACGATGGAAAAACAAGACATAGGTATGTCTGGCAAAATGCAACCTCCCTTTTAACTACCATATGAAACCAATAGACATAAATTACAGTGACCGTACGGTTATATTAATAAAAATCAATGTACATCCAATAGAGATTACGACTAGGGAATTGAAAGCCTACCGCATGGCAAGTTGGGAAAATTACGAAGGTAAACTCAGACAATAAATACCAAAACAACTAAACGAAATAACTTAAGAGGACATTCAGCCATGCCCAAAAGCTTTGAGACAACCATATTTTTCATATAATAAAATGAATAGAATCAATCAAACGTCGCATTTAGTTTTAGTATGTTTTTAACATAATTTGAAAGTCAAATATACAAAAGTTTAGAGCACAAACCCATTTTAATAATGACTACAGTCCATTGATGCGCGCAGTCAATGTTTACAATGATGTCTTTTGCTCTTCAGGATTACTTCAATTCGTTTTGGCCTGATGGAGACCATATTTGTGATGATATATTAACTGATATTGCTCCATCTTTGTCAATAAGGACCCGCAACTGCTCACAATTGGATGGTTTCTGTTTATCAGAAGCCAGTTTGATTATCGCCCACAAATTCTCTATCGGGTTTAAATCTGGCGAATTCCCAGGCCAAAGTCCCAAAGGTTCGTTGTTATTTTTATCCAAGAACTTTGTTGTTTCCTTTTCTTTTTGACAAGATGCACCATTATGCTGAAAAATACAGTCCTCAACACCAAAGTGGTCCTGAATTCGTAGGAAAAGGGGCTGATAAAGCACGTTTTGGTACTATTTTGAGTTTCTGGAGCTGTTCTAGGGCAATTTTGTTAGTGCTCCAGCTCCAATAGACGAGAACAAGCCCCAGACATGGAAAGTGTGTCCAGATGCTTCACTGTGGAGACAACACAGGACTCGTAAAAGCGCACCACAATTCCCATAACGATGGATCATTCAGAAGCCTCACGTAAGAGGAAGGAAGCTTCATCAGAGAATATCAATTTGCTCCAGTCTTCAACAGTCCATCTTTTTATTTCCATGAAAGTGAATCTTATCCTTAATGTTCTTCCTAGTGAGACGAGGCTTCTTCGCAGCCCTTCTAGATTAGAAACTTTTGTCTAAAAGTGTGCAAAGATGTATCTACAAGTCTTTCGCTAAATATAAGCAAAGAAGAATATAATATAAAATACTCACAATGTTAATCATCAACAAGATCTAACGAACTTATGTGACTACGCAATGGATAGATATGCCTACATTGAACCGGACAATCATCAAGGAAGCTTATTTAACCTAGAAGCTGGACTAACGCAGAGTGGATGCCTTAATGTGCCATTCGCAGACGATTTGACACAACTACTGGTGAGTCCCTTCAGGAATGGGACAATACTGGCAAAAATGACAAAAAATAAAATATCAATAAATAATTAAGAACGAAAATGTAAAATAGTGAACAACAAATCTACAGTTGTACCACTATATAGGATAAAATATCGGACATCTACCACAAAGGAGAAAGATAGAGATATAACATCGAATATAAAGTATTAGGACTAATAATAAAATCGCAGGATCTAAGAATGACCTAACAGAAAGAATCAACAAAGGAAAAATGCGATTTCAACCACTCTTCAGATTTAGAATTTTTAGAGCAAAATTCAAAGGAAAAATAAATCAGGCAATAATCCAATCGACAAACGATAAAGAGGATACAGAATAAGACAATTTATATAATAACAAATACGATAATGGCGGAGCTCAGAAGCCAACGAGAGTCGCATAGAGAAAGCAATTGAAACCTATGAACAAAATAATAAAAAAAGTTAAGAAAAAGATAGAAAAGACAAGAAGGGTTGGGAGAACTTCTTAAGCAGTTAGAGCACTCAGAAGTCTGAAGGGCCCATCGACTGATTCCAAGTAATTCAACATTAATGGAAAGAGAAGAGGCAGAAAAATTCGCATAAATTAAATAATATGAAAAAGAAAATAAACATTAACCCAACATAAAATCAGAAGGAAAGAGGCAAACATAAATTAAACACTTAAACAAGTAAAGTTCATCGTCAAAGGTAAAGATATTATAATTATAGATAAATACAAATACAAAACTTACGAAAGAAAAGTAATTCACAGGAGAGCATACCAAACACTAGAAATTTACAAAGGGTAAACACGGTTTGAACGCAAGAACAAATACCCATTTAATTACAACACGAAAAGACTTAGGACATAAAACTATAGAAACCTATAAACTAATACTCATAAATTCAAACTTAAATACCTGAACAAAATGCCAGATATTAGACAATGGTATAGGCAATTTTCTTCCTCAAGATGGAGCGCGCGTGGTGGAATAGTCTACAACTGAGATTCCTTCATGGGCACACAGACCCAAACATGAAGAGGTCATCAACCTTGCAAATGGACCCCTAAACGTTCGCTTGGTGAAGATCTTTGACTCGCTTAATGGATACGTAACGATGTGCCAGCGCGAAGAAGAAAGGGAAGCTTTGGCTACCATGAAAGCAGTCAAGGTTTTCGCTTAAATCAATCTTGACACGATCGGCCACTTAGAAACCTTTGCAAACAGAACTATTATTTGTTGACAGGTGGACACAATTGTTGGAGAGCAAATAGAGGAAGAAATAGTAAAGTAAATTCGGCACACCCAAACATAAGAGAAAGTGAAAACGATGGTTAAACTGGGACCAAGGATAAACACCATGAAAGTAATATTTGAGGTGCAGGAAATAACTCTAAAGGCCCTGGGAAAATGTCTTCTAAGCTCCAGTCTAAGGATAAAGGATACTCAAATAGAACAGGAAAGTTTACTTAAGTATTGACATGCCCGAAGTGTTTTCAACTAGAAACACATAACACGAGAGACTTCCCAAATGGACAACTAAGATGCTCGAACTGTGGCGCAACTGGCCACATCTGCTACGATTGCCGAACCGACCTACAAAGTTAATAAACTGCCAAAGTCCTCACTTGACCTTAGCACCGAATTTCCCAGCCAAGAAAGAAGACACCGGAAAAACAAAAAAACAAAACCAAAAGCGACACCACAAGACCAACCGCTAATAAAGAGGACCGACGCAATGGAAATGCTCGCTATGCTAATTTACACAAACGCGGCGAATACAATACATCCATAGTCTTTTGCTAGGGAGTTCAACTCATTGTTAGGGAATATCGGAACAAGCTGCGATTTATGGTTCCCGGATGGTTCTCCATTCAAGGAGATCCTCGCAAAAAACCTGGCAAGGTATGAAACACAGGAAAAACCAACTGTGATAAAAGAATTCCTTAAAGAAGGAGAAAAAAAGAAGAGGATAAAGAAGAAAAAAGTAAGAAAAAAATCAGGATAAAAAACGACACAGCGCAAGAGACAGAGGTAATGGGCGAGGAAGAAAAAAGAAAAGTATCTAAACTGACCCTCAAAATGTACGAAAGAACAATGGTAATAACACAAAGATGGACCACAGTCTAAAAGAAAAAAAACAAACAAACGACAACGAGATAACAAGCAATCTATTTCTACATACTTTAGCCTTACACTTATCCCACCACTTCTAACGCATAGCCTTGAAGATCTACACCTTAAGACATAAAAAAGAATCACAAAGGACTGGGATAAAGAGGGGCTCTTTGAGGGAAAGGAGACGAGAAATTTCAAGTGGAAATACTCCTCCAACCTCGACTTTGCCACAATCAAATCCACGCTCTACGGAGAAGTACTTTAAATACCTTGTTTTCAAAGCACCGTAATTCGAGCAGAAACTTTTAAAAGCAATGAAATAGACACGAACCATCAAAGAAGTAAAGGCAAAGTGAAAAGCACGAAGAACAACAAAAAAGTGGAAAACGAAGAAGTGAACAAAAAACTCACGAAAAACTAAAGAAAAATAACGGAAATAAAAATAACATCAGATAATAGATAGATCTCCTGGAGTCTGTGCAACTCTGGGCAAATCTATTCGTTTATTCCATTTTGGCCGCATATTTTCTAATCTATTTCTACGTACTTCAGCCTTACACTTATCTCACCCCTTCTAAAGAATCGAATCGAATAAGGACAAGAGGATTGGAAGAAGGACCTTCCAACCAGTTAGAGCACTTGTAGCCTGGAGAGCTCATTGACTATTCTCAAGTAATTGAACAATAATGGAAAGAGAGGAGGCAAAAATATTCACATAAATTCAATAATACGATAAAAGAAAAAGAAATATAAACCCAACTTAGAATCGGAAGGGCAAAATAAAACAACATAAAAATGCTAAAACATGCAAGGTAGATCTTCAAAGGTATAGATATTATATCTATAGATAAATTAAAAGAAAATAACGAAAATAAAAAGTTAAGAAATAAAAGATATTACATTAGAGGGCATACCAGACAAGCAATTTAAAAATGATAAAAAAGGTTTTAACGCCTGAACAAATACCTACTTAAATACAACCCGAAAACACTCAAAACATGAAAAATCCTTCCATATATATATATATATATATAATATATATATATATATATATATATATATATATTTAAAGGCCCAAAGAAATAGGAATTGGTAACACAACCTAGAAAAACACTAAGGAGAATATTACGTAAACCAATGAAAGCTTAAGAAGGAAGTTGGGAGATTTAGAAACGGAAAGATAGGGCAAACTATTTTAACCGATATATGAAAATAAATAAAGAACTGAGATTTGAACCTGCGTCATCAAGCGCTCATCGCTTATATGACCACGATGCTCAACGCCATTTTTCTTCTTAAGCTTTCATTGGTTTACTTAATATTCTCCTTAGCGTTTTTCCGGTTTTGTTAACAATTTCTATTTCTTTAGGCCTCTAAATACATCTAAATATCACGTTCATGTGATTTTCAATTATATATATATATATATATATATATATATATATATATATATATATATATATATATATATATATATATATCGGTAGTGATAAAATCTAAACTAATGCAAGAGTTTCGTTTTAATGGAAAGGTGAACCATTTTATTTTCGTTTGTAGTCACAAATTTAGATCTAACAACAAAAAAAAAGAGTTTTTGGAATAGAGAACGGATTTAAGTGGTCACTTTGAAGTATTTGGGGGACCAAAAGAGGGAACAGATCTAAATTGCATTATTTATGTGCCGTTGCTTAAATTGCGTGAGTGTGAGGGAACCCCACGTGGAATCTATTGAGCAGACGGAACTTCCACACGCTGCAGAAGGCCTGGTTAGGCCTAAATTGGTAAGCCAACCCCCCATCCTTCCACAAGTGGTAGCCTCGAAACGCGTCCCCCACAATTCACCTTTACGCGGACTAGAAGGGCATCTGCAAGAAGATTCGAGGCCATTCGAGAGTAGAGCTGTTTCCCGCTAACCCCCCAACTCCGGGGAGAGCCTCGGACATAAATAACGCTCGACTCCCCGAAAAAGACACAGAGTTGAGAATTCTCGCCACAACGCAGAAGATTTTCCCATGGTTCCAAGACAAGTGCTAGCAACAAAACAAGTGACAGCTGGACTATTTTTTGTATTTGGAATTAGCCCCAGCCAGGAGGTAATTCCACTGAACGATCGCTCCGAGTGATTTTCCCGACTTCTTTCATCAACTCCTGTCGAAGCCCTTCTCATTTCGAGGAGCCGAAATACTTTTCCCTGGAACAGAAGTTACCCCCCCCCCCTTGCTTTTGGAGAACCGTCATCACTCCAACCTCCCGCTTTGAAGTCCGAGAGGCCTCACCTCAAGTGCAGAAGACATCCGTAAGCCAACCGCTCTCCCCCTTTTAGTAACCCAATTGAGTTACCCCCCCCATTTGAATAGTCTCCTCCGGGAATACCTTAAGTTCTAACTTCATAGCCTGCTTTATAACTACAATTCCCCCTTTCATTTACTGATGTGATTTTGCCCGTTAATTCTCTGAGGTAATTTTACCCATCAATTCTCTCATTATTTTTGTGTAATTCTCTGAGGTAATTTTACCCATCAATTCTCTCATTATTTTTGCCATTGTCCATAATTTACCTGACTTCGTTGCCCTCTCTCGCTACTCAGCCCGTCTGAACTAGTGGTTTTCCGTCCCTTTTGTCGGTTCGCTTTCAAGTTATTGGTCGCTCCCTGATAGATATAATATGGTATTGATATAATGTAATGTCATACCACGACATATATATATATATATATATATATATATATATATATATATATATATATATTAATATACGTATTATATAAATCTGGTGTCAAGTGTGTTGGGGTTTTTACGAACCCGTGTCATTTTAATTTCGACATTAGAAGTTCCCTTATTATTCACGTACATCCCTTTTATTTTAATTTTTGTATTACACTGGCAGAAAGCAAGTTCAAGTTATTTGAAGAGCAGTGGAACGTAATCTATTTAGATTTTGTGTTGGACCCCAGGTAATTAATTTGTTTTTATTGTGTTCGAATTTTGGAGACTCTCCTGGTTATTAATCCAAAAGAGTTAAGGTCTTTGGTGTCCTAATTCCGATAGAACCATTTTAATTTTTTTTTCCGCTTAGAAACAACAGAGGTAGGTAGCTGTATCTTATTTTTTTGTGATCAAGGCCTTCACGAATATTCAAGTATTCGTTTCGCGTGGGTAGTGTCCTAGCTCGTTCGCGTATCAGTGTTCCCTCAGTTAACTGCGTAAAAATGTCATCCTTCGAAAAATTCAAGAGTCAGGGAAAAATGTTAGGTCTTTCGGGCAAAGACCTGCTAAATTACGTACAGGAAGAAGAGAGGAACGAACGGGCAGAGCGAAGGGAATTGGAGATGGAGAACAACAAACTGAAGATGGAGATGGAGATGGAGGAGAACAAACTGAAGATGGAGATGGAAGAACGTGAACAAATTAGGCAGGATGAGCTGGAAATGAGCCGAAATCAAATGGATTCTCAGTCCATCGGTTTCCGGGCTAAAATTCCCAAACTCCTTTAGTCCACCTTCCCGTTTTTAATGATGGAGAGGACTTTCGGTCATTTTTGGCCCATTTTGAAAGAATCTTTCAGATCAATAGATGGGATCTCGAAAATGATGGCGTCGCTCGCTTACTTCCCCTCCTAAATGCCAAGTTAAGGGATATCTTCGTATCCCTTCCCCCGGAAGCAACTTTGGATTATTCCACGTTAAAGTCCGAATTGTTAGCCGCTGTTCATATGAATAGCGAATTCTACCGCTCCCGATTCCGCCAGGAAAGGATCCGCCCTGACTAAAAATTTCGACAACACGGGTACATCCTCCAAAGAAACCTTCAGTGTTGGCTAGATGCGTGCAAAATTCCTCAGGTATACGAGTCCCTTCTGGACTTCTTCCTTAGGGATCAGCTTTTAGCTTCCGTGGCTCCCGAAATTCGCACCTTCATTAAGGATAAACGTTGCGCCACTTTCAAGGAGTGCTTGGAAGAGGTTAGATGTCTACGCGGGTAGTCACGATTTATACCCTAATGATGTTAAAAAGGCTTCCCAATCACCCCCCAAAACTAAATTTTATGGCCCTAAGACCCCCTCCTAATTTGGTTCCAAGATTTACCAAAGTTCCTAGTCCCTCGAAGCCAAGAAACTTCCATCTATCGGAACACTGAGACGTTAAGCCCTTAGTTTTTTCTCCCCCGGCTGTGCCGTACCAAAAGAACCCGATCGTCTGCTACACCTGCGGAGTTCCCGGCCATTACCGCACGAACTGTCCTCAAAACTCCCGATTCCCAAACTCTCAGTCCCACCAAGTGCACCAAATCTGGGCCGCCCCTGATCCTCCTCCGTCACCTCATGAGACTCCCGATCCTCCCTCGCCCGCCAAAGACCCGGTCCATCAGGCAAACTTTCTCTTTGATGAGAACAACCCTGGTGGATTGAAGTTCGAGAACATAACTGTGAACGGTCGCTGAGTATCCACCCTCTTCCGTGACACCAGGTGCACCTGTATTATAGTGTCTGAGGACCTACTTTCCCCTGTTGGGCCCGGCCACAAGAAATTTGCGGTGGTCCACGACTACCTTGGCCGGGCGAGTCGTTTCCTAGTAATTCGTTGCCACATCGAGTGTGACTATATGTCCGGTTGGGCCGAAGTGGGAGCGGCCCCAATCCAATTCTGCTCCGTTTTATTCGGTCAGAACCCCATAATTCACGACCATCCCGTGGCCCAGCCCATGATTATTCGTACACAGGCAGCCCTAGAATCCCGTGCGCCTGTTGCCCTGAAAACCCCTATCGACCCGGAGTTCTAAGCCCTCCGGAGCGATAAGTTTTCCCGCGCCAGAAGGAGTACGCAACTCTCCCCCCCCCTTTAAGAGAAAACTAAAGCCCTCAAGCGTGAGTCCACCCGAGGTAACAAACGAGTCTCGTATCGCGTGAAGAAGGACTTATTGAGAGGTTTGAGACCTAATTGGACCTTAAGTCACGAGAACGAAAATTCAAGCTTGGCGCGAAGGTGCTGGTGCTACTTCCCACGGAAGGCAACAAAATCCTTAGCCAGTGAAAGGGACCCTACCCCGTCCTCAAGGCTAGAGGACCCGTGGATTACCTCATCCAACTCCGGCTAGAGCGAAGGTTTTCCACGTGAATTGTATATATATATATATATATATATATATATATATATATATATATATATATATATATATATATATATATATATATATATATATATATATATATATATATATATATATATATATATAATATCATCAATGTTCCTAATTATGATTTTTATTTTGGTCCACTAAATTATTGAGTTTTTTTTTGTCCCATATTTATGCCTCCATTTAATTGTATCCTTTTTTTAAGTTCCACTGAAATGTCGCCAATGTTCTCCTGTGATTTTTCTTTTGTTTAAAATTGTATTAGTTAAACTCTCTATAATCGACCTGTTTAAGACTTTTGTCCGTAAATTCCCCGCTGAGCTCAGATTTACGTTTTTTTTTTGTGTGTACACCTGTCGTCGCAGATCAGAATTTCCCTAGACCTTTGGTAATTCTAGTTTGACGGGTTGGGATGATCCTTTCCTACGCAACTGCTCTGTAAAGCATCATTTTTTCGGGGGTGATGTGTGAGGGAACCCCACGTGGAATCTATTGAGCAGACGGAACTTCCACGCGCTGCAGAAGGCCCGGTTAGGCCTAAATTGGTAAGCCTACCCCCCCCCCCCGTCCCCCTTCCACAAGCGGTAGCCTCGAACCGCGTCCTCAACGATTCACCTTTACGCGGACTAGAAGGGCATCTGCAAGAAGATTCGAGGCCATTCGAGAGTAGAGCTGTTTCCCGTTAACGCCCCAACTCCGGGGAGAGCCTCGGACATAAATAACGCTCGACTCCCCGGAAGAGACACAGAGTTGAGAATTCTCGCCAGAACGCAGAAGATTTCCCCATGGTTCCAAGTCAAGTGCTAGCAACAAAGCAAAGTGACAGCTGGACTATTTTTTGTATTTGGAATTAGCCCCAGCCAGGAGGTAATTCCACTGAAAGATCGCCCCGAGTGATTTTCCCGACTTCTCTCATCAACTACTTTCGAAGCCCTCCTCATTTCAGGTAGCCGAAATACTCTCCCCTGGACCGGAAGTTACCCCCCCTTGCTTTTGGAGAACCGTCATCATTCCAACCTCCCGCTTTGAATCCAAGCGGCCTCACCTCAAGTGCAGAATTCATCCGTAAGCCAACCGCTCTCCCCTTTTTTGTAACCCAATTGAGTTAATCCCCCCTCCCATTTGAATAGTCTCCTCCGAGAATACCTTAAGTTCTAACTTCATAGCCTGCTTTATAACTACAATTCCCCCTTTCATTTACTGATGTGATTTTGCCCGTTAATTCTCTGAGGTAATTTTACCCATCAATTCTCTCATTATTTTTGTGTAAATAAAATTATATCTTTGTACATGTCTCTTTAAATAACCTTGAGCTTTGCCATTGTTCATAATTTACCTGACCTCGTTGCACTCTCTCGCTACTCAGCCCGTCTGAACTCATGGTTTTCCGTCCCTTTTGTCGGTTCGCTTTCAAGTTATTGGTCCCTCCCTGATAGATATAATATGGTATTGATATAATGTAATGTCATACCACGACAGCGAGATTAACGGGGTATTGGAGACGTTTCTTAATGAGACTAGAAGAGGCACTGGGTTATCCCTTATCCATGACAAAGTTTTTGAGGAAAGAGAATTCTTCGTGCAAAGGTTTTTAAGTAAAGCACACTTTTAGGGCTCTGGGAAGAAGTGTAGCGGTAAGGTTGAGTTTAAAATAAGGTGGAATGGAGCAAATGAAGCTGATTCCCAGGCCGGTGAAAGTAGGTTTGCCATATATGGAAAAGGAAAGGCTAGTGGGAGTATGGATTAAATAAAATTCTAATTTTGGTAGAGAAACATTATTTTTTAACTATATTATGAAATTGATATTTTTGGTATTGTATTAAGATGTTTCTAAAATCTAGACACGCAAAATGCACATTTTCATTTAAAAAATTGAACTATATTATATTTAATTTGAACTACATTTTATTCAATTATAATATTAATAAATAACATCTTTAATGTGATTTCGACTATTTGCGATGCAAAGTTCGATGCGCTTAGTGAGATTCACCCGATGAATCCGATGCATTAGCTCCAAATTTCCGTCAATTTGCGCACATTCATTTATGATGCGCTGTTCCCTCAAGTGGCTCTTGGCTTTGGTTTTCAATGAGTGCACCTTCTCCTTCAGCATTTCCCAGCATTCCTCTGGTGACCGAGGGGATCATTTTGAAATTCCTCTGTCCAGACATTAGGGACATCCCTTAGTTAAAAAAATTTAGCTCCATAAGAAGCTGTTCATCTTTACGGATCTATAATCAGACATTGGTCGATGTAACGTCTCAATGACAGGGGCAAACTCTTTTGGAAATGTTTAGAGCGATAAAGACTTATGTAAACAATGAAAATTGAGAAGGTAAGTTATAAAGCAAAGACCATCCAAATACCCTTCATTTTTTAAGGTAAAGATCATTATTAAAAAGGAAATAGAAATTTTAGATAGGTCAAGATGAGTGTGGAATTGACGACGATCAAAGGGTGAAAATTGTTCAGAGGAACCAAAAACTACTTAGTGTGTTGACTTCGATGGTTTATGAAGTGAAGAATTAGGGAAAAAATGGTCCCGTGAAAACTAACGAAGGTATACTTGAAAATGGCTCGAGTAACTAAGGAATTCCTGGGGGTAAATTTGTTTGTAAAAAAACTGTCTTGAGGCGGAATTAAAGGTTTGGGTAACTTTGTAGGTCATAAAAAAATACTTAGGGAAGACCCAGATGGGAATAGGCTAGTATAGATTTCTGAATAAATTAAATTAAGTTTCTTGAATTGAGGTTCTTTAGTTCTTCCATTAAAAAACAATGTTTAAAATCTAAAATAAAATTAAGCGCAATAACACAGAGATCGGGAATTAGGCCCGGTGGTTAAACAATGCCCCAGATGTTATCCACTGCAGTGTCGTCCTAAAAATAAATCTTGAAAAAAAATCAATTTCATGGCAAACCAACCATAGGTCGACATCATTGACATTATAATTGACAACAAACGAATTGAAATGGTAGACAGATACACCTATCTCGGTCAACACATTACAATGTCACCGGGAAAAGATCAGGAAATCTAACGCAGAGTCGCTCTAGGCTGGAAGACATTTAGAAAGGCAAGCCTCTTCCTCAAAAGCAAACTGCCCATAAGAACTTTAAACTAGAAGTATACAACCGATGCATCATCTCAACTATGTTCTACAAAGCAAAAACTTTGAACCTCACCAAAAAACATACATTAAAATTTAGAACAACACATAAAGCCCATGGACGCGTTATGATGGGGAGAACTTGGCGTTACAAAGAATCAGCCATTTGGATACGTGGACAGACCAAACTTCAGGATATTGTGGAAGCTGAAGCCTGAAATAGAGCTGGGCGGACTTGTGGCAAGAATCCAAGAAGATAGATGGACCAGAAAAATTACCGATTGGATTACGTAGTAAAAAACAACTAAAAGGAAGACCCAAACAAGATAGAGAGATAACCTTAAAATAAATATGCTAAAAATTGGAAAAAAATTGCAATAAATCGACAATAAATTCAGAATGATGAGAAAGAGTTTCTCTCAACAGTGAAAGGCAAATGCCGGAAACGATCATGAATGTGGATGAATTCACACATCACTGTTATCACCCCTTTATTTTCCTCTCTAGACCTATTTATTTGCTTTCAAGGTGTACCATAGAAATTTGGGTCAGATGTGGCCGACGACCTCTATTGTACGATCACTTCCCCTTCTAATGTCATTTGCCAGACCATTGCCGCCTGACAAGCCAATTTGGTGGTGCTTGAAACGAGCACGTGGGCTCGCATGTGAGGAACTGACTTCTCGCTCTAGGTCAAGGAGATTAAAGTGGTTGATGGCGCAATTTAATCTTCTCTTGCACCCTCATCGCAGTTATTTTTATTTCAAATATTCAAATGTCTGTTGATTTTTCATGTTTTCTGTGTGAATGCTCGAACTGGGTTATTTTTTAAAACCTTTAAGCCTGGTATCTAGATGAGTGGTATGTCCTCACGCATCGAGTAGCCTAGGTTATCCTGAAGTTTGGAAAACTCGAGCTCTCTTCCCCAGACGCTTTTCTACCCTCTCTTTATCTCTTTCTATATGATCCCCCTTCTCGACTATCCCCTCTGGGGTTCCACTGAAAACTGCGCTTTGACTGTTGTTTTGAAATTTTTATACCCACGCTAAGTCGAGGATGGTAAGTGTACAAATAGAGGCATTTCCAAGAGCGAACTGAATCATTGCTTCCAAATCTCCGACACTCCTTTCATCATTCCTAATCTCTTCTTCTATCTAGTATCTAGGGACCTGGCCAGCGACCCTCTTGCATTGTCAGAAGATTCGCTTGGAATGTCTATAAAGAATAACTTAAGGTTGCAAGAGACAAGGATTGAGCCATCTTAGGTAATGAGGTGTTAATGAGGTGAATGCACCATGAGACCAATCTTGAGTGCCGAAAGATACATTGCTTATGGAGGGTGGAATTTACTGACTTTTGGCTGCCAGGCAAAGTAAAATTATTGTTGCCCCATCTCTGGCTCTGTAACATGACAAATCTTCAAATCTTCCCCATTTTGTGTAGGACTAGTACAGCTAAGTAATTGACTCCAAACTGTGGTCCCTGCCTCTCTGGCTTAGAAGTTGAAAGCTTAGTCTCTAAAGGATTGAATGTCCGCAGGGCAACTTCCGTTCCTGGTTTCGCACAGGTATAGTCAAATCCACTTTTTAACAGTGTCGTAGAATGACTCCCGACGATATACCATATATCACTATTCGTTGAGGGAACTTCCTTAATTATCTCTAGAGTGCGTTTTTACTGTCTGGCGGCCGATATTATGTATCTTCAAAATGCTTAAGAAGTGGAACTGAGCTCAAGGATAATAATATTGCTATCATTAATAAAATAGAGTTTTATTAATAATAACTATCAGCAAACACAAAAACGGAAAATATTGACAAACAGAATGGAAAGGGTCGTGGAGACGGGCTAATCCAAGGATTTAAGGGATCAAAAAAGGTAAAACAAATATGGAGTTAAAGAGATGGGATGGTTCGATAAACCATTTAAAGCACAGGATAGAATTGACAAATAAGGGATCAATACTCAAAAGGTGACGCTTGGCTTACGTAACTTCATTAGGGTGCAGTGGAAGGTACTTGAAGGTATGGGATAGGAGTTGAATTTAACACAGATTCAACTCGTTCTATCACAAACAGAGACGCCGAGAAATCCGAAAATCATAAACGAGAGCGGCTGAATGCATGGTATAGGCCACATACCCCATTTTTTCTTATTATTTGTCTCAAACGTCCGGATTTTCTGTTTGTTAGTTGGCAAGCAAAAGTCAGAATCAATCCACCATACTCGTCTCTGTTTGGCAACCGATGCCTTCCATTTATCCACTATAAAGAGAACCCTTAACGAAGCTGGGAAGATACCACTCGCTTTACGGTGTAAACAGTGCAATGTACATTTGTTACACAGGCCAAGCGTCTCCCTCAGTAGTCCATGGTTCTTTTTTTCATACCAACCCTCTCGATCGTACCTATACAAACGGAAGTCAACAATCATACATCTCGTATGTTTGGGCATTTAAGGCAAGTCAAATCCAAGAGCTCGATGTATTTATTGGGCCAGTGGCGGCAGTAATTCTCCCTAGGAAGCTGCTATGGTGGGTACTACCTACAAGTTTTTTTTTACCACGCCTCTGCTCCCAAAGCCTCGAGATGTACAACACTTGGAGTATTGCATTCGTATAATTTTTAGTATATATCGTGTCACGCTGTGATAGTGTATATAGGTAGCTCCACATCCAAAGAGCGGTTCGCCTCTCATACCTTATCCGCCTTATTTGAATCAGGCGGGGCTGTTCTTGGAGATGCGTCTGTATTCATGGCTGAGATGGTTGTAATGAAGCGCTCGTTACGGAAGATTAAATTCCATGCTTGGTTCACAGACCAAATCGTGTTTTTAAGTAACTCAAAGAGTCCATTGAGTGTCATTGAGGTATTAAAATGTTAGCAACCCGTTTTTGCAATATCCATTATGCGACCCCGAAGGATGTCAGATATTTTTCTGTTGAGTTCCTGGACATGTAGGGACAGCAGGAAATGATGGTGACAAACAGCTTCCAAGGACTGGGAGACTGGAACAGTGTTTCGCCATTCCCCTCTCTGAAAACATTGGAAGAAGCAGATCAGCTCTTCGGGCTGCATGGCAAATAAGATGAGAGACGGCCGACGAGAATTTAAAATTGTGTGTCATTGCGCCGCGACTTTTCTGTCACCTCCGAATCGGACACACTGACGGAACGCAGTGACCCGAGATGAGTGCTCCCCAAAATCTTTGACGGCTGATTGGGATTGGTCCCACAGACTATGGGGCACATTCTTGCAGAATGTCGTAGTCTGGCTCATTCGAGCGCGTTACCTGTCACAGTACCGAGACGAGTGGGGTCGCTACTCCTTGTCTCTTGTACTCGGGATAGGTTCTTGTACTCTGGACTGTTCACTTATTTAAAGAAGCATGCCTTGTCCCTCGTATTAAGGTTTCGAATGTTGGAGCACGCTCAGGACCCTAAGGAAGCGGGCTTCGCGCTGGAACCTGAACATGTAATTGTAAATTTAGTCTTTTCTTGCCGTTATTCCTTGGTTTTTGTTCTTATTATTTTGTTTTTAAATTTAAAAAAACCCACATATAAATAGACTAGATTATAATTCTGGTGACTATGCCCCGGCAGGCAAAAGCAAGGTAAGACTACCTGGTAAATGAGTTATCCCTTTACCGTATTCTGATCCCACTTCTGGTATTTTGACCTTAGGAGAGGAAGTTCAGGTGAGTGGTTAATGAATGAGTGTCTAAGGTGTAGGGGAGCACTTAGTATTTCATAATACTCTAGTTTTCTCCCTGTGAGTGAAATAAAGGAATTAGCGATGATGAATATAAGCAGGGAAGAAGGAGAAATCGTAGGCAGAGTTATATATATATATATATATATATATATATATATATATATATATATATATATATATATATATATATATCCATATGGAGCTCGGCCGTGAAGTCTGCATTTAATATTGAGGATAAATCCAAGAGCCACGAGAAACGGATGCAGCATCTTTTAATTTTTCACAACGTTTCGAAAACTACAAGTTTTCATCGTCAGGCTAGAATAAGTTTACAAAAATACATATGAAGAAAACTTGAAAAGGCCAAAAAGACATTATTTTAAAAGGTGACCAATTATGTAATATCAGTAGAATGTACTATAAGTTAAAAAAACTTTTTTATATGACTTGGCAACAGTTAAATTTGGTTTAAAACTGACTAAAAAAATTAGTTAATAAATTTAAAGTTTATTGCAGACATTAATTAAAAACTATAAGAGAAATTGACCTGGCATTATTTAAAGATAGTAAATTTAAACTTTGTTTTTAATTTTGTAAACACTGTAAGAGTTAAAAAACATTTAATATAAAAACGGTAAATTTGGGTACTTACTAAAGTGGATTTATACTAGAGAGTGAATGGTGGGTTTAACAAGGGGCTAGTATTTATAGGTTACAGTGACGCTTGGTTTGTTAAAAAAACAAACAAACTGTAGTTAAAATTAGTTAATTAATAATGATATTGCACTTAAATCTTCATTGAGTGTAGGTTTGTAGTGTTTGATATATAAAGATTCGAAGGTTCTTAGGCAATGTTTGTTGTTGTTAAAGGCTAATACTTGAAAATTATCAATAGAAATGTTTTACTGATATTTTATAATTGGTCACCCTTTAAAATAATGTCTTGTTGGTTTTCAAGTTTTCTTCATATGTATTTTTGTAAACTTATTCTAGCCTGAAGATGAAAACTTGTAATTTACGAAACGTTGTGAAAAATTAAAAGATGCTGCACCCGTTTCTCGTGGCTCTGTGCTTTATCCTCAATATTATATATATATATATATATATATATATATATATATATATATATATATATATATATATATATATATATATATATATATATATATTGATGAAGCTACTATAAAGCAAAATTTGACAACCGACACTACACCAGGTACTGGGGCTCAAGCATCGTGCCTTGCCAGGTAGGTGATTTTCAATGACTCCATCTAATTTCCCTAAAGAGATGCATTTCAATAGATTCCCTTATATTGGCCCCATGTTGCGTATTGGTTAACAAAGGTTTTTTTTCACCGAGTTTTTGTACCTCTCTTGGGTAGCCAGATAGGGTTCTTGGTTCGCCTTGATGGTTACCGATTCAATTATCCGGGGAGTGAATTTTGCGTGAGGTACTGACTCCAGGTGGTAGAGTTATCTTCTTTATTGATTGCAGACTGGATAAAGGCGATCAGGGATTCTTGAAGGGTAAAGAAATCTTCAGCGCTGGATTCAGTATTCTTCTTCGGCGAGAACTTGGAAAGTCTTCAGATATTGCTATCTCCATCTTCAGACTTTTTTGACTTTGTATAAGTGCGGGTGCATGTGAGGGGAGACGATAGGGTGTGGGGGGGGGGACAGAGAAAATAGACAAGTGGAGAAGAGAGAAAAAAGTGTGGAAGAGGTGCAAAGAGATGCCTAGGGTCTGGTGATCAGACTTATCACTTTCATTTATTTTCTTGGTTGTGTGAATTCATTTTTGTTGTTTTTGGTTTTTGGTAACAATTATAAAGTTATAAAATTATAATTATTATGGCGTTCAAGCCATTTGTCTTAGCAACTTTAGTAATTTTATGGTTTGTGTTGTGCATTGCCTGTTTTGTATATGTTTTTAAATATATTTAAGTGCGTGCTTGTTGTATTGTTTTATTGTATGTGTATTTTAGTAGTATTATTGTTTCTTCTTTCTTCTTTCTTCTTTTGTAGTTTACTTCTTTCGAAGTTCTCTTCGTAATCGTTGGGTTTTTAATTTCTTGGTAAGGTTGTCTTTATCGGTATCTTGTCGTAGTAAGGTTTCGAGTTTTTTTCTTTATTCTTGTGAATGATCTTGTTTTCACAGGTATTTCTTTGTCTCATTTTACGCATAGAACGGCACTTCGTCTCCGCCAGCCACTCGGTTGGCGGAGCTGGGGAATCTGGGGCGACATTCAGCTCTTCTGTTCTGGTTAATCATCTGGGTGATTTCATCACTCAGTTCACGATTAACCAGATCCTGCATTTTCCGGGTCCGTTCTTCTATGACTTTGTTAATGGGAATTATCCCCGCCTCTCTGTGCAGGTCTTCTTGCCGTCTTCTTTCATGCCTGCGTGTACCCGTTATTAGGTACATGCATTTATTTTGCACTACTTGAAGACGCCTCTTTTGTGTTTTTGAGACACATGAGAGGGTGGAGGCGGGGTAAAGCAACGTAGATCTTACAAGGGCATTGTAGATCTTCTTCTTGTTGCTTTCACGTAGATTTCTGAAGCTGTATAGAGTTCTGACAGCGGACGAGGCTCGAGAAATTCTTTCTTCGACGTGCTTTTTGTACCCGGTAGAGGTGATTTTCATACCGAGTACATTGCATTCGTTGGTGTAGGGGTATCGCGTATCCCCCACACGCACGTCTGCCCTTAAGGTGCGTCCGATGGGGACCACCTTGAATTTATCTTGGTTTGTTCTTATTTTCCACTGTGCCTCGTAGTTGTTAAGGTTCGCGATTTCCATCGCTGTCATGCGAGCTTGCCACGGCGCATGCCTCCATGGAGATACGATTATCTGGCTAAAATCATCGGCGTATTGAATATTGAGGGAATTGGGGTACACAGGGTCTGGGACGTCCGCGGTGTATATCGAGTAAAGGGTGGGGGACAGACACCCCCCCTGCGGGAGGCCCGCAGTGAGCGGAAACTTTGGTCCGTCCGTGCACCCTAGACTGACATACGCCGCTCTCTCCATGACATAGTCACAGAGAGTTCTTTCTAAGTTTTCACTTAGACCCAGCCTTAAGATCTTATACTGCATGCCCCGCTGCCACACCTTATCAAACGCCTTTGACACATCCCGACAAACGATGTCGACATAACTCCTGTCCCGTTTGGCTTGAGAAAGCTTTTCCGTTATGACATTAATTGCCATTTCCGTACTTCGCTTCTTTCTAAACCCAAATTGGCAAGGGTTGTAGAGGGAGTTTTCTTCCAGGTGAGACACCAATCTTCCGTTGAGGATCTTCTCAAAGAGTTTCCCGCCAAATTCCAGGAGTGAAATTGGGCGGTAGCTCTCTCTCAACGTAGGGTCCTTTCCATGCTTGGGCAAAAAGATCATTTTTGCCGTTTTGTAAGCATCTGGAAAGTACCCTGTATTCAGACATGCGTTAAAAATTCGTCTCATTCCTTCGATGATGTTGGCTGGTGCCTTTTCGAAGTTAAGCTTCGTAAGCCCCGATTGGCCTGGAGTTTTCTGTCGGAATGAGCGGAGTGCGCCAAGGATCTCTTCTTCTGTGATCTCGGCGTCTCCGTCACGCAGTCTATCCACCTGGTGATGAGGATGCGTTCGATGTATTACCGTGTTAAGCTCGTCTACGATGTTATTTTCGAACTCTATATCGAAATCTTCGTTTTCATCTTCCGATATGCTGAAGATTTTTTCCCAATAACGCCGGAATATCACTTCGATGATATTATCTGCAGTTTCAATGGATCCATCTTCTTTTTGGATTTCCATTTTCTTCTTTTTTCCAGATGATCCTCTGAGACTTTTGACTTTCTTCCAAAAGTCCTTGGGAGATGCATCTTGATCGAGGCTCTCGATCGCATCGTCCCATTGTCTCTGTTGTTGTTCGAGGATCAGCTGGTTGAGCTCTTCCTTGATCTCTCTACTTCGTTGTAGCGAGTCAAATGTTGCATTTGTTATATTTAACTCGTACATAACTCTCAATTCTCTATATAGATCTTTCATATACCCAGTCCACCTGTATGAGGAGATGGTTTTAAACTGGGTTTTGGGGATGCAAGCCCTATCTGCAATAATTAGATGTTCGTTGAGGTCGTCGAGTGCCTCGTCTATCTCCTCGAGAATTGCCTCGTCCAGATCTGGTGGGCGATAGGCCTCGAGGAGACCAGCGTACCGTGCCCAGTCGGCTCTCCTGTAGTCTTTTCTGACTGGAGCTGGGACTTGTATAGGGTTCCTATTGATGGTGAGTAGGATCCCTATATGATCACTACATGGTACCTGGACTGGTTCCATGTAGTAATTGAACGGAAGCTGACGATTAGCCAGACAAATGTCTGGTTTTGTGGCACTTCTTCCTCGAGTATAGGTTGAGAAGTCCGGGCCTATTCTATGGACCATGTTTCGGTCCATCATAGTATCCAGGCACCTTCCAATTCCATTGAAGGTCCTGTACCCAGAATCCCGACATCTGGCATTAAGGTCCCCCATTAATATGGTGGGGGTCCTTCTGCCAAATAGGCCAGAGAGAGAATGGATTGGCAAATATTCTCGTCTCGGCGGCTGGTACCCGGTGGCGATGACCAGCTTTCCTATATCGAGTTCGACCTCTATTGCAAGATAGGATTCTTCCAAGTTTCTTATGGGTCTATACTTGATCCCTCTTTTAATGGCGATGGCGGCACCGTCGTACCGCTCTTGAGAGTAATTCGTGATTAACACGTCGTAGTTCCAGATCTTAATTTCAGAACTACGAGTGTCAATCCCATGTTCAGAAATCAAGATGACATCTGCATCTATTTCCCTGAACACATTTCCGTAGAGAGTTCTTTTGGTTGTCCAGCCATTGGTGTTCATTTCCAAGATTCTTAGTGAGTTCCGCTCCATGGTAAGATGAGTTACCTGTGTTTCTTCTTTTTCTTACTCTTGGGGGCCTGTGGGGCGGGTCTGGGGTGCCCAGGCTTTACCTTCTTCGGGGGAGGGCTGGGAGTCTTTGACCGACTCTTTGTTGCCCTAGTGCGAGTGCATGGGCCCTCGTCACTATCCAAAGATGTTGAATGCTCTTCTTCTTCCTTGTCATTAGTCTCATCCTCTTCTTCGGATTCCTCCGATGAGTGAGACTCCATGACTTCGCTTAATCCGGTGGTATTTTCTTTTTTGCTATTGCCCATTATGCTATCCTTAAATGCCCTAGAGCATTCAGGATCATCAGGCACAATGATAGATGGCAAATTATTAGCTTTAAGAAGTGTGTTTAAAACCTGGTTGTAACATCCAGGTTTTACCGCGTTAGCCACGTTCGCATGAGTTATGCAAATAAGTATCTTTGCACTTAAATCGTTGGTGAAAATCATCGGTGAGGGAGTCGATGTCATCCCTTCACTTCTTTTCACCGTGCTCGCGTATGTAGCAGTTTTCTTCTTTTTTTCATTTTCTTCCATCTTCTTTATAATTTCTTTCCTCTTGGGGCAGTTCAAGGCCATCGTTCGAAGGGGGCCCCTTGCAATTCATGCATAGTTTCGTATCGCTCTTGCAAGAGTCATATCTATGACCCTGTGTGGCACATTCGCTGCACCAGATTTGTCCTTTTTGGGGGCAGTTGGCAGTGGTGTGCTGTTCCAGAGAATAGCACACGAAGCACATTTGTATGTTGTGGTACTTCTCGTGCTCTATATTTGCTTCTGGGATCCTCATGTTGAAAATGAGGAGTCCCTCGGTTGCCGCCTTGTGGGCCATTTCAGTTGTTTGAAATGTCACCTTAAAGACATGGGTATGGTCTCTAAATTTAATGACCTCCCTTATCTTTGCCCAGTTGTGATTCTTCTCGAGTTCAGCTTTTATTTCCGCGGGGGAGTTTTCACCCACCCAGCTTTCTACCTTACGGCAGATTACGCTTCGGTTTGCGGAGATTGCTGGTGGGGTTTTTGCTTCGAGATTTAGGGTTTTTAGAACTTCGGCCCCTTCATCGGATAGGAGCCGGTCTATATCCTTGGTTTCACCGCACATGGCGATGAAACCGTTGGGAATATCGATGAGTTTGATTAATGCTATCCTTAAATTTGCAAATAAGGATTCGCACACGTTCTTTTTCTCAGGGGTCTTTTTACCGGGTAAGGTCCGTAGGGGGACCCTCTTAGGGAGGGCGTCCATCGTCTTCTCTCTTCTTTCTTGAATTATTTTTTATGTGTGAAAATTATATGTGAAAATTTTGTATGTGAAAAAAGTGATAAGTGGTAAAGGAGGTACAGTCAAGGGTTAGGTTTGACTCCGACGTGAGAAGAGTGCTCCCGTCCAGTTTCCTGTTGTTTTCCCGCTCGGATGGTGCCGGGATGAGGGATGGGGGATGGTTCTCGAGTGGGGACCTCAGAGGGTTGAGCTTGGTGGACTTAATGCATAGCGGCCGAATCAACGACCGCTAAGTTTGTGCCACCCCCTCACGGGTACGTACGCCAAAACTGCATCCAACTACATAGAGACGGGTGTAACTCCCTCTATGATTCTGGCCGGGTCCCCCGGGCGATGAGGATTTCTCCTCCGTCCGGGACTCGCAGTTTTGCCCCAAATTCGAGAGAATTTCTGACTTGTGCTTCTGCTGTGGGATAGGCCTCAAACCAGTTTCCACGCAAGCCCTTAATTATGCCAGTCCAAGTGGCCGACATAGTTAAGACGAAATTAATGAAGGGCAGTCATCCGAGCAGGTTCCCACGCAGGTCGTTGGACGGGAGCAGCGAGAAGATATGTTAAATCTTTGCAGATCGACTGGGCTCCTAAAGACACCCAGGACAGTCGCGTTCTTAGATGGCGAAGGCTCAAAAATCTCTCTTTCTATAAGCACGCGTGAATATACAACGAACGCTCTTCGAAAGGTAGTAAGGCAGTGCTACAGCGTACGAAAAATTCGCCCAGCTCCATCCTCAGATGTTTTCCAATTCCTCTTTTATATCAATGAGCCGCACACCCCGTGGCAAAGATTAGTTCCAAGTAGAATTAATTTTTTGTACATTAAATATGAGTTTCAAATAACATTAAATTTGTACATTCTACTTATATTAATTTATTTCCCAATTTTGTACATTATTATAGAACCCTACAATTGTTATTTAATTATATACAAGTATTTAATAAGGTAGTTAATTTAGTTTATTGTATATGGATTGTTTTAATTAAAGATATATTAATTTTAGCAGAAATAAAACAAAAACATTATATAGATTGTTTTTTTATATGATTAGAAATATTTAGAGGGATCGGTTTTAATATTCAAATAATTAAAATGGTGACATTTGGGAAACATACCTTTAATACATAGTCACCAAAGGCCGCCATATCTCTCATTTGGTCCTCAAGGCATAAATTCTCTTTATCATATCCTCCATTCATTTGATTTAAATTAAACATATAGAGGCATTGCATTGTAGTTTTTACCTACACTCGTATAAACAGATTTTTATAATTTTTCACCTAAAAATATTATATTCATCTCGTTTGTTTCTTTTTTTTTTAAACAATACTAAGATTTCTCGAAAATGATATTATCTTGGAAAAATATGACTGATGCTGGTTTGGATTCGACATGATCCCATTGTAATATTTCCAAAAACACATTAGAAGGCTCAATTTTTAGGTTTATTTGAGTCTCTTATTCCACATTACAATATGAACACCACAGATACTGCCCTTCACTTAAGCGGAGCTTACAACAAGTTAATGAAACTACGATTTAGAAATGAATATTTTTCACACATATTTTTTAGGCACACATACATATATTTCACAGTACTCAGAATGACTGAGGTTTTTTGTATAATTTATTTTTGCTACACTTTTGATACTTCAAAATGAGAGTTCGCACGCAGAAGCTGCAACTCCTCATTTCGAACAAAACTTATTATTTATGCATACATACATGTTTTGTGTGCATGCACAGCACAATTTTAGTATTTTTTTTAGATTTGCTTTATTATTCAATTTTTATTAATGACTGCAACAAAAAGTTCATAGTGTTCAGCGATTCTGAGGTTCTTTGTAAATATGTACAGTTATTTGTGTGTGAGCACAACAATTTATATTTACTTATTGCATTTTTTATTCTTGACTGCAAAACCAATTTTCGAGCGCTCGACGATTCGGAGGTTCTTTGTGTAATTCATGATCTGCCAAACTTTTAACATTTAATTGACCGTTCGAACGCATAAGCAAACACTAATGGCTTATTTTTTTCCGTACGTTATTCTGCGTGTATGCACCACACGACTTCTATCTAACTAAACAGAGCATAGAAGTACGGAATTAAATCTAAAAATTATGATACAACGGATTTTGGGCACTAAATTTGGTCTAAAAATATTCTTATTATTCGTATCACCTGGCACTGAATTTTACGCTATTGACACTGTTGAAAATTTAAATAGGCACTGAATTTACATTGTTTGTTTTTTACACTATTATTAGTATTCGGAACACCACTATTATTATTCTTATTCATATTGAAGAACTGTGCCTGAACGAATGGCGTGAGTTCGCCTGCCGATTTTATCTTGATCCACTGTTAAGTTCATTTGAGCGGTGATGATGGGTGTTATGTTCATAGGTAGAGACTGGACAAAATTGTGCCGGATTAGGTCTTCACCGACGCCCACTTGATTAGCGATTCATCGTAGCTCTTCCAGGTTGCTTGGAGGTAGACTGGTGATCTCACAAAGCCCAATGATTTTCGATCTGCGAGGATATGATCGTAGGTTGAAGTCGATCTACCGTATTGGGCGATAAGTCAACCAAAATCCACAATTTTAAACCATCTCGAAACGGTTACTTTATTGAAGGCGGAAGGGTCGACAGTGATGCAATTCTGCAGGACTTCTTCTTGGTGTGTATATGAAAGTATTTTTCATGTTTTGAGTGTTTTCGGGTTGTATTTAAGTACGTATTTGTTCCGGTGTTAAAACCTAAATTGCTTCTGTCTGGTATGTCCTATAGTGTAATATCTTTTATTTCTTAACTTTTTTGCATTTTCGTTATTTTCTTTTAATTTATCTATCTATCTATCTATCTATCTATCTATCTATATATATATATATATATATATATATATATATATATATATATATATATATATATAATATCTTTACCTTGAAGATCTACCTTGCATGTTTTAGCATTCTTATGTTGTTTTATTTTTTTTACCTTCCGATTCTAAGTTGGGTTTATATTTCTTTTTCTTTTTTCGTATTATTTAATTACCTGAGAATAGTCAATGAGCTCACCAGGCTACAAATGCTCTAACTGGTTGGAAGGTTCTCATTCCAATCCTCTTGTCCTTATTCGATTCGATTCTTTAGAAGGGGTGAGATAAGTGTAAAGCTGAAGTACGTAGAAATAGATTAGAAAATATGCGGCGAAAATGGAATAAATGGAGTTGCACATACTCCAGGAGATCTATTTATTATCTGATGTTATTTTTATTTTCGTTATTTTTCTTTAGTTTTTCGTGAGTTTTTTGTTCAGTTCTTCGTTTTCCATTTTTTCTTGTTCTTCGTGCTTTTCATTTTGCCTCTACCTCTTTGATCGTTCGTTGCTTTTTAAGAGTGTGATAGAATTGCCTGAGGCTGCTACGCCTCGCTTCTATCACATATTGGTACTAGTGCTTCCCACGTGTATCCTGCGAGAAGAGAGTAGCATGGCGTTCTTATCGCCCTAACATTTCCCGAGTATTATCTTTTCCCGCTCCAAGTTTAATCAAGGATGTTCAATCACTCGTTTGTCTGCAGGCGTCGATCTGGCCAGATTGAGTTAGGCTTATGGGAAGATAAGAGTGTTCGATTCGCTAGCGGGACATTCCATGGAAATCCCCCATTGCCCCATACCCCAAGGGGCTGGCTTAGGCTATTTATGCGATAAAATTTCGCATTTGAATCAGATCCCGATTATCTTCCTCAGACACCTAAGAACTCTACCTCGAGAACCCCCTTATTGTCCAGAAGAGGACAATATCCTTAAGTGCCAAGGTTCGTGCCCTTCGAGATGCCAAGTCAACAGCCTGTTGTTCAATTGATCAGAAGAGAACAACTTTAGAACAGTCATTGTTCTTTGAGCCCGTTCGACAAGAAACGGTTCTCACTTCCCTGATATCACGTCAGTGGTAATTCAATTCCCCAACTTTTAACTTTCTTTAAGAGAACGCTTGGTTACCCCCAATAACCTCAATTGTTCATCCAGAACATCTCCGGTATCCTGTCTCAATGATCGCTCGTACTTCCGAGCCCCACTTCGCTCTCACTCCTCGAAGTCTGTCCTTCCCCCCTCGTTAAGGACACCCCCCTCTAAAAACCCCTCCTCCTGGGAAGGAAATCGCCAGTCGGACCGAAGCTATTCCTTTAAATCGCCTTCCTCTGCACGCCGACCTTATAAATACGTAAGCTACGAATTGCATTTAATTATTTAACTTTGTTGCCAACGTAACTCCGTGCTTTAACCAGGATTTAGTCAACCCTTTCCTTTCTTGTTTGTTTTGTCATTTTAAATCCCTCCAAATCTTAATCCACCGCTTAGTCAAATTTATCCTATGACCTTTTCATTTCATGTGCATCTCCCATTTTAATCCCCGGTCATGTAAATATTTTCCATGTGTTATTTTTGTTAGTTTAATTAATAAAATTCTATTATATTAATACTTGAAATATTATTTATCCTTGGGCTCCGTTCCACTTCTTAAGTATATTGAAGATAAATAAGCCCTCTCCAGGCCTATTTATTAACGTAGAAGAATACTCGGCCATCTGATTAAATCCCCGCACTCGAATATAGAATAATCCCCACAAAGAATAGATATATAGTATATTGTCGGGGGCCTTTTCTACTACAAAGAGTTTCTGCTCGAATTACGGTGCTTTGAACACAAGGTATTTAAAGTACTTCTCCGTAGAGCATGGATTTGATTGTGCCAACGTCGAAGTTGGAGAAGTATTTCCACTTGAAATTTCTGGTCTCCTTTCCCTCAAGGAGCCCCTCTTTATCTTATCTTTTGTGATTCTTTTTGTATCTTGTGGTGTAGATCTTCAAGTGGATGCGTTATAAGTAGTGGGATATGTGTAAGGCTGAAGTATGTAGAAATAGATTGCTTGTTATCTCGTTGTCGTTTGTTTTGTTTTTCTCTTAGACTGTGGTCCATCTTTGTGCTATTCCCATTGTTCTTTCGTACATTTTAAGGGTCAGTTTAAATACTTTTATTTTTATTTCCTCGCCCATTATGTCTGTCTCTTGCGCTGTGTCGTTTTTTATCCTGATCTTCTTCTTTCTCATTTTCTTCTTCCTTTTTTCTTCTTTTTCTTTTTCTTCTTTTCCTCCTTCTTCGAGGAATTCTTTTATCCCAGTTGGTCTTTCCTGTGTTTCATAACATGCCAGTTCTTTGCGAGGATCTCCTTGAATGGAGAACCATCTGGGAACCAGAAATCGCTGCTTGTTCCAATATTCCCTAACAATGAGTTGAATTTGCTGGCAAAAGACCATATATGTGCTGTGTTCGCTGTGTTTCTGTAAATTAGCATAGCGAGCATTTCCATTGCGTCGGTATTCTTTATTAGCAGTTGGTCTTGTGCTGTCGCTATTGGTTTTGTTTATTTGGCTATTCCCTGCGCGGAGATTAGCGATTTCTTCTTCTCTTTTTCTTTTCCGGTGTCTTCTTTCTTGGCTGGGAAATTCGGTGCTAAGGTCAAGTGAGGACTTTGACAGTTTATTAATTTTTTAGGTCGGTTCGGCAATCGTAGCAGATGTGGCCAGTTGCGCCGCAGTCCGAGCATCTTAGTTGTCCATTTGGGGAGTCTCTCGTGTTATGTTTTTCTAGTTGAAAACACTTCGGGCATGTCAATACTTAAGTAAACTTTCCTGTTCTATTTGAGTATCCTTTATCCTTAGACTGGAGCTTAGAAGGCATTTTCCCAAAGCCTTAAGAGCCATTTCCTGCGCCTCAAATATTACTTTAATGGGGTTTAACCTTGGTCCTAGTTTAACCATCGTTTTCACTTTCTCTCATGTTTGGGTGTGCCGAATTTACTTTACTATTTCTTCCTCTATGTGCTCTCCAACAATTGTGTCCAGCTGTGAACAAATAGTAGTTCTGTTTGCAAAGGTTTCTAATGGGCCGATTGTGTCAAGATTGATTTAAGCGAAAACCTTCACTGCTTTCAGGGTAGCCAAAGCTTCCCTTTCTTCTTCGCGCTGGCTCATCGTTACGTATCCATTAAGCGAGTCAAAGATCTTCACCAAGGGAACGTTTAGGTGTCCATTTGTAAGGATGATGACCTCTTTATGCGTGGGAATGTGTTGCCCATGAAGGAGTCTCAGTTGGAGACTATTCCACAACGCGGGCTCCATCTTGAGGACGAAATTGCCTATACCATTGTCTAATATCTGGCATTTTGTTCAGGTATTTAAGTTTGAATTTATGAGTATTAGCTTATAGTTATCTATAGTTTTATGTCTTAAGTCTTTTAGTGTTGTATTTAAATGGGTATTTGTTCTGGCGTTCAAACCGTGTTTACCATTAGTAAATTGCTAATGTTTGGTATGCTCTCCTGTGAATTACTTTTCTTTCGTAAGTTTTGTATTTGTATTTATCTATAATTATAATATCTTTACCTTTGACGATGAACTTTACTTGTTTAAGTGTTTAATTTTTGTTTTCCTCTCTCCTTCTGATTTTAAGTTGGGTTAATGTTTATTTTCTTTTTCATATTATTTAATTTATGCGAAT
This sequence comes from Ceratothoa steindachneri, assembly GCA_963969495.1. NCBI lineage: Eukaryota > Metazoa > Arthropoda > Malacostraca > Isopoda > Cymothoidae > Ceratothoa > Ceratothoa steindachneri. Next base: position 28,295,131 of record OZ018327.1, on the reverse strand, counting down.
TTTTCTGCCTCTTCTCTTTCCATTAATGTTGAATTACTTGGAATCAGTCGATGGGTTCTTTAGACTTCTGAGTGCTCTAACTGCTTGAAAAGTTATCCCAACCCTTCTCGTTTTTTCTATCTTTTTTTTAACCTTTTTTCATTATTTTTTTAATAGGTTTCAATTGCTTTCTCTATGCGACTCTCGTTGGCTTCTTAGCTCCGCCATTATCGTATTTGTTATTATATAAATTGTCTTATTCTGTATCCTCTTTATCGTTTGTCGATTGGATTATTGCCTGATTTATTTTTCCTTTGAATTTTGCTCTAAAAATTCTAAATCTGAAGAGTGGTTGAAATCGCATTTTTCCTTTGTTGATTCTTTCTGTTAGGTCATTCTTAGATCCTGCGATTTTATTATTAGTCCTAATACTTTATATTCGATTTTATATCTCTATCTTTCTCCTTTGTGGTAGATGTCCGATATTTTATCCTATATAGTGGTACAACTGTAGATTTGTTGTTCACTATTTTACATTTTCGTTCTTAATTATTTATTCAATATTTTATTTTTTGTCATTTTTGCCTGTATTGTCCCATTCCTGAAGGGACTCACCAGTAGTTGTGTCAAATCGTCTGCGAATTGCACATTAAGGCATCCAACCTGCGTTAGTCCAGCTTCTAGGTTAAATAAGCTTCCTTGATGATTGTCCAGTATAATGTAGGCATATCTATCCATTTCGTAGTCACATAAGTTCGTTCGATCTTGTTGATGATTAACATTGTGAGTATTTTATATTATATTCTTCTTTGCTAATTGTCGTAGTCCACCACTCTATACCATACACTTCTTGTATATTATGTGGGGGGTGACTTAATCACCTACTGCAATGCGAACCGTTGAAGCACTGTTCGCAGTGATTAACGAACGACTAGGACGTCAAACTTAAGGCGTTGGGTTTCAAATCCTTAATAATCAGACAGAATGCATAATTGGTTGGTGAAATTTACTTGAATAGGCCGAGAGTATCGTTGAAGGTTAGTTAAAGATGAATTATCCAAAATATAATTTACAAATATCAAAATAAGAATTAAAAAATGGCAAAAGGGGATTATTTAAATTGAAATAGTCTCTAGATAATTATTATGAGGAGAGATTCTCAAATAGACTTAATTGATTAGCGTTACTAGGCTCAGATAAAAAGAAGGACTTGAAAATAGTAATAATGGAGGGAGTTTCAGTTTCACGGGTCGGTGACTTCGAGGAATGTCTTTTTTGCGATGAGGCAAGTGGGGAACGATCCTATGAGGCTAGTGAGGTACGATCCGATGAGGCAAGTGGGACACGCTCCGAATGAGGAAGGTGGGGGCACGATCCAAACCAACCTTCCGATGAAGATAGCCAATCTTCAAAAATGACGTTCGACGGGAAATGTGGGATGACTCTTAATTCCACTGGAAGAGGAAACTTCTTTTCCTCGAAGGTATTCGGTGTAGATTTTATTCGGTTTCATTAAAAGAAAGGAGATTCTTGCCCAAATTCAAAGGCTTGCCGTTCACAGAAACTACCAATTGACTGAGATAGAATCACGGTGGAGAAATTCTAGCTGTCTGACGAACACTCACGGGTCTTAGACATGAGACGAAGAAGACGAACTTCAGGTGCGTGCAGGACTCCTTGAACTACAGTCAGAACCAAGTATTTGTATGCCTTATTCTGAGGGGGAAGGGAGAATATGGAGACAGGAGTCACAAGCTCCAGACATCTTAATCCGGAGGCGGAGTTGATTCATCATTTAACAACAAGGTGCTAGACACAGCGGCTTTTTCTCGCCTGGTCACTTCATCAAAACCTTCTTCATCACCCCTTTTCCCTCGAATTCAGGATTACTTTGGTGCCGATGACTGTATTTTTCAGCATAATGGTGCATCTTGTCAAAAAAAAGAATTTGTAGGCGATAATCAAACTGGCTGTTGATAAAAGAAACCATCCAATTATGAACAGTTGCGGGTCCTTATTAACAAAGACGGAACAATATCAGTTTGTATATCATCACAAATATGGTCTCCATCAGGCCAAAACGAATTGAAGTAATCCTGAAGAGCAAAAGACATCATTGTAAACATTGACTGCGCGCATCGATGGACTGTAGTCATTAGTTAAATGGGTTTGTGCTCTAAACTTTTGTATATTTTACTTTCAAATTATGTTAAAAACATACTAAAACTAAATGCGACGTTTGATTGATTCTATTCATTTTCTTATATGAAAAATATGTTGTCTCAAAGCTTTTGGGCATGGCTGTATGTCTTCTTAAGTTATTTTGTTTAGTTGTTTTGGTATTTATTGTCTGAGTTTACCTTCATAATTTTCCCAACTTGCCATGTGGTAGGCTTTCCATTCCTTAGTCGTAATCTCTATTGGATGTAGATTGATTTTTATTAATATAACCGTATGGTCGCTGCAAGTTATGTCTATTGGTTTCATATGGTAGTTCAAAGGGAGGTTGCATTTTGCCAGACATACATATGTCTTGTTTTACCATCGTCTGCCCTCTGAATAATTTTGGAAATTTCGGTCCCTTTCTTTGCAATATGCTTTTGAATCTACCATTAAAATGACTGGTAGTCTGTTGTTTAGCGTGTTTGTGAAATTAGCTATTTGTAAACTGTTTCTTCTTGGTAGTTGATATCCAATTACAATTACTATATTGGTGTGTTCCATCTTTACTTTTATTGCAACGTAAGCTTATGTTAGTCCTTGCTTAGTTCTTTACTCTAGATTCTTTTTTATAGGTATTGCATCCACGTCGAATCCCTCTATTATAGTTCTATATTTTGATTTTCCCATCGTTTAGATTTATCAGGGTTTAGATCTGAGTATAATGTTCGGGCTTATTCTTCTTAAGAAGTTTACGTAGTTTGCCTGTTTTTTCTTCTACGTGTGTTGGGGTTTAATCTAAATTACCTGTTATCCTTGTTTTACTTACGATAGTTATTCTTTAATATTCTTTGCGTTTACTTATTTTCTTTTGTTAGTTATGGCCGTCCTCGAAATCGTCTAGGTATAAGGGCTTTAAGATATTATATCTTGTGAGATTTCTCTCTCATTTTTTTCTTCACTTAGTTTTTAGGGTGACTCGTTCTTGTATTTTACTCGTTTGAATATTCTTAGCTTTTTTAGGTTATGGTATCTTCGCTTTTTGTTTCTTCCTGCTGTTGTTTTTCTACTAGTGGTTGTTTATTTTTCTTTAATATCTTTTGAACTACTGCTTTAATCCTATTACGTGATATGTTTACATTAAAACTAGCTGATGAGTTGACTTTTGGGGAAATTCATTGATTCCAGTTGGTTTTATTTTAACATATTTTGAGATTGTTCGCTTTGAGGTTGAAGATCCTCACTATCTTTAGTTCATCGGGAAAGTAGCCGTTTATAAACACGCATTGAATATATTTCTAATACTTACCAGGATGTTATGGGGGTGCTTCTAGATAGTTCCTTCTAGACGGGCCAGATCTTCCCGGGTCTTTTATCGTGAGTTCTGATAGTTTTCTTTAATTCATCGATTCTTATGAGTGTGTCCGTTCTCTCGATCGTGCTCCTTTCTTCCTCGACAAAGTGAAAGGGGTTTTTCTTTTCGATTTTTTCCTTGAGTTCCTCTACAATTTTATTTTCAAATTCTCTGCATCATCTTCTGTAATATTACTTCTGAGGTCTTTAAATTTCATTTTATCTTTGTTGGGCTTTGGTTTTAATCTGTTAACGTGCTTCCAGACTTCATTAGAGGATGTTTCAATATTTATTTTCTCGATTTGATCTAATTCCTCTCTTTGTTTCTCACATATGAATGTTACTAATTCTCTCTTCAATCTCTTGAGTGGCTTGTATATTTCCTTCGTTGGTCCGAATCTTCTTATCCTTTTTGCCGCCTGGCCAATCTCTTCGCTCCTCTCAACCATTTCTGATAACCATTTTAATTTCTGGGTGGTATTGTAGGAGTGTTGGGGCATAGCCCCTTTATCTACCGTTTTTTTATTTCGTCTCTAATGATATCAGTTCCTCATCGTTTTTTTCTAGAATAGCGTCAATTAGAGGGTTGGTTACGTACGTCTGAAGTTTATTTTTTGCCCTTCTCCCAGTCCGTTCTGTGATAGGAGTTCCATTTTGGTCGAATATATCCTAATAGTTTGCTTGTTAACATGTATTAGAGTTGCTGTATGGTCACTGCAAGGTACGTCTACGGGTTCCATGTAGTAGTCGAAGGGAATATTTAAGTTACCCCTGCAGATGTCCTGTTTTGAAGCAAATTATTATAGAAAGTAAGTTGGAAAGTGGTGTCCCAGTCGTTGTAGCATTTCTCTGTTAATCAATGTATTGAGTTGTTTTTTGACACTGGTCGTAGATCTATACTAAGAGGTCGCGTAGTGAGCGTGTAAATCACCCATCAAGATGACCGGCGACCTATACTTAATTAGGTGTGTGAAGTTCTGCATTAGATTAGAAGGCGTATAGGTGGCTGGTAACCTGTGGCAACTATGATGTTGGTAATTTCCATCTGTAATTCTATAGCTAATTATGACTAGTTCAAACGTAGTATTGTTTTGAAGTTTAGTCTTTGCTTCATAGCTATTAGAGATCCATAAAATTTCTCTTCCAATGTATCCGTAGCAAGGATATTTTAGCTCCAGATTGTAATTTTTTAATTTTTTTTAGGTTTATCTCGTGTTCTGATATTACGATCACATTCTGGTCGATTCTTCTGAAATAATTTTTAATATGATTTCCTTGTCTCTTCAACTGTAGAATCTTTAGCTTCTTGATATCCATTATCCTGTTATATATTCTTTATCAGTGTACTCTTTACGGTTAGGTATTATTTGGTCAAGGGGGCTAGCAGTGTTTCTTCTTTTGGTTTCGTTTGTTTCGCTTGGGAACTTCCTCTGCTGGTGACGTTTGCTAAGGTTTCGGGAGACAATTCTCTCGGTCATGAACTTCTTTTCTTCAATAATTTTTATGTTTTGGGTTTTTTTTTCTGCTGTCGACTCGGATGACCTTATACTTCATGTCGTCCAAAGTGATTTCTGTTTGTGTTTTCGTTATTTGAATCTTCCTCTTTTTCGACTGTGTGATAGAACGGTCTGAGGCCGCCATGCTTCAGCCCCTATCACATGTCGAAACACATGCTTCCCAACGTGTATGCTGCGAGAGGAAGTAGAAGGCGCGTTATCGCTTCCCCCATCCCAAAGTTTAAACAAGGAGGTTCATTTCCCCGTTCGCTTCCATGCGTCGATCTCGCCAGATTGAATTAGGCTTATGGGCAGATAAGATATTTTCCCAAGCGCCACCGGGACATTCCATCGAAGTTGCTCCCCCCCCCATTGTCCCCTACGCCAAGGGGCTGGCTCCGGCTATTTATGCGATAGCATTTCGCATTTGAACCAGATCCTGATTATCTTCGTGAAGCATCACGCCGATCCGGTCTCCCTTGTGCACCTAGCAACTCTACCCCGAGAAACCCCTTATTGTCCAGACAAGGACAATATCCTTTGAGTGCTAAGGTTCGTGCCCCTCGAGACGCCAAGTTAACAGGGCTCCCCTGTTGTTCAGAAAGACAACAACTTTGGAACAGCCATTGTTCTTCGAGCCCGTTTGACAAGAAACGGTTCTCACCCTTCCTGTTGTTCAGAAAGAAAACAACATTAGAACAACCATTGTTCTTCCAGCCCGTTCGTCAAGAAATGGTTCTCGTTCCCAAGACATCACGTCAGGGTAATTTAATTCCCCCCTTTTTTAACGTTCTTCAAGAGAACGCTTGGTTACAACAATAACCTCCATTGTTCATCTAGAACATCTCCGATATCCTGTCTCAAGGATCGCTCGTACTCTCGAGCCCCACTTTGCTCTTACTCCTCGAAGACAGTTCTTCCCCCTCGTTAAGGACAACCCCCCGAAGAACCCCTTCTCCTGGAAAAGAATCGCCAGTTGGACCGAAGATTCCTTCCCATCGCCTTCCTCTGCACGACAACCTTGTAATTACGTAAGCTACGCATTACATTTAACCATTTAACCTTTTGTCAACGCAACTCTGTGCTTTAAATGATTATAGCCAACCATTCCCCCCTTTTCTTTGTTTTGCCGTTTTAAATCCTTCCAAATCTTAATCCTCAGCTTAGTCAAATATTCCCATGACCTTTTTCATTTCCTGTGTTTCTCCCATTTTAATCCCCGGTTATGTAAACATTTTCCGTGTGTTGTTTTAATTAATAAAACTCTATTTTATTAATGTTTGCCATATTATTTATCCTTGGGCTCCGTTGCACTTCTTAAGTATATTGAAGATAAATAAGCCCTCTCCAGGCCCCTCCTCCCGCCTTATGAACCAATCTCGGCATCTGATTACCACGCACTCGAAATATAGAATAATCCCCTCAACAAATAGTTATATATAGTATATCGTCGGGAGCCTATTCTACGACAGACTGTTATTTTTCTTTATCTTTAGTTTTCTGTGACGTTAATTTTGAAGATTACCGATGACTCAAGTTTCTTTGCAAATTTTATGGGTTCTAGGCCGCTTTCTTTCAATATATTGTTGAGCATTGTTGCATAACCTCCAGGATTCACGAGTCTCATTACGCTTGCTGGAAAGATGTCGCTGTAAGCAAGTAGACCATTTTCCATCATTTTTGAAGCAATTTCCTTTGATTCGCATATAATTTTACAAAATAATGTTATATATATATATATATATATATATATATATATATATATATATATATATATATATATATATATATATATATATATATATATATATATCCTTAACTCTATAATTTAACTTTGTGAAATTTTGAAATTTTTGAAAATGTATTTTTTGCTTGTTGAACAATTAACCTTTCATGTTTTCGAGTTTAGGTTTATTTGAAACTTTTATTCGCAGGGCTGTTTTTGTATGTTTCGAGCTTTTATCAAAGTTCTTTCTAAGAGTTCAGAAAAAATAAATATAATTATCGAATGATTTGGAATGAAGAAACATACAAATCGTGAAGTTCAAAAATGTATTAAAATTAGAGCTTTGGCGCTTTTTACTATCATTTCGTATATAAAACAAATTTAGATGAAAAAAGAGATCTGACGAAGGTTTTTCTATATATCAAACCGGGTGAAATAACTAAAAAAAAGGTTTCAAGGTGTCTAAGTTGAAAAAAGGGTTTGGAAAATTCTCAACTATATATAAATCTTCAAGGGATAAAGACAATATAATAAAAGGTGAAATAACTTTAAAAAAATGTTTCAGGGTATCTATGTTGTAAAAGGTGTTCAGGGTGTTAAAATAAAGAGTCTATAAAGGCGATTAAAAAAAGCGGTTTAGAATAGCAAATAGGCCGTAGGCCACACGCCGAAGGAGTGCCTGTGGAACCAAGTTCTTTCTGTAAGAAAGAATACGAAGTATGGCTTGTATATATATATGGGAAATATCACGAAAGTTAGCGCGTGATAACTATAAATATGAATATGTACCACGGAAGGAAACTGAATAAAAGACGGATTGGAGTTAGTACTTTCGTCTATTCAAACTTTAATTGTGAGTTTGAAAATATCGAATAGACGTAAATACTAACTCTAATCCGTCTTTTATTTAGTTTCCTTCCATGGTACATATATATATATATATATATATATATATATATATATATATATATATATATATATATACGGTTCTTGGGGCATCCAAGTCATATGAGGAACAACCAGACCAGGTCACATACGAACATTAATTTGTCAGAGCTTTCGGTAAATCCTTTTACTTCTAAAATTAAGAGAACATACCACCGTTGAATATCAACAATTTTGATAAGTTACATTAACTATAAACCACGAAAGACCATAAATAATTTAATAACACAAATTATGATCACAGAAACAGTTAAACGAATCCTGACCTAGTCTAACAACAATTGAGAGAAGACTGAAAAAGGGCTCATCTTAAGAATCGAACGGACCAACGATCGACGAACACAAGTCAGAGATTCGGTCCTTGAGTCTAAAGTAGGATAAAACTTACGTTCTATGGTGAAGCTAAATATAACTTTATTTTTTGGCTAAAATCTTTCGCTATTTTACATTTTTTCTTTAAAATTATGCTGTTGGGAACATAACACGAAAGTTTATAAAATGAATGTTTTGAAACTGTTTCTCCTTTCGGATTCACTTGTTTGATGCAGGATTGAGCGTAGCAATATTTTAATCGCGTTATGAATTACTTTTGTAGGAACTCCATCACTTGCAAAGCATTTAAAAAGAAAATCTAACTCATTGCAAAATGCTGTGCAATTAAATCATAGTTTGTAAGCACGAGCTTATTAAATTTTAAATTAGTTTTTTCTAATGAAGCTGGAAAAAATTAATCAGATTTTATTCCAAGTCCTGTGAGTGTTGATAGGCTGTAAACTGAACTAAAAAGTCTGAAGGAAGAAACATTTTTAAACATTCATATTATATTAAACTTCCGTATTATGGCCCTACTAGCAAAATTAGGAAAAAAAAATAAAACAGCGCAAAATTTGACCCCCAAATTCAAGTTACTCGTACATAGTATATGTAGTCAGTGCCGGATTTATGCTAGTCGCCCATAGGCTATAGAAATTTTACCGCTTCCTCTTCAAGCCCATATGATTTGTTATAACTTATGGTCTAGAAGAAAGCAAAAGCATGATTTGACATATACGGTGATTTATTTATACAGTACATCAAAGAATTCTTGATGGGCAAATATCATTGGCCTATATTTCAGTAATTCAGTACAATGAGGATATAAATAATTAAACATTGCTACAAAATTTAGAGAGTTTTCAAACGTGACTTTTGTTCAGCAAACATATTAATAACATTATCATAATCCAGGGATTTGGTGAGATCACACTAAATTGAAAGTGATGGCAAGACTGTTTAAATTATCTTGACATAATGTTGACCTCAGGTAGATTTTTATCCTTCTTAAACAAGAAAACGACCCTTCTGCACTGCAGTTGCTTGCCAGTGTACAAAAGAAAATTATTAGAGCAATAGTAACATTTGGATAAACAGCCCCCAGCTTATTTGTGAAGCTAAATTCTGCCAAGCCACTGATTGTGTTGATGGGTGTTTCAGTTTGCGGCAGGTGTGCACGCAGGTGCATGGCTTCATCGACTATGCTTTGTTCAATGCCACAGTCATAATGCTGCATGAGATTCAGTACTGGACTCCTCAGGTTCTCTTTTGAAAAGCTGTAGTAATTTTTTAAAGAAAGAGAAGTAATCAAAGAATGACCTATAAGCTACTGCTCTCTTTTTGATTTCAGGTTTCAGACTATCAATTATGACAAAGCAGCAATTGATGCAAAATTCATCCCTTGTACTGAGTATGAGTTGGTCTACTTGTTTTTCACCGAATGGGAGTTTCGTATTCTTTTTTTAGAAATAGGCTGATGATATTCATCCGGTTCAGAGAGGGCTTTGCCTTCTTCTTCATATCTATCAAAATCTTCTCTGCATTCGTCTAAAAATGAATGAGGCTCTTGTAGACAGAAACGACACTGCCCATGTCCATTATAGCACTCTGCAAGCATGCGATAACTACATTAAATCTGTCTAGTATTGGGTTCCACAATGCCACCATAATAGCAGTTTCAAGCCTGTCTTTATAGTTTGCCAGTGATGCAGCCTCACTTCGTGTGACTGGTTTTTGTGACATATCATCTGCTATGGCTAGCAGAGCTTGAATGATTTCTTTCCATGAATTTCTTAAAAATGTAACATCCTCTTCCTTAGCAGATCATCTTGTAGTTGATAAAGTGTCCACAACTGGTCTCTTCTTCATGTATGAAAGCAAAAGTTCCCATCTATGGGTGGAGGAAGATAACAAGTTGTACAATGTTTGGATGGTACCAAAGAAGGCGGCAGCTTCTGTGCATCTCTCAGCTGCACATGTTCCTACAAGATTCAGTGAATGAACAGAACATGGAATGTAAACTGCTAACTTATTAGCATCTTTAGTTGAGCCTGCAGCCCTGAATAGTGGCCTGACATATTCAAAGCATTATTATAGGACTGTCCGCTACCTTTCTGGATATCAATATCATGTTTCTAAAGAATTTCAGTCACAACATTAAACAACTCATCTGCTTTATGTCCAGGCTTCTTGATGAAGCCAAAAAATCGCTCAGTTGGATGACCATCATGGTTTACATATCTAATGATGAATGACAGCTGGTCCACGTGTAAAATGTCATGTTTAGAATCCACATTAACTGAGTAATACTTTTCAGTCCTCACTTCGTTGGTAATAACCTTGATCACTTCTTTTGCCATGGTATCTATGAACTCATTGCTACTTGCTTTGGACAGGTAACTAACTTCCATTGAACCAGCATCGCCATATCGTATGATGTGTTCAGCAAGGAAGGGATCAAATTCAGCAATCAGCTCTAACAGCATCAAATAATTCCAATATAAGGTGAATTAGGTGAGCCAAAATGTTTACTGGTGCCTCCGGAAGATAATCCCCTGGAAGAGAAAGCTTTCCCAACAGCAACTACCCTCTTCAAAACTTCTCTTCAATATTTCTTCTTTTTTTGTTGCTGATCAATCATTTGTTTATCAATTCTGTTCCCTAAGGCAGATATTTTTCTTAGCAACAAAACATTATCCTTATGAACTTCTGAATCTTTGTGTTCTTTTAAACGTTTCTGTGCATTTTTCCAGTCACATAATCCTGGACATGAAGAAACCTGACATGTACCACCAAACAGGCAACAAGGTGTGCAAAACACTGCTCCAGTTTTCTTTGAATATATCATCCAGATCATGTATCTGACTTCACCATTCTTCAGTTTCCAATAAAAAAAATGATTTGGACATATATCTTGTCTAATCACTATACTTTCGTGCTGATGGTGCCAAATTTTCCTGAGCCTTCTGAAGAATTCAGTTGAAAGCAATATGATCTATTAATTCATTGTTTATTTCCCATTCAGCTGGATCATCAGATGTTAGACTTTTTTTGAGGGAGACCTCTTTCACCTCTTTCTCACTGTTTTGCTCGGCACCACATTCATCAGATTCAACTTCATCTTTTGTTTCTACTATATCCTCTAAATCTACATTATGGATGGGCTTACACTGATTAGCAGTGGACTGATAAGGAGCAAAGAAAGTATTTAACTTTGGTGTACTGACCAATTGTTCTTCTAGACGCTTTGCTTTTTTCTTGGCAAGTTCTTTGTAGGCGTCCATTGAGTTTTTTCTTTTTTTTTACATCTTCAATTTGAGAAGAAAAACAAAAACACTAATCACAAGCCACAGGGAAATAACATGAAATAACTGTAACAAAAAGTGCTAGTGGCGCCAGCAAAATCGGGAAAGTTGAAAATAATCAAATACTATATAGTTTATGGTTTTGAAACAACCACACACTATAATAATAAATTGTTTATGGAGTACAGTTTACATAAACTCATAAATGGATATAAATATAGTTTTTATTAAGTAAAGTTTAATTTTATAAGAAATAGAAAAAAAGTATTTAATAAATGTAGAAAAATTGATATAGTTATTGGATTGAAATAATGATGACCTTGAACTTAAATTGGCAAAAGTAAGTCAAGGATAAATGAATAGGATAGAATCATGTTATAGCAAATTACAATATAGAAGAAAGAGTAAGAATTCAAGTAAAACCTATTTCTCTCCTATAGATCTGAAAATAAAATAAAGAGAATTATTTTTTGTGAATATAGTAAAGTTAGGGAATAATAAAAATAATGTATTCTGAAAACAATGTGGCAAAACTTTTAGTTTAATATTAGTTAAAACAACTTTGATTGAAGAGCTTGAATAAATAAACTATATAAAGTCTGTGAAATCGCTTAGAATACTAAAAAATAATATTTACCACGAAAAAGCATAAAAAATCACAAAATATTACAAAATACTGATGGCCATCTGACTTGGTTGTTTTTCGGCCATTTGTAACGATACGTCAATTTTCATAACTTGCCGCCCCTATCATTCTGCCTCCCTAGGCTCTAGCCTAGAAAACCTATATGGGAAATCCGGCTTTGTATGTAATTTCATCGTGAAACGTAGGTTTGTATCCTTCGTTAGACTGAAAGACCGAATTCTTGACCTGTGTTCGTCGATCGTTTATCTTTACTCCTGTAGTGACTGTATATCATCCTTTGCTGGTCAAACTAAATGCCACTTAATAACTAGGATCGATGAGGACTGGGGTTTCAATGTTCGAAAGGGTCGCCCCCTTTCGTAGGGTTCCTTTTCCTCTATATGGGATCACTCTTATGAAGCTAATTATCTGCTAAAACTGGGAAAAAAATTAAATTTGAATTAAATCTCAGCCTTATATTTTGCCCCACGTAGCTCGCTTATTTCTTCCCGGGATTTAACAAAGTAGTTTTCTTCATTACTTAAGGTGACTATTTCAGTCTTATCCCAATTGTTGTTTGACTAGGCCAGGATTTGTTTAGTTGTTTATGTGCTAAAGAATTTGTGTTATTGAATTATTTCTGGTCTTTCGTGTTTCATATTTAATGTAACTCTTCGAAATTGTTAATATTTAACGGTGGTATGTTCTCGTAATTTTAACACTGAAGCTGGTAAAAGCATTTACTGAAATCTCTGCCAAATAAATATTTATGCGTGGCCTGGTCTAGTCATTCTTTAGGTATATACATATATATATATATATATATATATATATATATATATATATATATATATATATATATATAATACTTGTAATTGATTTGTTCCTTGGGAATCTGATATGTAGTAGGAATATGAAGACCCAGGTGATCACACTAATCATTTATTGGCCGGATGTTTCGTACCTTCGACTAATGAGAAGGAGAAGGAATATTAACGATAACAGTTAAATAGTTCGAAGCATGCATTATATAATGGCTAAAAAAGTGGGTGAAGACAAGTTAAAAAAATAATAAAATTGACAATTATTGAGATTAAAAAAAAAGCACAAATAACAAAATATAGAATAAATTGATACTATCCAGTGTAATTTTGAAAAATAATAGAAAGAAGTGAAGTTTTAACACAAACTGACTTGAATATAAAAAATAAAGGTAACTAGAGTAAACAATTCCTCTGTGGATTTTATGTTATAAAACCGTACATCCCTTTGAAATATTAGACCGGCAGGACTAATATCATCCCTTGACGTAGAAAGCCTGTTTACGAACGTGTCTATCGCTCAGACCATCGACATCATTATAAAAAACGTGTACCACCATCCTACAATGTCTCTTCCAAATCTTGACCCAAGCACCTTAAGAAGCATGTTACGTTCATGCACATCAGAGGCTCCGTTCAGGACACCGGACGGTAATCTATACACGGAAGTGGATTGAGTGACTATGGGATAACCATTAGGCCGACTTTCGCCAACTAATACATGGGTCAACTTTAGGAGAGATTATTGGACACCATGGAAAATAAGCCACACACATATTGCCGATACGTAGACGACATCTACATCAACGTCCAAAACGAAGAACATCTGATAAACATCAAACAGCAATTTGAGGAGAACTCCGTGTTAAAATTCACTTATGAATTGAACACGGGAAATAAACTCCATTTTTTGGACGTTGAGGTTCAAACCGTCAATGGTAGCTAAATCACTAAAGTACATAGAAAAAGTACAGACATGGGAAGATGCCTCAATGCGGAGGGTAAATGCCAAGAAAGGTATAAAATAAGCGTAATCAGCTCATACATCCGCCGAGCATATAAATGCTGCTCTATGCGGGAAACTTTTCCACCTAGAGATAGCACGCGTAAAAAAAACACTCGTGAACAACGGTTTCTCAAACAGCATGATTGACAAACAACTCCAATCATTTTTAAATAATCATTGCAAAGATATGGATAAAACTGAAACTAATCAGGGAGAAGTCAACAACATCAAAGTGTATTACAGAAACCAGATGTCCACGCCTATAAAATATATGAAAAAAAACATCAAGGAGATTATTTACCGTAACATCAAGGTCAAAAATCAAATGGATAAAATTCAACTCATCATTTATTATAAAATAACGAAGGCCAGCAATCTCCTGATGAAAAACAGCAGCTGCCTAAACTCCTCGAATCTCAAGTCAACCAACATAGTTTACGAGTTCATCTGCCCCGATAAAGACTGTAAGCTTTATAACAACTCAAAATATATTGGCATGACAACTACTACAGTTTCGAGACGTTTAACTATGCATCGGCAAAGCAGAGGGCCTAAAAATCATATGGAGAGTGCTCATAACATTAACCTAACGAGAGATATGCTAGTTGATAATACCGTTATTAGAAGAAAATAGGTAAATAAAGATAGGCTAAACATCTCAGAAGCCATATTAATAAAAAAAGATAAGCCGGCCATCAACAGTCAAGCGACAAGCTAGAATCGCACATTAAAATTATTTCAAAATTACACTCATGGGACTGGCCCGTTTCAACTAACGTTATGCTCAACCTAGGCGTAATTCCCCTTAAAAATCGTCTACTTTCATTCTGTCAGATCCTCACCCCACTCATTACATCGATAAAGGAGGAAAGAACATATCAAAACGCTCCGAAGATGATCGAATAAAATCGGAACCTCAGCAATTTAGTTTGGTTTTTACCAAACACATTCATTTAAAAAAGAGATGAATACAGGGCAAGTGATCCACCATCTAAAAGATGGAATAAAAAAGATAGTTAGAAGAAGAGGAAGTTGCCAAAGAAAATTAATTAAGGCGAAATACACAATGGTCTTCAACAAAATTTGCATATATATATATATATATGAGGAATTAAACCACATTCTCCGAAGACAATTTAATTCAGAACAGTTTCGGTGTATCTCACACCCTTTTTCAACTGACACTGGGCAGAAAATATAAGAGAAAAGCATAACACAAGATCCCCTCTTTTTCCCCCCAATCCCCTACTTGTGGCTAATCTAAGGGGGGAGGGGTAGGCCTAAACATATTGAAGGGCTGACATTTTACTATTTTATTTATTTGCGATCTTATTACAGGATTAAAAGAAAATTGACCCTCAGATAGATTTAAATTAGGAACTGACGATATCAAGCTCGATTCTACGATTCTTCTCTTAACATAGTTAGCCGATTTAAATACCATTTTACTTCCAGTGAAATCGATCGTATGATTCTTGTCTCTAACATGGCAAAATATTCCACTGCTTTCGCTGCCCACTCTAATATCTCTTAAGTGTTCGTACAATCTCTTTTCTAGATTTCTCCCCGTTTTCCCTATATAAACTTTATGTCAATCGTTGCATGGTACTGCATATACTCCTATGTTATGATGTTCTTTGGGTTTCCTGGCCATCATCAATTGGTTTAAGGAATTATTATATTTAAAGGTTAGATTAATAACTGCTTTTTCAAATATGTCCTTTAAACTATTTAATTTATTATTAAATGGCAATGTTATACATTTGTTGAAGTCATTAGTGCGGGAAGGCTTATTACCATAGAATGTTTTCCTAGCTGCAAAATGGGCAGATGATATGAACCAATCGGGGTAATACAAATTAGAAAAAACGGCCCTGATAATGACAATTTCTTCATCTAAATAGGAAGGATGACATATTTTGCATGCTCTAAGGAAAAGGTTAGAAATTACCGATTTTAGAACAGTATTATCGTGAAACGAAAAATAATGTATATAGACATTCGAGTGGGTTGGTTTCCTATACACGTCAAGTTTTAATTCATGGTGATCTTTATTAATGAGGACATGTAAAAAGGGTAATCTATTATCATATTCCCATTCATATTTAAATTTGATGGAGACATGCAAATTATTCAAATTATTAAAAAAGGTATCAAAATCATGGCCATTAGGCCATACAGAAAATACATCGTCAATGTACCTTAACCATATAAAGTTAGGGGGAGAAATTGTGGGAAGGAGTTCAGTCTCAAAATATTCCATGAAGAGACATGCCAATATCGGAGATAAACTATTTACCATGCTAAGGCCAAATATTTGTCTATAAAACTCATTATTTACTCGAAACACATTGTCAGAGAGACATAATTCAACTAAATCGATAAATTTACTCGTAGAAATGGGAAGATCCGAATTAAGTCTACGCATGATTTCCCGCAGAAGGCGGGAAAATCATGCGTAGACTTAGATAAGCTTTAGATAAGCTTACATCATTAAAATATAATGGATATTTTAATTCTATAAACGTGCAAGTGATGTAGGTAATTTCAGCTGGAAGAAAACATGGGTCACAAATTCGAAACGCTCTTAAAACATTGATATACCGATTGAATTTTTATTTACGGCTGAAACTGATGTGATTAACTACATATCGAAACTAGACATGTCTTAAAAAACTTTATGTCCTTATACAGTGGTTTACTTTCTACATAAATTTACCTGTTATTGAGTAAATATTCTTTATATATATATATATATATATATATATATATATATATATATATATATATATATATATATATATATATATATATATATATATATATATATATCAGAGGTAACTCCAGGTCATCAGTGTCATTCGGGCTCATCACAGATTTCGTATAAGACCATGAGTACAAGAAGGTAAAAGATGTAATGGACACCGCAGACTTATATGTGCACTGATAATTTAACACTAAGACAGAAATATAGTTTTAATATAAAAATTACTCACTTCATTTAGACATGAACTCCAGTCGTCTTGGTTTGGTGGCGTTTGACGTTTTTCGGCAATATTTCTAGCCTCAAATGGCTTATTTTTTTATATCTAGCACCATGTCTTTCTCCATTTCTAAGTCAAAGGTAAAAATAAAGCAACCCCGCAAAACACAACTGATCTTTATACACAGAGGCACGGAATAACAGCAATCAAATTTCGACAGCGGTGTGCACAACAAACATTAGCCAGAGACCGATCTGACTGTCGCTTGTACCCTCTGATGACAAGAAATGCCAGTTAGTCTTTTACACCTACCAGGCTCGTTCGTATTAGCCCGATTTGCTGGACACAATTTTTCGTTCTTTTAAGAATATTGTAGAACGTAAACCTTTCATAGATTAGAATTTAAATCTTAATCTCAATATAAAAATCTATTGTTTCAAGAAAAGATTGAATTTTAATTACCTTTAACTTTTACTATTATATATAACAACTCGAGCTGTAACTTCCGAGCACGAGTCAAGCGCGTGTGAACGATGTCGAGAGAACGTCTACTACGAATGATATTTTTTGACACAGGGCACCCACCTCTAAGACGCCTGCCAGACGCTGAACGAAAATATTTGAACTGCGACCAGGCTCAATAAAAGGAGCACGAATTATTGGCTGTAATTAATTAGGTGAATTCAGTGTTGGCAGAAATTAAATCTGCTTGCAAAAAAACCTTCCCTTTACTAAATTTATATTCGGGCTAAGCCCGAACAACCCGAGTGCCGGAGTCGCCACTGATATATATATATATATATATATATATATATATATATATATATATATATATATATATATATTGTAAAAGAACAAACTCTGACCCCCCACCTCCACCCCCTCCTTTATTGGAGACCACGTGTGATTGTATCCCGCAATGGAAAACGTCACTTCTTGTTCGGGAACATTCGAAAGGTTTCGACTCCTGAGCGCATTGGGGAAAAATCCCTTAATCCTTCGAAATCGTCCTGAAGCCCCCCTCCCCGGCGACCAGGCGAGAAAGAGCCGCTATGTCTCGCCTCTTGCTGCTAAATGATGATTCGACTCCGCCTCCGGATTAAGATATCTGGAGCTTGTGACTCCTTTCTCCAAATTTCCCTTTCCCCTTCAGAATCGCCCATACAAATACTCGGTTTTGACTGGAGATCGAAGAGTCCGTTACGCACCTCAAGGTCGTCCTCATCGTCTCGTCGAAGTCCCGTGAGCGTTCATCCGACAAGCAAGACTTTCTCTGCCGTAATTTTACCCTAGTCAATTATTAGCTTCTATGAACGGCAAGCCTTTGAAGTTGCACGACAGTCTCCCTTCGTTTAATTGAACCGCAGTAAACCTCCATCGATTACATTTGAGGAAAAGAAGTTTCCTCTTTCAGTGGAATTACGAGAATTCTCCCATTTCCCAACGAAAGCCTTCTTTGAAGATTGGCTATCTTTATCGGAAGGTTGGTTTGGATCGTGCCTCACTTGCCCCATTCGGACCGTGCCCTACTTGCCTCATCGGACCGTTTCCCACTCGCCTCATCGCAAGAAGGATCTTTCTCGAAGTCACCGACCCGTAAGATTGAAACCCCCTCTGTTATTAGTATTATCAAGTTCCCCCTTTTGATCTGAGCCTAGTAACGCTAATCAATTAACTCTATTTGAGAATCCCTCCTTATAATAATTATCTAGAGACTATTTCATTTTAAATAATCCCCTTTTGCCATTTTTAATTCTTATTTTTATGTTTGTAAATAAAATAAAATATTGGCGTAGAGTATGGTATAGAGTGGTGTACTACGATATATATATATATATATATATATATATATATATATATATATATATATATATATATATATATACATACAAAGAAGGAGCAACTACAGGATCTGCGGGTGATTATACAACCACCACAGGGCTATGCCATTTTTATTTTCTGTCTTTCAAATAAAATTTGAAGACAGAAAGAAAGGTGCAGAAACCTTGTATAGCTGACTATAAATACATATAGTACAAGAGGAATAGAATTGGACGCGAATGAGCGAATGAGACAAGAAACCGGAGTTTTTTTTTAAAGGCAAGAGAGAGTGACATTAGAAGAATCCAGAATCAAAGGGACCAGAGGCCGGCACAGTGAAGGCGATTATTTCTGTCTTCTCGGTAAAGGATCGCCTTCACTGTGCCGCCCTCTGCTCCCTTTGATTCTGGATTCTTCTCATGTCCCTCTCTCTTGCCTTTAAAAAAACTCCGTTTTCTTGTCTCATTTGCTCATTCGCGTCCAATTCTATTCCTCTTGTACCTCCTGTACTATATATATATATATATATATATATATATATATATATATATATATATATATATATATATATATATATATATATATATATATATACATATTTATATATTTATATATATATTTAAATATATAGTATTACTAAAAAAATATTAGAGATCTTTTGGTCCGGAAAAATTTGTTTGGTCTAACAACTATTTATCTTTCGATTGGAAAATTTCCTTTAATTTTCTTTTACGATATTGATACACAAATGTTTTTGGTGGAGGAAAAAAAGATTTTCCGCAAGGAAAGAAAATTTTAAAAATCTAAAGTGGTAAATTAACTTTACCCGAAGAAAAATTATTAACTATGTAGTACCGCAAATTCTCTTTGATTTGAGCAACGGTTTCCTGCTAGGTATCCGCCAAGTACCAAAAAAGAGGAGACTTTCTTAAATCTAAACAAAGGTCGTTTGAGTGGTAGAAAAATCATAAGAACATAAAATACCGCAACGTTCTGTGTATGGCGAGGCTGCTTGTCAATCATCATGGGGTTTCCAGCACACCACAATCTGTAATTTTGTTTATTAACGTATCTAGTAATGGAAAAATGAGCTTCAATGGACATGATTCGTTGCGGACACACTTTCATGCACAAAGAGTTACGGTCTGGTGCGGCATAACCAGTTCGAGAATTATTGGTTCGTACTTATTCGAGGATGCTAACGGATAATAATGACAGTAATAAGGGATACTTATAGAGAAATGATACAAGATTATTTATTTTAAGAATTAGAAGATTTGGATATGCATGATACTTGGGTTCAGAAAGATGGGGCAATACCACATACAGCTAGAGAAACCATGGAAACACCAAGAGCAGCCTTTCCTGATCGGTTAATTTCGCATTTAGGTAATGTTTCTTGGCTCTCACAATCACCTTCGCTCACGCTCTCCAGAATTTTCCTTTGGAGATGCCTTAGAGAAAAGGTAGACGTAAATAATCAAATAATTTTCTTAAGAATTGAAACAAAATATCATTGAATAAATCGACAAAATCACTTCTGATATTTTGGAAAATGTCACTGAAAATATGGTGCAAAAAAACCGCCTTTGTTTTAATAATAATGGAGAACATTTGAAGGATATTTTATTTAAATAATAAAACTTCAAGACCTATTTTATTTTATATAACTCTAATGTAATTACTTAATCCCCCTTTTCTGATATTTTTTTGACCGCCTTTCTGTTACATTTAGGAACATTAGAATACCATGGAATATGCAATAAATAAAACATAAAAATATGTAATAGAAAAATGTTAACACCTTTCAAACTATCGTATAGTATAATACTAGAAACAAGAGATATTCAAGACAAATGTACAAAAGTATTTATAACGTGACATGAGAAATAAATTAATAGTTTGTGGATTGTCCATTGGTAGCCAAAACAGGTTCCAAACGTCTGTTGTAGGATGAAAAAGGTTTCTCGCATAAATCAGCTGATTTTTTCTCCATTCTTCAACACATACTCGCTTTAAATCCGCAACTCTTTCTCCAATGTGTTCTATGTGATTAAAGTCTGGAGACTTCCCTCACCACTCAAGAACATTAATATGATGCTTAAGGAGCCACTTAGTTGTTTGCCTTAACGTATGCTTAGGATCGTTATCAAGCTGAAACACGTAAAAGGGCTAACCATCTTGAGTTTTCTGAGGAGCTGCTAAGATACTTTTCTAAAATTAGGCACGATTCCTCTGATTTCATCATTCTTTCTATGGTGCGAAGGTCTCCTATACCTGCTGATAAAAAGCAGCCCCAGACCCTTATGCTACCTGCTTCATGCTTCACCTTAGGCAGGTGTCGTAGAATTCAGGTGGCCTGAATCTGAACCTTTTTGCTTCTCCCCAAAGATGCAGGGGAGGGAAGACGACAGACCCAATTTGGGGGGCAAGATTTCCGTGAGTTCGATGGGGATTTAAATGGAGAGAATGAATAAATCGTTGGCCGGTATTGCTACTATTTAATTAGGCTATGGCGGTTGGAGGATTTAACCAGGATACACAAAAATGATATTTTAATCTTATACAAACAACAATAGATATTTACAGAATAATATACAAGCGATTTAGTTAACAGGGAATTATGAGAGGACATTATAGTACTGAAAGTAGAATGGACTTGGCAGATAACAGAAATAGGTTCCAAGGCAATAGAGGTGAGGTCATTCAGGTTTCAAGAGGTGCTTCAGGGATAGGGGGGTTAAATTGTTTCTATACAAATGCTCGTAGTCTTAGAAACAAGAAGGATGAGCTATTTAGTTATATTAGCAATGAGGATATAGATATATTATGCGTTACTGAATCATGGGTTAATGAAATAGAATTTAGTGACACTATAAGTGAATTTGATTTACAGGGCTATAATATGTACATTAGTCAAAGGACAGGTAGGATTGGTGGAGGAATAATTATCTATATAAAAAACAACATTGTTTCAAGTTTAAATACTTCAATAAAGCAGGATGGAGTTGAGTCACTTTGGATAGATATTAGGTTCAGTAAAAATAGAATGGTGCATTTGGGAGCTTTTTACAGGCCACCTGGGCAGACTGATGATATAGATGAACTAATGATAAGGGAAATAAGTAAGGGATGTGAAACAGATGCAGTTATTATTGGGGACTTCAACTTAAACTCTGTGGACTGGGAAAATATGATAGGTAGGGATAGAACCATTGGCAGGTTCATAGAATTCTTTGAGGATAATTTTTTGAATCAATTTGTTAATGAGCCAACGAGGGGCGATAATATATTAGATTTAGTACTTTCTAACAGTGATCATTTAGTTTAAGAATTGACTGTTGGGGAAGCATTGAGAAATAGTGACCATCAGATAGTTCGTTTTAACTTGGGAATTGAGAAAGGTAAAATAACCGACAATGCTGTAAATGTTCCAAATTTTCATAAGGGAGATTATGTAAAACTTCGAAGCTTGCTAAATTTGGTAGACTGGGATGTAGAATTCAGAGGTAAAAATGCTTATGGGATGTGGGATACTTTCAAGCATATAATAAATGTAGTCCAAGAACAATGTATCCCAATGAAGGCCATTAGGAACAAAAGAAGGAAACCATTATGGTGGAATCAGGAGATAGCTAGAAAAATTTCAGAGAAGAAAAGGGCATACAAAAAATTACAGGTAGAAAATAATATTCAAAATTTAAGTGATTATAGAATGGCTAGGAATGAGTTAAATAAGATTATAAAGAAGAACAAAAGGGTGTCAGAGATTAAATTAGCTCAGGATAGCAACAAAGATCCTAAAAAGTTCTTTAGTTACTATAAAATTAATAACAAGTCTGGCAGAGTTAAAATAGGACCTATCAAATATGAAGGGGTTGTGAGAGAAACTGATGAGGAAATAGTTGAGGTACTAAATGGTCATTTTGCATCAGCATTTACAAAGGAGAAACTAAATAGTCTTATGTATAGTACTCACGGGTCAGGGAAAGAGGTGTTTACTACCATTAGTGTGGATTGGAGGACGATAAAAGGACTAATAGGTGAGTTAGATACTACCAAGGCCTCCGACCCTGATAATATTCATTCTAGGATAAATAAAGAAGGGGTAGAAAGTATCTCAATAGCTCTGGAGAAGTTATATACTAGGTCACTGGAATATGGAGAAATACCCGATGATTGGAAGAGAGCGAATGTAGTCCCCATTTTCAAGAAGGGTAGTAAAGAGGATCCAAATAACTTTAGACCGGTTAGTCTAACTCCTGTAGTCTGTAAAATTCTTGAGAAAATAGTTAAAAAAGGGATTTGCCAACATCTAGAGAGGGAGGGGTTAATCAGCGATGCTCAGCATGGGTTTAGATCAGGTAGATCATGTTTGACTAATTTACTAGACTTTCTGGAGTTCGTAACAAATCAAGTAGATAAGGGAGAGAATGTAGATATAATTTACTTAGATTTTAGTAAAGCATTTGATAAGGTACCACATAGGAGACTAGTTCATAAATTAAAAATGATTGGGATATGTGGGGGTGTTTCAAATTGGATAGCTGAGTGGCTGAAAGACAAGAAGCGAAGGGTAGTGCTAAATGGTGTAAAGTCAGAGTGGAGGGATGTTATTAGTGGGGTTCCTCAGGGATCAGTTCTCGGTCCATTATTATTTGTCATCTATATAAACGATCTTGGGGAGGCAGTTAATAATAAAGTGTCAATTTTTGCGGATGATGCCAAATTAGCAGCTGTAGTTAAAGATATTGATGATAATTTTAAAGTGTAGGGGGATTTAAATAAATTGTTATCCTGAGCACATAAGTGACAAATGACTCCCAACCTTGATAAGTGCAAAGTTATTAACATGGGAAAAGATAATAGAGAATTTAACTATGAAATGGATGGGCATTGGCTGAGCTCAGTAGAGGATGAGAAAGATCTAGGAGTAGTGATAGATAAGTCATTAAGGTTTTCTAAGCAGTGTATTGAAGCAAGAAATAGGAAAAATAGAGTGCTGGGTTTCATTAAGAGAAATGTCAGTTACAAAAGTAAGGGGGTTATTCTTAAACTCTATAACTCTTATGTTAGGCCACATCTAGAGTACTGTATACAGGCATGGTCCCCACATTTTAGACACGATATTAACCTTCTCGAGTCAGTGCAACGGAGGGCAACAAAGATTATTCCTTCCCTGAGGCATCTTGAATATATAGATAGACTGAGGGTATTAAATATGCTCTCGTTCGAAAAGATTTGTGTGAGAGGAGATACGATTGAGCTCTTTAAAATTTTTTCTGGGATAGATAAATTGGATGTTAGCAAGTTTTTTGAGTTAGATGATGGAAATCGGACTAGAGGTCACCACTTGAAAATTAAAAAGCAAGGGTGTAGGTTGGATTTAAGAAAATATTTTTTCACCAATAGAGTGGTAGACTTCTGGAACAAATTGCCGCGGAGGGTAGTAGGTAGTCCAAATTTAAATGTATTTAAGAGTAGGTTGGATGAGTTTATGGGGAGGGAAGGTTGTGATGGTTCCTAAGTTTTGTATATATTAATATTGTTTGTATATATCTATAGCTGCATGATTTAGTTCTTGACAAGCCTTGATTGGTGATACACTTGTTTCTGGACGCAATCCTCTGGATGTAGTTTTCCTGGGAGTTTGGGTGCCTTAAAAAAGAGGCCGTTTGACTCGGATGACCTATGATGAGCCCTTGTGGCTTTTGTCATCTGTTATATTATATTGTGGGGGACTTTGATTTTGTCTTCCCCTGGTGATGGTGCTTTTTGTGGGTGGGTTTTGACGGAAGCGGATGACCTTTGATAGGACCTTGTGGCTTTTGTCATCCGTGAAACTATGTTATGTTATGTTATGACTCGTCTTAGCCGTACTAGACTCAATAAGTACACTAATTACTCGAGTGAAAGCGGAAGGCGACTGCGAAGTGATTCTTAGCCGTACGAGGCACAATAATTGCTACAATAATTACCCGAGAGGGACCGGGAGGAGATCACTAGGTGAGTAGCTCCGTCGGAGAGCGTCACGCCTGTTCGACGATGAAAGAAAATGTAAGTCTAACGATTTTCTGGAGAAGACCACGAGTATATGTACTCGGGGAAAGATATTTCTTCGAAGAAGCTGGTTAAAACGCGATATTCCAGACGTAGTCTTCGTCGTTCCGAATATGGATTCCTGCTGCGAGACCGAATAACACCGGGGGTTGTCACTCGAGGATTGCGCGTCGTCGATGAATGATTCTAAAGACATCTTATGATATTGAGTGAATACCTTCTGTATTGCGTGGGCTCACTTACTTGGAAGCAACGTGGGGACAGCTTGCGATCCGAAAGCTCTTAGAATACTTCCTCGATTATTCTTGGGGTGGAGAATATATATTACTACGCCGGAAGTTCCAATGTTTGCCGACGGAAGCGTTATCGGTTCGGTTCCACAGCCTCAATGCCGGGAATCGGCGGTGAGGGTCGTAGCAGCATAAAAACGGGACGAGGTTCTGGCGCGTTATCGCTTCAGAAGCTCTTCGCTCGAAATCCATTTCTCATGACTCGATTACACAAGCTATCTCTCTCTCTCTCTCTCCCTCATTTTCTGACACATACCCCCTTAAGATGGAACGTCCGAAGGGGTAGTGACATCTCAAGTTATAAACAAAATAAAGGTCTACAATACCTCGAGTCACTCGAAAACAAACAGACGTACAATTCGTTCTGGAATCACAAAGAACCTCGCACCCAAAATAAATACGACAAAAGCAATGGAATACAAGAATGCATGTAAGCACGAAAGAAATAATAGCTACCAAAATATTTATAAAAAGTTGCCATTATCAGGGGCTAATAACAACAAACAAACAGGAATTTCAGCTGAAGCATATCAGGCCTCGGTCACAAAAGAATGAAGAATTAAAGAATTAGGCTCCAACACAATAGTCTCCCATTGTTAATTTTAATGTTATTAAGATACGTCAGTGTTTTGTGATCGGTTTCAATTTCAAATTCTTTGTCTAATATTTATGTTTTAAATTTTTGAATATTTTTGTCTATTAATGGGATAGGCACTGCGTCAAACAGGGTGACAGCATTTAACTTTCTAAAGTCAATGCACATTCTGTATGAATTATCCGGTTTCATTACCCTAACTAATGGGGAATAATACTCTAATTTGGAGGGCTCAATTATCTGCAACCAAACAATTTCTCTACTTCGTTATTAAATTCATTCCCTTAAATAAATGGGCAAAGGGTTGGGTCTAGACTTAACGGCTTCTGGCGTAGTTAGCTGGATATCCTGCTCGAATTAGGTAGCACATTCTGGGATGTCGGAGATGACGTCATTGAATCGTTCGAGGGTAGCTTGGAGCTGGGTTATCTGACGGGGGAATAATTGACCACTTATTTTTAACCTGTTGGAAGGGGATTCCATTACGTCGGGTACGACAAAGTGGTAATCCTCGTCCTGTTCCATGCAGACTTTTTGGTCCGCACCCAGGGGTCCAGGGGGTAATTTCCTTCGAGGGCCGATTCTTTATCTATGGCTACTATCAGATGGATTCCGGCACGCCGGCGGTATTTCTTGAGGAGGTTTATATGGTAAAGCCTACTTTCAGATGGAGTCTCCACCACATAGTCAACGGGGCCACGATTTTCAACTATCCAGTAAGAGCCATTCCATTGGCTCAGGAGTTTTTTATTTTTCGTCGCGATCAATAACAAAACTTCCTCACCGGGTTTGAATCTTCGATCTTGGCCAAATTTACGTCGGCGTTTTGTACAACTCACTTGTCCGACCGCACCTGGAATATACCGTACAATTTTGGAGTCCTTCATTTCGAAAAGACATCGTGAGATTGGAACGTGGTTCCATCCAGGGCTACCAAACTGATTCCCTCTATCAGACATAAAAGTTATGAAGATAGATTGAGGGAATTAGATCTGTTCTCGTTGGAAACCTGTAGATTGCGTGGTCAGCTCATCGAGGTTTTCAAAATACTTCGAGGGTTCGACAATGTTGACTACAGGGATATTTTCACACTTGTTGAGAGCAGAACAAGAAATCACGGCTTTAAACTTGAACTGAAGCGTTACAATCGCGATCTGTGTGGAAAATTGTTCACGTACAGTATCTGCAGTAGTTCGAACGCACTTCCAGTGGAATTTGTCAACAGTGAATCTGTTGACCAGTTCAAGTCAAGACTAGACAGGGTCTTGAAAAATGGCCGTGAAAGGACGTAAAGCATTTGAACAGAGATGTGCCCGCTCGACTGCTAGTCCAAAGGTACCCTCATTGAATGGACCGTAAGGTCTCCTAGGGTACTTTCTTTGCTTGTTACACCTTGTTACTACTCTCTCTCTCTCTCTCCTTGTTGTTACTCCTTGTTGTTACTCGGCGCATTCTTCTAACTTCTGATCAAGTACGAGTAAGACGACTGTACTTCTCGATCTAATTTTGATTTGCAAATAACTCCTTAAGAATGTTCAGTGGTCCTTGAACATTCCTGCCATATAACAGTTCGACGGCCGCGAAACTCAAAGTTTCGCGGCCGCGTAGGGACAGATATCTGTGCCATTACTCAGTTGCTCCGCGCACAGCTTTCGCAAAATGGCCTTGAGATTAGAGTTAAACCTTTCACATATACCGTTTCTAGCCCGGTAAAAGTGCGTAGTAAAAAGGGGCTTACTCATGAGCAGTTACCCTACCTGCTCCTAAAATGAAAGATAAACTTCCAGCCGGGATCCGAAAGGATCTCTTTAGGTTTTCCAACTCGGGAAAAAATGGAGATGAGCGCTTCTGCGCAAGAAATGCTGTCAATTCTTTTGAGGGGGACAGCCTCAGGGAACCAAGTAGCAAAATTGACTAGAGTGAGAATATAACTGTGGTCCTTACTAGATGGCGTGTGAATAGGGCAGACTAGGTCGATAGCTATTCTGGAGAAGGTTCTGAGATGACGGGGACCCTCTGTAAGGGGGGCCGGCTTGACTTGCCTCTTAAATGCTGTCTTTTGGCACACAGGGCACGAACGACAGTATTGCAGGATTTCGTCGGCGACTCCAGGCCAATAAAAATATTTAAAAATCCGTTTAGCCGTCTTTGTGTGGCCAAAGTAACCAGACCAAAGGCTGTCATGAGTGGTTTGGAGGATAAGGCGTACATGTGATCGAAGGACGCACAATGTTTGTCCTCTTCGGGATCTCCGGGTGAACAATACGAGGTAGAGGAAGTTATCCTTAATATTGAAGGAAATTAACCTGCCACTTCTAACCGATCACTGCGTTTCGTTTGGGCCTTAGCCCACAAGGGTTGAAGGGACTCACACTCCTTTTACTTTTTGGAAAAATCTTCGCTGACGATGTTGCCATAATCTGGAGCTGCGGGAATTTCCAGTGGAACATGCGCTTCTGATTCTCGATGAGCATGGGAGCGAGTGGCCACGGGTTTTGCCACTGGGAGTGAGGAGACTATGGGGCTCTACCCAATCAAAACGGCACAAAACTTTATGAGTGCCTTCACTTGAAATCCCTTTCTCGTGACTCGCGCACAAATGCTCGCTCTCTCTATCCCTCATTTTCTGACAGCAGGATTTTTTCTGTTTGTGCGCGGTATTGGGTTTAGGCCAAACAAACTTAGAGTTATTGTCGAATAATTGTATTTTTAGTTCATTTGACTAAATAATTTTGTTGAAATAATGGTCTTTGTGCAACATCTTTGTGGCAAACGTTTTGCGAGCTTCAACGTGCTTCTTCGTCAGTAGAGTAAGCTTTCGTGCCTGGTACTTGCAGAGTCTTTCTCTTCGCAATGTGATGTAACACAGTTTGCCGAGTGACGTTTACGCCGTTCGATGGCAGTTCTTCAACCAATGCCTTACTTGTTGTTCCAGGATCTTTTTCCACCGTTCTCGTTAGTTTAGTGCACGAAGTAGGCGTGATTTCCCTCGAAGCACCTGTTCTTAGCTTGCTACTGATGGTTTCTTCCATCTCTCACTTCTGAATGATGTACTGCACAGAGCATATAACAATATGAAACTGTTCAGAAGATTTCCTGTAAACTTTGCTAGCCTCATACTCTCTTACACTATCGCTTTAGACGTGAAAAGAATGACTTTAACCTTTGACATGATGAATGTCTGATGAGATGATTACCTAGTGGTTTCCTGAGTTAGACTGACTGATGGGTGTCGTGGTACACCACTCTATACCATACACTACTTCTATATTATGGGAGGTGACTTAATCACCCACTGCAACGCGAACCGTTGAAGGACTGTTCGAAGGGATTAACGACCGACTAGGAGGTCAAATTTGAGGCGTTGGGTTTAAAATCCTTGATAATCAGACAGAGTGCATAAATAGTTGGCGAGATTTACTTGAATAGGGTGAGAGTATCGTTCAAGGTTAGTTAAAGATGAAACAACAAAATATAATTTTATTAACGAAAATCAGAATAAAAATAATAATAGACAAAGTGGAATTATTTAAATTGAGATAGTCTCTAAATAATTATTATGAGGAGGGATTGTCAAATAGAATTAATTGCTTAATGTTAATAGGCTCAGATCAAAAAGGGAAACTTGACAATACTAATAATAGAGGGGTTTCAGTCTTACTGATCGGTGACTTCGAGGAAGGTCCTTCTTGCGATGAGACGAGTGGAGAACGATCCAATGAGGCAAGTGGGGGCACGGTCCAAATGAGGCAGGTGGGGCACGATTCGAACCAATTTTCCTATGAAGATAGTCAATCTTCAAAGATGACGTTCGAGGGAAATGTGAAATTCTCGTAATTCCACTGGAAGAGGAAACTTCATTCTTCTAAGGTAATCGATGGGGATTTTCTTCGGTTCGATTAAACAAAGGGAGACTGTCGCGCAAATTCAAAGGCTTGCCGATCAGAGAAGCTATCAATTGACTGGGGTAAAATCACGGCGGAGAAAGTCTTGCTGTCTGATGAACGCTTTCGGGACTTCGACTTGAGACGATGAGGACGACCTTGAGGTGCGTAAGGGACTCTTCAATCTCCAATCAAAACTGAGCATTTGTATGGGTGATTCTGAAGGGGAAGGTGGAATTTAGAGAAAAGAGTCACAAGCTCCAGACATCTTAATGCGGAGGCGGAGTCGATTCACCATTTAACAGCGGCTCTTTCTCGCCTTATTGCGCGGCGAAGGGGGGGGGAGGGGCTCGGGACAAACCCGCAAGATTGCAGGATATTTCCCCAATGCGGTCAAGAGTCAAAACTTATCGAATGTTCCCGAACAGGAAGTGAAGTTTTCTATGGCGGAATATAATCACACGTGGTCTCCAAAGAACGTGAGTAAGTCAGAGGTTGTTTTTTTTATAATAGGAATGCCGGCATTGTCACGTAAGTTCTCATACTTATGTACGAATGTTCTGGAACAATGCATACACGCTTCGAAACAGAATTATTTATTAAAAAATCATTTAACACGACAAAAAAATCAATATTATTTCTAAGTTACGAATACTTTTTTGCATACTTTTTTATCATTTTATATAGACTTTCTAAATTCCAATAAAATATACAAGTTGGCATTAGTTTTGTTAGATAAATGTATACCTTTTTTGGCGTTAAACACTCAACGTGTAATAATGAAACAAAGTGTATTAAGTTTTATACAATTTGAATGTTCTCGAACGTTACGAATAATCATTTGATATATATATATATATATATATATATATATATATATATATATATATATATATATATATATATATATATATATATATATGAATCCATTAAACCACATTGAAAAAGAAAACGGAATAATTTTTCTTTGCAGTAATATTTTTATTACATTTTTTCGAAAAAATCCGTGCAGGGAAGCGATTCGAACCAGGCACACTGAGGCAGCGAGCACCGCTTTGATCACAGTTAAATTATGCCGTTAGTACACTACGCTACGCAGAGAACCAAAAATTTCTCTGAATAGAATACCTTTTAAGGAACACTTTCGCCAGCTCGAACGGAGACTATGAAAGAAAATAGAAAATTAATTGGGAATTCAAAGAATAAATGAGGAATAGGTAAACGCGTGGCAGATATACAAATGTATATATCTCTCAAAGTAGCACGAGAGAATGATGAAAATGAATCCATTAAACCACATTGAAAAAGAAAACGGACTAATTTTTCCTTGCAGTAATATTTTTATTACCTTTTTTCGAAAAAATCCGTTTTCTCTTTCAATGTGGTTTAATGGATTCATTTTCATCATTCTCTCGTGCTACTTTGAGAGATATTATATATATATATATATATTTATATATATAGAATGAAAAAAAATCACAAAGTGGCACGTGAGGAAAGCAATAATATGAAAATTATTTTTACCTGCAGGAAAATGAAAAGGTGCATCCAAACACTTGCAAATATATTTCGAAAGTGCTTGGATTCATCTTTTCATTTTCTTGTCTGTTAATTTTCATATATATGAATGCAATGTCCCGCAGGAAAAAATGAAATGGTGTTTCCAAGTACTTTCGAACTTTATTAAGTACTTGGAAACACCATTTCATTTTTTCCTGCGGGACATTGCATTCATTTGCCACCCTCACGTGATACTTTGTGAGTTTTTTATTTCATATATATATATGAAATTACTTGGGTAGTTAGTAGAATTTGTGATCCTTGCAAGATGCAATTACATATACGACGTGTACTTTCATTAAATTGAACTACCCTCCCTGCCTCATT
Organism: Ceratothoa steindachneri; assembly: GCA_963969495.1. Lineage (NCBI taxonomy): Eukaryota > Metazoa > Arthropoda > Malacostraca > Isopoda > Cymothoidae > Ceratothoa > Ceratothoa steindachneri. The sequence continues at coordinate 28,263,882 of OZ018327.1, read as the reverse complement.
AACAAGAGCTTATCTTAAGCCCCGTCCATATTTTACTGACTCAAAGAGCAAAACACAAAATAATAATAATTGTTTATCCCTCTCATTTTCTCCCCTACTTAAAAGATTAAGCTGTGCTCATTCTCTGAACTAAACTACTTTTAAATGCCCCTTTTACCATCCTTAAATCCTTCCCGTAGAATAAACTTAAGGAGCGACCAAATGAAGTAGGCGTATATTTAATTCCTTTGCAAATCCACCAAAAATTGCCTCATTCTATTTAAGAGAGACAAGGAGCTCGTTATATAAAAGAATATATGAACACCGATGTAATCTTTGGCCGTGCAACTATTGCATCGAGTATTTTTAATCACATTCATAATTCTAATCATGTAGTTGATTATTTCTAGCCTCGAATGATTATTTTTGCAGCGATTTTTTAAAAAGTAAAATTTGTTAAATCCATATGAATAAGAGGAGTCCCAAATTTCAACCTGTCGGATGAACACTTCAAATGTAGTCCTTTTGTCCAAAATATTTAATCCTAAATGATATTTTTCCTTGTCCAAAAGTATAAAGCACCTATGGAAACCTTCATATAATGTAGCCATTTATGGTAAATAAATTCACTATATATTTCGTATTTTCATATATTTAAAATTATTTTAATTCTTAAATGAACCCTCTTTTTCTTTAATTACAGTCATAATTATTCTTTGTGGTATGTAATTCACCAAATTGAATATATATATATATATATATATATATATATATATATATATATATATATATATATATTCAATTTGTAATATGGCTGAAGGAATATTTTAGTGTTTCTGAACACTAGTTTGATTTTATTTTACTCTTATATTGACAAATTTACTATATGACGAAAAGTAATAAAAGATTATTCGATAAATGAATCAAAAACCTACACCCATTTAGTCTTCTGCCCTAACTGTATGTAATTTGATAATTCTCTTTGGTAAATGAATTATGAAACCAAGGCTCTTCTAAAATAAAGGAAGTTAGCTCTTTTAGATAGAGGAGAGTAGGAAAGGGGGCAAAGAAAAGATAATAGCGTATGTGAGTTGCGAACAGCTTCCCGCGTTGCTGGACCACTGTTAGCCAGCGGTGAATCCACTCCGCCATCCTGAGTCTCAGAAAAGACTCATTCAAACGAAGCTTTTAAGCCGCTTGCCTGCACTTCTCGTACGCTATACTCTAAGATATTAAAGTCCTATCCCCTATGCGATGCCTGAGTCAAAATGAACACTGGTTTCAAGTTAGCCTACTACAAAATTCTCCACGCAACTGAATTATAGATAGATCTCTAAGAAGAATTTCAAGGCTTCTGACACACGAACAAACACAGTGAAAGTCCATTTCAGCACCAAATACCGCAAGATTTTTGCTTTCCTCAGAGTTGGTGGAATGTTAAAACGATCTCTACTAAAAGATAGTTCTTTGCGATGAGTATCAAAGGAAACTTGAAATATTTATATTGATATGGGAGGTGACGTATGTAAATTTGCAGGCTGCTGCAGGATATGTGGAGAAAAAAATTAAAATAAGGTAATAATAAATCGAAAAACGGTAATAACAAACTGATTGGTCATTCAGCTGATTCTAGCGAGTAGAATGTAAACAACGCAATTTATTCAACCTCTCTCATTTATTTACATTAATTTTATATATATATATATATATATATATATATATATATATATATATATAATAGTACGAATTTATATATCGTTTCTTAGGATTTAATTCAAGACCTTGGTTGATCTGGGCTAAATATTTTCGAGGGGGGGGGGGCTAACCATTTTTCAAGAGGTCATTTTACCACGAGACTTACACGAATAGTTCGATATTGCCTTTAGATTACGCCATTCCAAATCGCGTTCTACCGAAAGGTGAAAATGTGTTCTATGGCGGTGAGTTTTAATAACTCCTGAAATAGCCCAAAATGAACTTGAAATCCATTTTTCTGAGACGAGACTAACTTAGGTCACAAAAATGTGACATATACTCGTAGTTGTCAAAGAATGTCTCAAATACAGAATATGATGTTATGTCCTTAAGTGGATATCCTTCTACCCACTTAGGATAGTGTCAGCCTATGGTTAGAAGGTATTTGTAACCCTCTTTTTTGGTTGAAAAACTATTTAATATGGCGACATGGATGGTGTGAAACTTCGTTGCAGGAGTAGCAAATTGTGTGAAAGGTAGTTTCGTGTCTCTGTATTTTAGGTTTCTGAATTTGTAAACAATTCATAACACTCACTAATGCCTTTTCTCATCTTGCATCAGTCAATCTGTCTGAGATAGATTTGAGGTGGTCTAAATGATCCGACTTGTGATAGTAATTGAAAATTATCCGGAGGAAATCATAGGTGATATAAAAACGCACGAAGCCCTTTGACAGATCACAAATAATAGAATATAAGGAAGAGGGTAATGCAATCTTATTAAAATTAGACTAAAGCAAGGTGGAGGCGTTCTCCTGTAGGCTTGTCAATTGCAAATCAATTTCTAAGCTTTTTTCTAAAGTTTCATGGTTGATAATTGTGAAAGACGGTATGGTTGATTTAATATAATTACATGATGAGATTAGATTGTCTGCTTATGATGTGGATGGTGTGTTAATACAATGAATGAGTTTTGGAATCATTGATAGGTGACCAGACAGAGAGCATCACTAGGATTAATTACTTCTGGTTATCTGACGAATGCCTTTAGTGTAATGATTGATAAACTCAAATGCGCAGGACTCTCTTTGATCGCCTTGCAATCCGTGGGAACAAAGCATGCATTGCTTTCAAGTAAGTGTTTGAAGTGTTTTTTTTGCAAGAGCTATAGCAATTAATTCTTTAGTAAACGTAGTCTGTATAAATTCTGTACCTTGAAATCCTTAGTAAACAATCCTAATATCTCCCTCAAAATATTGTTGCAAAACGCTCCGCCACACAAGTCGATGGCATCTCTAATCAGACTAATTGGACACTTTCCTTTTGGGTAAAGCAAAAGTGGGGCTTTTACTATATTGTCTTTTATATCAGTAAAATCGAATGCTGTATGGTAATCAGGTTTTAATGTTGATTTGGGCGACGGTTATTTGCTTTTTTTGTAATCTAGTGAGAGGAATGAGAGTGGTGGCAGCCTTTTTAATCAATCTACGAAGAAAATTGAGCAAACGCAAAAAAATATCTAGCTCTTACAACGTCTTTGGTCTAGGATAATACCTGAGAGCGGTTATCTTATTCTCTTGTCAGGATATGCTTTAGGAATTAACTTTATATCCTAAGAAATCAAGTGATTCTACTGAAAATTTGCACTTTTGCTGGAATATTGATTAACAAATTATGAAATCTCAATCTTGCACAAAATTGATCTAAATGTTTCATATTCATCCTTATTCTTGATACATTTAAACTACGGTTATTATCACAAGTGACGCGATCATCATTATTAGACTTTTTTACAAGGTGGATTGGTGAAGCATATGGAGATTTGTTTGGCCTAATATTATTTGTTTTTAATAACATTTGAATATCTTTCTTTATAACCAATAAAATCATTGAGGGATAGACGTTGCAGACGTTCAGCTACTATGTGCCCATGAGTCAGGACATGATGAAAATAAGTTGAAGGGATATTAGGCTCTTCTTTACTTTTATGATATTCATCATAGGGTTTATAAAAATCACTGTATTTAAGAAGTAGTTGATCTATTCCAGAGCTGCAAAGTAGCTGAAATTGTCCTTTATAGGCTAACTTTAGACTTTTTATCGATTTACCTTAAACACACGATATATATATATATATATATATATATATATATATATATATATATATATATATATATATATATATATATATATATATAATGTAAGGAAATCGATATCCCACTCTAAAAACAGAAGCCCTGTTCGGTCACCACGACGTCCTGGCACTTGGCACCGTAACTCGATGACTTAACCCCCTCTCTCTCCCTTCGCCTCGCGGGCCACCAGAAAGGCCTCCCACAACCACGAGATGCACGAATCATAAAATTTCGAGGCCGGCGAGCATATAATTGGTTAAACCGGCACTATTTACCCTAATAGCTGTGATCTAATTACTCGTCATAGACGTAATTACAGGAGCGGCGATCAAAAAGCCACAATATGCCCTTAGGGCTAAGTGAAAGACGCTGGGAGAAGAGCCGTTAGAGGAGAGAGGCTCAATTCCTAAAACCTCATCCCCCCTCCTTCTTCTACCCCCAGTGGGGTGGTGAAGTATATAGGCGGATAACTGTAGAAGATCGAGGAACATCGAGTTAGTGATTGACACGACGAAGTCCGGCGCTGTGCCTGGCAATCAAAGGAAGGAACAGAGAAGAAGCTCACGCTGAACCAGTTCCTGGTTGTCACACAGAAAATTAGCTTTGATTGTATTGAGAATTAACCTCGTACATCTCTCGTCAGAGAAACCCCCTATCACGGTTTACAACAAAAACCAGAGATAGTCCTCGCCATTGAGGAATAATTCATAGTGAACTCCCTCAAACACCCCCCATGCGTAAAAGGATTCACTTGATGCTCATCGCTCGTCAGTGCGAACAATTCCAGAATTAACCAGAAGATTGGAAAGAGCATACATTCACGGCCCCGTTGTTTACATCATCTGACTAAGACAACGTGCTTAACGCCATCCGTCGCCCGCACCACAATCACCTGTTGCTTCAAGCCTGTAACCATTCCAGTTAAACCGCTGGGTGTCTGTGAACACGTCCATGCGCCTGACCGCAAAAACATTCTTTCGTCTACATAAAAATTCAAAGGACAAAATCAGTCTCCAGCCGGATTCAGGCGTGGTGTTTTTAAACGTAAATAAATTCCATTATTTTTTGAAGGTCAATTAGCGTCCAATATTAAAGTGAGCTTTGGGTCAACCATTACTTTATATTGATTTATTTAAATTAGTAGGTCTCACATAAACTCGTTTACTTCATAGCTGTATAGTTTTTTTTTATTTCACTTTTATTATGTTGTAATGCTTAAGATGTTAGCTGTAACATGGTTAGTAATTAGAGTTAATTGTGAAGTTTGACATGTGAAGGAGAATTGCGCATCCATCCAGACTCAATCGCCTCAAATAGGCTCCTTATAGGTTATTTTCTACATATTTCACTTCCCCTAATTTTAATACTGGGCACACTCCTATAGACCTCACAAATTCACGTCTTCGTTAGTTTTCACCTCTTAGTTTGGTAGATAATGAAAGTCGAACTTACCAGACCCTCATTTTTACTCCCATACTCTTTTACACTTGGTACATCCTTCACTCGCTCCTAACAAATTTTTGCCATCGTTGGTTGTTGCTTCCTAGAAAATAATAAAATTGGGTTTCGTAAAATGGCCTCAAATAAACAAGACAAATAGTTACCTACAAACATACTAAGTGGCATCAAATGCTAAACAAGGGAAGAGCATCAAATGTTAAACGCGGAGGTCGAGATAACTTAAGAATAAAATCAGCACAGCCTTCTTTTTACATCGTTGTCAGAAAAGATATTAAATCTATTTCTTAGGAAAAAAATGTTAAACGCTCGAGTGACAGCAAATGTTAAACGCGGGTGTGGCATCAAAGGTTAAATGCGGGAGTAGCATCAAAGGTTAAATATGGGAGTGGCATTAATGTTAAACGCGGAAGTGGCATCAAATACTAAACAGGGGAATAGCATCAAATGATAAACACGGAAGTGGCATCAAATGATAAACGCGGAAGTGGCATCAAATGCTAAACACATGAGTGGCATTAAATGTTAAATGCGGAAGTGGCATCAAATGCTAAACAAGGCAAGTGCATCAAATGTTAAACGCGGAGGTCGAATCAAATGATAAACGCAAAAGTGGCATTAAATGTTAAACGCGGAAGTTGCATAAAATGCTAAAAACGGCATCAAATGTTAAACACGGGTGTGGCCTCAAATGTTAAAGGAGGAAGTGGCATCAAATGCTAAACAAGGAAAGTGCATCAAATGTTAAACGCGGAGGTCGAATCAAATGATAAACGCGGGTGTGGCATCAAATGTTAAACGCGAAAGTGGCATTAAATGTTAAACGCGGAAGTTGCATAAAATGCTAAAAACGGGAATGGCATCAAATGTTAACCACGGGTGTGGCCTCAAATGTTAAAGGCGGGAGTGGCATCAAAGGTTAAATGCGAGTGAGGCATTAAATGTTAAAGGCAGGTGTGGCATCAAATGGTAAAAGCGGGTGTGGCATCGAATGTTAAAAGCAGCGGTGGCATCAAATGTTAAACGCGGTTGTGGCATCGAATGTTAAACCTGGGTGTCGCATTAAGTGTTAAACGCGGGAGTGGCATCAAAGGTTAAATGCGGGAGTGGCATTAAATGTTAAACGCGGAAGTGTCATCAAATGCTAATCACGGGAAGGGCATCAAATGTTAAACGCGGAAGTGGCATTAAATGCTTAACGCGGAAGTTGCATAAAATGCTAAAAACGGGAATGGCATCAAATGTTAAACACGGGTGTGGCCTCAAATGCTAAACGCGGCTGTGGCATCAAATGTTAAACGCGGGAGTGGCATCAAATGTTAAACGCAGGTGTGGCATCAAATGGTAAAGGCGGGTGTGGCATCGAATGTTAAAAGCGGCGGTGGCATCAAATGTTAAACGCGGGTGTGGCATCGAATGTTAAACCTGGGTGTCGCATTAAGTGTTAAACGTGGGAGTGGCCTTAAAAGTTAAATGCGGGAGTGGCATTAAATGTTAAACGCGGAAGTGTCATCAAATGCTAATCACGGGAAGGGCATCAAATGTTAAACCCGGGTGTGTCATCAAATGATAAAGGCAGGAGTGGCATCAAAGGTTAAACGCGGGTGTGGCATCAAATGTTAAACGCGGGTATGGCATCATATGTCAAACGCGGAAGTGGCATTAAATGTTAAACGTGGAAGTGGCATTAAATGTTAAACGCGGAAGTGAGTAGCATCAAATGTTAAAAGCGGAAGTGGCATCAAATTCTAAATACGCGAATGGCTTCAAATGTTAAACGCTGGAGTGGCATTGAATGTTAAACGATGGTGTGGCATCAAATGTTAAACGCGGTTGTGGCATCAAATGTTAAACACGGGAGTTGCATCAAATGTTAAACGCGGGAGTGGCATCAAATGCTAAAAACGGGAGTGGCATCAAATGGTAAACGCGGTAGTGGCATTAAACGTTAAACGCTGGTGTGGCATCAAATGTTTAACTCGGGAGTTGCATCAAATGTTACACGCGGGTGTGGCATCAAATGCTAATCACCGGAATGGCATCAAATGTTAAACGCGGAAGTGGCATCAAATGTAAAATGCAGGGTGTGACATCAAATGCTAAACGCGGTCGTGGCATCAAATGTTAAACGCGGAAGTGGCATCAAATGTAAAATGCGGGGTGTGACATCAAATGTTAAACGCGGGTGTGACATCAAATGTTAAAGGCGGGAGTGGCATCACAGGTTAAATGCCTGAGTGGCATTAAATGTTAAACGCTGGTCTGGCATCAAATGTTAAATGTGGGAGTTTCATCAAATGTTAAACGCGGGAGTGGCATCAAATGATAAAAACGGCAGTGGCATCAAATGTTAAACGAGGGAGTGGTATCAAACGTTAAACGCTGGTGTGGCATCAAATGTTAAACGCGGTTGTGGCATCAAATGTTAAACATGGGTGTGACATCAAATGTTAAAGGCGGGAGTGGCATCAAAGGTTAAATGCCTGAGTAGCATTAAATGTTAAACGCTAATGTGGCATCAAATGTTAAACACGGGAGCTTCATCAAATATTAAACGCGGGAGTGGCATCAAATGATAAAAACGGGAGTGGCATCAAATGTTAAACGAGGGAGTGGTATCAAAAGTTAAACGCTGGTGTGGCATCAAATGTTAAACGCGGGAGTGGCATCAAATGTTAAACGCAGTTGTGGCATCGAATGTTAAAAGCGGGTATGGCATCAAAGGTTAAATGCGAGAGTGGCATTAAATGTTAAACGCGGGAGTGGCATCAAATGCTAAACACGGGAATAGCATCAAATTTTAAACGCGGGAGTGGCTTCAAAGGTTAAACGCGGAAGTGGCATCCAATGTTAAAAGCGGGAGTGGCATCAAAATGTTAAACACGAAAATAACATCAAATTTTAAACGCGGGAGTGGCTTCAAAGGTTAAACGCAGAAGTGGCATCGAATGTTAAAAGTGGGATTGGCATTAAATGCTAAACACGGAAGTGGCATCAAATGTTAAACGCAGGAGTGTCATCAAATGCTAAACACGGAAATGGCATCAAATGTTAAACGCGGGAAAGGAATCAAATGTTAAACGCGGGAGTGGCGCCAACTGTTCATAACCTAAGAAACTTGAGGCTTAGATTTTGAGGGGCGAACAATTCGCATGACCTTGGTCTCGTTACGCAATGAGCGCCGTTCTCTTTACCAAACTTCATCAGTGGCTATTTCTGATGAATATGAATCTTCCAGTATTGTTCTCATTTCTGGAAAAACAGCCCTTTTCCTCCTAGGTAATATTTTGCTCAAAGTGGAAGTATTTTGATGCCAAAAAGCACTCCTATTGTTAATGTCAACTATGGTTTTATTTCAGACTTGAATTCTGAATCAGATTCATTCAGGTGCTTATTAATGTCGCCTAAATACCGCAACGCCATTCTACGGCGTTCACTTCTGTTTACGCCCAATATGAGTATACCGAAATAGCTTAATTAGGGCGTAATCGCAAACTTACCTAAACTTTATTACACCAGTCATGACAATAAAATCTATCTTTAGTAGGTTTTCCTCGTCCGGTCAAAATCTTCAGGCTCTATTCCTAAAACTAGACTACAAAACTCTTTTATTCATGATTTAGCTTAGCGACAATACTAAATAGAATTATGAAGAGGTAATTTGAATGTAAGTTATGGCATCTGAGTATCACAGCAGGTCGTTCTTCCAATATGACAACACTAACTGTAAGAATCGACACCGCGATTACGTTAGATTCCATCCGCTCAGGTATGGTGGAGGTAAACAGACTCGATAAGAAGTTATTTTAACTCGGTTTTACTTTTAATCATTATTTGTTAACAGCTTTTAGAACTATTCCACGATCTTTACAGGCATCCTCTAAATTGACCTGCGATCATGGGTGAGGGAACGACTGAGTTAAGACGCGGCTGGGTAGAGTTTAGTTTACAGCTCACATCTCAAGATTCATAGCTTAGACCCAATCCTGAAGGGTGAGTTTAGATGATTCCACTTTGTTTTTTTTCTACTCGTTCTAGCACACATCCAAGTGAATGTTAAATGTAACATGGGACACATGCTTTAGTTACACCTGGAAGATTGCGTGCCCTCCAAGCGGCAGTTCGCGCAGGACGATCTGCGGCAAGGCATTTTATCTTTCACACTTTCAATTCCTCCATTTTCGACATTTCCTTTACAGATCTCTTCGTACAAAGATGTCAGAAAATAAATCTTACCGCATAGAGTAATTCTATTTTTTCTTTTTTCTCTTTTGCATTGCAAAATATTATTTTTATTATTAATTGCTTGTATTCTAACCATTCTCATTTTACAGTAGGGTTGGCCAACCTGATGCTTTATATTTTAACGTGTTGGTAGGTGATGTCGTACGAAGTCTCTCCACTCTCTACATTTACGAGTATATTCGGAATTGTACGTGCTTTCTGATGGTAAATCTAGCTCTCGTTGGCAGCCGTTGTGCTTTATCTAAACTTCACCTGTGAAGGTCTGCACAATGTTTAAGGGACTTCATTGCCCTTGAGTGTAAAGGTCTATAAATATTTTCACCTAGATATTCAATGCACATATTGTGTAAATATTGTTCATCTGGGAACTCATTGCTGACTTTGTATATACTCGGAAATTAGAGGTGAGTAAATGTATATAATTTAATACATGTCAGTCTATTATCACCTTGGCCCCACTGTTTTTGCTTGCGATAAAGGTTATTCGCGTTAAAAGCAATCTTTCTTTGCTCACTTTGTACGTTTAGGGAAATCTTCTATTTGGGCTCTTTTACTTGAAAGCCTCTACAGGTTCTGAAGGTTATGCCATCGGTGATTTTCGCTTTTAAAATAAATAGCGCTTTCTGTCCTATTATATTAGCTCCATCACCGAACAAAATTTCATATTTTTGCTGTAGAACTCGAATTTCAATAATTGGTGGAAACAGAGATGTCGAACACGTGACGTCACAACATGTCATAAATCATTCCCTTTTAAAGTACCGATACAAAAAATAAGGCCTCGTCCAATGTTCATTTCAGAAGTCTATTTGGCTCACTAGAATTAAAACTCAATTTTTTTTCTGATTGCACTAAATGTAAATTAATTGAAATATTTAAAGCAATGCAGCACGATTTATTTTATTTTGAGGTAGTATTTACTAGTGGAAAGTGTATAAACGATTACAAACATGAAGGGAAAGAAAGGAAAAACAAACAGGATAAAACACTAATTCACCCTTATTTTACTACCTCAAGAATTTCGTAAATTATTCAAGTTAATATTATAAGTTCAAATTATACAAAATAACAGCTGGTATTAACCTTCCAGAGGCAGTGCAGTAGAGGACAAGACAATGATCTTGAAGGGACCTGTAACTACGATCATTAATATATATGAGAATTTTTTGTAACCAGATCTCCTGTAGTTTAATAGTTTTTGATGCGTTATTAATGAATCTGTCGCTCATTTTTAGTAACAAAGCACCGACATTAAAGTTATTGGTAATTATTTACCTAACTGCAAATTAGATGTTATTAAAGAAAATAAAAGAGATTCTATTAAAACACCCATCAAATATTAGAAAACATAGTTTATATATATATATATATATATATATATATATATATATATATATATATATATATATATATATATATATATATATATATATATATATATATATATATATATATATATATATATATATATATATATATATATATATATATATATATATATATATATATATATATATATATATATATATATATATAGGTTGAGGATAAATCCCCAAATGAGTGAGACATGTAAAATTTCTCATTTAATTAAGTACAACGTTTCGGGTATCTTACCCATCTTCTGGTCTATAAAAAAGATTTAGAACACGTTTAAAATTACAAAAATTATAATGCACACAAAGATTAAAAATAAATTATTTAGTTAATTGATATTATGGCAAATCGTTTGAAAACTATTGAAATTTAGTTATGGATCAATTATGGGTACTTTAAATATGCATTGGCAGCACTGTTCGCTCACTTAGGGCTAGGGTCTGTTCTCATCTTGGTATTCGCTCTCGCACTGGCTCCACCTTGACCAATAAAGAAACTTCTCCCATTCGAGATCATTCAATTAAATGTAAGACAGAAATTTCCCACAAAAACTTTCAAATTATAGGACATGCAAAGGACTCCACTTCCCTCCGCATTCTCGAATCATTATTTATAAAACAACTAAATCCCAGTTTAAATTCTGATTCAACTGCTTTTCCCCTTCTCATTTCATAAACCACTCAAAATATTTTCACAACCTACCAATGTCCAATCGGTTCCCTCTATAATCTTTCCTCAGTCTCTCCGCTTTTGCCGTCCACTAAAGGTGACTAATATTTTTGTGTACCAATCAATTGCCCCAATTAGTATATTTTTATATTTATCCATATGTATAGCATCTACATTTAGTGTCAAGTTTTCAAATGATTTTTTCACATTTTCATTTTATTAAATAATTTATTACTATTGCTGCTTCATTTAGTGACTAATATCTGTGTCAACCAATAATTGTATCAACTAGTGTTATATTTATGCCTATTTAAAGTACCCATAATTGATCCATAACTAAATTTCAATAGTTTTCAAACGATTTGCCATAATTTCAATTAACTAAATAATTTATTTTTAATCCTTGTGTGCATTATAATTTTTGTAATTTTAAACGTGTTCTAAATCTCTTTTATAGACCAGAAGATGGGTAAGATACCCGAAACGTTGTACTTAATTAAATGAGAAATTTTACATGTCTCATTTTGGGATTTATCCTCAACCTGAAAATAAGCCTTCTTAGAAGCAAACCTATAGAATATATATATATATATATATATATATATATATATATATATATATATATATATATATATATATATATATATATATATATAGAGAGAGAGAGAGAGAGAGAGAGAGAGAGAGAGAGAGAGAGGGTGGTTTCCCTAAACTCTGGACACAGCTAAAATGCATATTTTCACTAAAAAATTAAATACATTTTATTTAATTGAAATAATAATAAATAACATCATCAATGTGATTTCCAATATTTGTGACGCAAAGTTCGATTTGCTTTAAGAGATTGACTTTGTGAATCCAAAGCATTAATTCTAAATGTCCGTCAATTTGAGCACCTTCATTTATGATGCGCTGTTCTCTCAGGTTGATCGTATCTTTAATTTTTATTCAGCATACCCCAAGTCATGTGGGGTAAGTAAGGTAGGGTGAAAGAAGAAACCATTCCACATGATCACATCTTCTAATCCAATTAGAGAAATTGTCATTCAGTCAATCTCTTACCCCTGTGGCGAAATGGGTATGGAGGGGGGGAGAGGAGTATTGTGTTGAAACCACTCATGGAGTTCTTTTAACAAACTCATTGTAACAATTACAAATTCCCAAGTGTTCTAAAGATTCGATCTTCAAAATGAAGAATATAATTTTAGTGGAAATATGGGAATATAGAAAGTCATTGAATCGACTAGTGGGTGCCTAGCATCTATTTTCCCTCTTCGACTGCGCGGAAGGGCCCACCGCTCCCGGAATGCCTGTTTGCCTTGTTCGCACACTTCAGGCGTCGGCAGTCGCTGGGCATCAGCTCGGCTCTGAACACCAGTTGCTTGAGGGAAGTGCTTTAGGGCGGACGTTGTAAGGGACGCCAAAGCGGTCGCTTCGAGCTCACGGCACACGAAACACGGTGAGCTCGGAACTCATTTGTGGGTTCTAAGTTTTGTTAAAAAATCCTTTTTTACCTTTTAAAAGTTGGTGCCGTAAATTCGTGTTTTTAATTTGTTTTTTTTTCCCCTATCTTTATTTTCTTATTTGCATTTTAATGTGCATAAACGTTTAGAAGGAATTTCTTGAAAATCGCATGAAAATAAAAGGCTAGATTTTCGCTCCGAAAAGAAAAATTCGATTCCAAGTGCTTTTGTTTTTATTGAATGTGAGCTTTTTCTTGCGGGTAATTTACGAATAGACGATAAAATTAAAGATTGCCTATCGCAGACGAAATTTGTATTAGTTCTGACATGACCCAACCGACCCCCCTCCCAAAATAAAAATAAATAAAAATTGCACCGTTTTTGAGAAGCAATATTTCAATAACCATTGTAACTATGGACATGAAATAAAAGCAAATGAATGATGAATCCTTTATCTATAAATATTTATTCCTTGTAGAAATCGTCTTAAAGTCATTAAATGAGTCAATTAGCTTTAAAAAATAATGTAAAAAACGGTTTTTTTATTTGATCTGCTAGGAAGCGGAAAGATAGAACAAAATTTTGTAGCACAGGTTACCGTTGCTACAAAATTAGAAGGGAATATTGAAACATTCATTAAAATTTAAATTTAGTTTAAATTTTGAAATTTTTTAAAGGTTACAATTTAGAAAATAAAAACGTGTTTTTTAAATTTTTGTAAAGGCTAATTGACCCATTAAGTGGCTTTAAGACGATATTTACAATGGATAAATATTTATAGATAAAGGATTCATCTTTCATTTTTTTTATTGCTTCTCAAATTGCTTCTCAAAAATGGTCCTTGGGGGGGAGGGCATCCTAGAGAAGGGGTTGATTTGGGTGTTATTCGAGATAAAGCAGGCAAGAGATTCCTCCTCCCCCCCCCGACTAATTAGGTTTTCTCTGAAGTGGATCCTCACAAATTGTTGCTTCTAATCCTCTTATCTTCTCCATGGATATTGGATTGGTTGTAAAGAAGGGCGAAGTGGAATAAAGGCCGTAAGAGAAAGAGTGAACACGGAGATGAATTCGGTAAAAAAGATTCGAAGATGCGCTTTTTGCTTCCTTGAATCTCATTATTGCTGTGGTTGGCAGGATGTGTATAAGAGTCTTGAGTCAAGTGAACTTACTTGTTGGTCTTGTTAATTGGATCTAATAATTATCGATCAAAGATGGTCGATGAAGTGCAAATATCTTGTTAAGATATTCAGGTTTATTTAGAAAGGTTCTGTCGCATTTAATTGCCTTAAATGGCATTGATGTGCCTTTTAACGAGATCTCCCTTGATTTGAATCAAATTCTTCCCTTTCGCTTCAATTAATTTCTCAATAAAGGCAAAATAGAGGCAAAATAATTTCAGATTTTATCAGGAACAGATTTCTTGCTGTTCAGTTTTGTTATCAGCCGGATATCAGGAATTCCGCTTCGATTGTGGTTGGTTGCTATTATGTTCTCTATTTATCTTTCAGTATGATAAATCTTCGTATCTCTTTCTTACACAAACCCAATGCATTGGGGGAATTTTGGCGTTTGTATTTCTCTAAGACAAGTTCCTCAAGGGTTTGAAATATAGGGTCACCGTGTCATTCTCGAAATCGATTATCCGTTCGTTTTCTCTTGACTAACCATCGAGGGCTGTGTCTAATATTATTTCTTCATGCAAAATTTGATATCAAGTGATAATTAATTTAATTATAGAGGAATAAAAACGAAATATCTGAGGGATGCTTACATAGCGGGTAAAAAAAAGGGAAGAAAGATGAAAGAAAATATAATGTGCTAAATATGGGAGATGCTGCAAAAAATGCTAACATGTTTAGTTAAACGTTAGACTAATTTTAATGCCTTTGTTTACTAAGTTCTGGACTCCATTGATCAAAACCTTTCTTCTTCCCAATTTTCAGGATTGAAACTTAAGATTTCTTGGGGCAATTGATTACTATTTTGTCCCGAGCTGCACATAATCATGTTGGACCAAATAGGGGTAAATCGTTTATCGGGTTTGCAGCCATCTTTTGCTGAACCGTAATGGAATAAGACATTTCCAATTTTCTATTTTCACTATTATTGGATATTAGAGATGGTATTATGTTGTGATAATAAAATGATCGAGCCTAAGACCTGGAGCTATCAGCTTTGTGAGATTTTGAAGTATAAATCGAGCTTCATTATTATTTACATCCACGCAAACGCGTGACTATAAAAAATAAATAATTGTCTCTTTAATTCAACATTTTAGGAATCCTTTTTCCATAAGAAAAATCCTTTCGAAATTAAAAAAATATAAGATTTATCATTCTATGGTATCTTTGCAACCGTCCTCATATCGTAGACTTCTCGATGTCTTTAAACTTTATTTCCTCATAATTCATATCATAAAACACACACATTTGTTAATTCCTTCTCCCAAATTCACAAACGCTCCATAACCGATCATCTACACTTCAATTTTTTTACCACTTCTGTTTATCTTTTTCTCTTCTACCAAACCTTCACATATCTGATATGTCAGTTATACCATCATCGTCTCGCCTCCATTGATTATCATGTCGAGGGATCTTATCGGTTCAATCTTTGATTCAAAAATATTCTCCAACAATGGAAAGTATTCTTGAAGTAACTTTACCTTTTTGTTTGTGTTTATGAAACGAACAAAAGCCTAGATATCTCTGGTTTTAGGGGTGGTAGCAAGGGTAGGGAAAACACAGCCTTTAGACTGTATGGGGCCTTCTCAATAAATTCACATTTTGGAGATCAAATCCTTTCATTACTTTCCTACATAAAATACTCGTAAAAAGTGATTAAAAGCTAGTTAGCTTAAAATGATTTATGAAAATCATTTTTAAGCTGATACACTATCAAAATAATAGTCAACTTGAAGTATATCTAATTAATAATTGCTAAATGTGGCTTACAGCTATCTTAATCAGGTCTTTATCACAGGAAAAGACCTCCGTCCTGGTGTATAGCTCTGAGTTAATATAGTTTTAATACATGTAAATAATATAAAAGAATTAAGTATTTTTCTTAGTTCACATGACTCGACCAAGATATTTTTCGACTTATAAACAATTTGATTTTTTTTAATTGTTTGCAATCACACTTTTCTCATTAAATACAAGTGTTATAATATCAACCCTTGAATAATTTATATGAAATTTCAACAGAATCTCTAAATGTATATATATAGGTGTATGCTGTGAGTAGCTTCTCTTCTATACATGTTTTGTTAAAGACCAGATTGTATTTCGACTTTACCAATTTTATTTTAGCACCTTCTAACTGTCGGATGCAGGTTTTATATGAAGCTGAAGATTAAAAATGAACTGAGGAAATCCATTTTATTTGGTGTTATTTAAAATATTCGGATTTTTAAAAATTTTGGCCGTGAGCTTTCGCCTTTCTTCAGGCATCTTCAGACGGAAGTCTTGGTTATTGTTGAGGCGGCATCGATAGAAATTTACTGTTCTCATTGCCTCCTTTAGCGGCGAGCTAATTATTTGGTGAGCAGCAAAGAATTAATTTCGTAATAATATGGTGTACTCAATATTAGAAGATGGTTTGGATAGTGGTAGATGATAGTGGGAAAAAATGATGGAGGGATGTTTTGCCTTAGGGGGGGGGGAGGGCATCGCTTTACGTCTTGTCTTTTCATTTGCTTTTTTCGTGTTGTTCTTTTTTATGTTAGTGTCTCTTTCTGTTCTGCTAGCGTGTTGTTCTTATTGTTTGTGTTCGTATTATTTGGTTACTTATTTTTGGTGTAATGGTTGAGCTTTCAATCCTTTGTTAGCTTTAAGTTCAGCAATTTACCTCGTGTTATCGTTTTTTAGTGTATTATTATTTAATCTCTTCGCGTTTATTCTGAGTTGTACTGTGTTAATTTTCAGGGTTTAGTGTTTCAGTTGTGTATATAATGATGTTATGTTTTCTTGTCAGCATAGCTTAGGGCTTGGGAACTGACGACTGCGGGAGACTTTCTCCCGTAGTCTTGCAGGTATGTTGAATCTGCCACCTGTTCCCTGTAGTTCTGGAATGACCACATTTGCCAAGGTGGCTCAGACCTTTCTTCCCAGTTTTGGGGTGAAGACATTGATGGGGTTCAGAGATTTTCTCTTGGGAAGATCCCTTTGCCGAAGGTGATCTCCCCTTCTGGCTTTATTGATGATTAGGGATCCGGTATTCTGTATTTTTTAGAGTTTCTCATTGACGTTTTGCTGGCCGCTTAAATCACTACTGCCGGGTATACGATCTTAGCTCAGACCTACATCAGGTATATTTTCCTAATCTTGGCTGAGCTATGATCTCTAAACCTGAATAGCTTAGGGTTTTCTCCCTTTGAAAGGTTCCACCTCTCCTTGTAGTGTCTCAAGTATCTGTGTTTGGAGATCTTTAGGCCTAGGACAGTGCCTTCAGCGGAGTAGCTGTATATCCTCCCATCTATGATGATGGGCCACGTCGATCTGCGGCTCAGTGCGACGATAGTGAACTTGTTCATATTGGTTCTGATCTTCCATCCATTCTCGTACTGGTCAATGTTGTTTATTTCCGCTATCATGCGAGTCACCTGAACCCTTGCTTTCCTCTCTGAGCACGAAAAGATTTGAGTGATGACATCTGAGAATTACAAATACATCGTATCCCTGGTCCCTGTGCACTGGAGTTTGGAGGTCGATGGTAAAGACCAGGTAGAGCAATGGGCTCAGTCAGCTTCTCTGGGAAACGCCCGCCTCAAGTTTGAACTCAGCTCCTCTGTAGCTTTCAATCATGAGACATGCCTTTCTGTCCATGACAAAGTCACAGGGGATCCTTTCCAGGATTGGGTCTAGCTGGAGGTTCACGATCTTGTATTGATGTCCTTCCAGATAGACTTTATCGAAGGCCTTCTGTACGTCCCTTAGCACAATGTCTACATAGTAACCATTCTCTTGGCAATATGATACTTTCTATGTTAAGAGCACCAGGGCCATAACGGTGCCCCCTTTTTACGGAACCCATGTTGTTGGGGAATTGTGCGCTCCTAACTCGCTCAGTTGAGCCTGTAGCCTCTCAGCTATAATCTTTTTAAATATCTTGCCTTGTATCTTTAGCAGAGAGATTGGGTGATAGTTAGCCACCTGGTCTAGAGGTTTGTTTCTTTTCGGGATGAAGATTATTTTGGCCATCTTGTACTCGTCAAGAACGTAGCCTGTATTCAGGGAGCATTCATGGTATTTACTAGTCCCTGAATAATTTGATTGGGGCATTCACGAGGTTGTTTGTCGTGATCCCAGACCAGCCTGGTGCCCTCTGCTTGAATGACTTTATGGTGTTCAAGATCTCTTCGAAGGTAATTGGGCATTCGAGATTAACCATCTCTCTTTCCTTAAGATACTTGCTAATGGAGGTGGATTCTATGTATCACTGTCCTGAGGTCATCGAGCAGTTGGTCTTCCAAGTCTTGGTCGAAGTCATCGTTCTCCTCAGGGGTTGTCGTGAAAATCTGTTGCCAATGTGTCCTGAATCTCCTTTCGAGAGACTCTGGATCCTCAATGATGTCTCCATCTTTTATTTGTGTTCTGGGCTTAGATGGCAATCCCCTAAGTCTTCGGACGCTGTTCCAAAAACTTACAGGATTGCTTTCCTTGTCCAGCCTTCCAATGATGTCATTTCAGATTGTTCTCTGTTTTCACTGAATATGTCTTTTAGCTCCAAACTTAGTTGTCTCATTCTAGTTGTTTTTTCCGATTTGGACCTGTCCTGCCGATTTCTTCATAGATTTTTCTATGTTCCAGAGTAATTTCCCTTATCTCGTTCACCAACCTAGGTTGCAGGAGCATTCTATAGGAGATCATGAGGACGCATCTCTCGTCACCTCGTATAAAGAGATTAGTGATTTTGTTTATCTAATCATCTATCTCTTATAGATTGGCGTCTCCTAGGTCAGCTGGTTGGTACTCGCTGAGTATCTCTCTATATAGCTCCCAGTTTGCTTTTGCATAACTTTTCCTAAGTGGGACAGGCTTGAGCATTGGAGCAAGTGAGATTGTTGTGACTATCGGGATGTGATCGCTCGGTACTACGGATCTGTCCAGGCTCATTGCTGACGTTGAAGGGAAAGTTCTTGCTCACTAACACTATGCCCGGTTTAATTGCTGAACGTTGTGATAGGAAGGTTAGGAAATCCAGCCCGACCCTTTAGAGTCTGTCTCTCTTGAGAAGTAACTCCAAGTTTCTTTCCCTTTGGTCGGAGCGACCGTAACGAACGCTCTGCAACTGGCGTTTAGGTGCCCGCCAAGCATTGTCATTCTCCAGCGCCAGAATAGGGTGTATAATTTGTTATCGGCAGGTAGTTGCGACGGTCAGGTTTCCCACCAGGGTTGGAACTTCGACAGCCACGAATGATTCTTCTAGGTTTGGTAGCGTTTTGTATGTTATGTTGTTCCGGATCGCGATAGCTGCTCTTTTGAATCAATCCTGTGTGTTATTTTTGTTTATGACCGTGTAATTTGGCATATCTATTCTGTGTGTTTCAGTGTTTACACCGTGCTCGGAAATGAAAATCAAGTCGGAATCCATTGTACGGAATATGTTTCCGTAAGAAATGGATTTCCCTTCCAATCCGTTTACGTTCAGTGTGATTATTTTTAACGTGTTATTCGTGTTTTCTACTTCCACTTCTTACTTCGTTTCATTTTTCCGTTTTTGATTTTTGTAAATTCTGCTTCACTTAGGGTAGGCAGAAGTCCCTATGAAACTTTATATCTGCCGCCATGAGTGCTTCGTCTATTAACGATTCTTGGGTCGGTGCGTCGTAAGACCATTTCATTATGCTTCTTTTGACTCCTTCGACGATCTCCCCGATGCTGGGATCGTCTGGGGAGGAAGTCTGATCCGTCCATAAAAAAATAATTTTTAGCTCTTCTCCATCGTACTCGAAGGATTGACAGGGAGTCTTCCCCTTACTTTTGCTCCTTGATCTCTCATGAGCCCTTGGAGTCCGGGTGCACTCTTCTTCTTATTCAGAGGGTGATGTGGAGCTTGAGTGGTTACTCTCAGCTTGTTTGATTGTTCTGGCTGCTCTTTTTTCTTTCACTTTCCGGACACTTCTGCCCTCAATTCTGGGATCCCTGTTTGTGGACCTTTGAGGAGCGGAGTGGGTTCCGTAGGATTGTGACGTGCAACTTGCCGGATAGGGTTTTGAACACCTTTCCCTTGTCAGGTTTTTCCAGTCCACTTAAGGTTCTCAGTGGGTTCTCAGTCGCCGCCATACTGGCGGCGACAAGCCCCTCGAAAAGAGGAACGCCCTTTATGTTTTCGTACTTTATCTAGTATAAATAGACTCACTAGTTTGTATTTTTTTTTTAGTGTTTTCTGCTTTCCTTTAAGATTTTTTAAAATTTACCTTGGGGAGAAGAGAGCCCCCCTCGCTTACTCTCCGCCTCGATGGAAAGAGGAATTGCCTTTTAGGATGAATGATAACGATGGCTGAGATGAATCCGGGGTGGTATCCTTTCACGGACGTGATTTTATGGTAGACCTATTGACAACGCCCCCCCCCCTTCGAGGGTGTTTTAATCGCGACTGCATTACAACATAACATAGAGACGCTTACATGTACCTCTATGGTCCTGGAAGGGACCCCCGCTGTGATGAGCAGCGGAGGTTGCAGCCCGTCCATTGTCCGGAATAGTCTCTAGCATTGTTATCGGCTGTGGGCTACTCCTCAAACCAGCTTCCTCCAATGCCCCCAATTATGCCACACGAACTGCCCAGCATAGTTAAAACGAAACATGAATGGCAATCCCCTTTCACATCTGGCAGAAGTCAGCGTAGGGGGGCGGGGCCGGGAAATTAAGCAGTCATCTGCCTAAGTGGGGCCGCTAAAAAAGAAAGATGAATATTAATGATGGGTGATGGTGATGAGTACACACAGTATTTCTCTTTTTTTTAAACTGGTTTCTAAAAAAATAGAAACCAGATTTCGATGGCGTTCTTTGGACTTCTGAAAACGTTACCTCCTTTGCCGGGTACGTAAGGTAAATTTGCGAGAGTGCTTTGTCCAAGAATTCCGAGCAGTCAATGAATTTTGTCTTACATCGTCTTACTTCTTGATAAAGTTAGAAAATAAAAGTATAAAGTAGTAGTTGAGTGGATAGAATTTGTAAGGGAAAGTGGTAAAAAAGAAAACGGTGAGTGTTTATGTAGTCGCTTGGTGACCAGCCATCTCTGGAGTTTCTTCTTTTGTGTCGTTCAGATCTTCCTAATTGGTAATATTATTAAAGGCTCTCACGCCTCTATTTTTCATTTGTTTTAACTTGTTTACTATTTGGTTCTCTTCGAAGTTGAGTTTTGTAGTTTTGCATTATTTCTTCTTTCGCTATCTCTAAAATAATATCTCTATCTATATAATGGTTCTGGTTCTTCAAATGGTTTTCCGCTTCAGAAGTTTCCTCTACTTCTCCTTCTATACTCTAACGGTATGTCTATTGTTCTCCTCTTCTCTTCGTTAATTATTTCCTCTAATCTATCCCATATCTCTACTGCTCTTTTATGTAATACCATGTTAACCGGTTCCAGATCTATTTCTCTATGTAGGTCTCTCTGTCGTCGTCTTTCGCTTCTTCTTGTATTTGTAATTATCAATACTCCACTATTCTGGACTCTCTGCAGTCTTACGATGTTCGTTTTGCGCAGTCTATTTAGTGGAATAGTGGGATACAACAGTATAGATTTGCATAATACATTGTATAATTTAATTTTATTATTCCTACACAAGTTTCTAAGTTGGAACAATTTAGTAAGGTTTGACTTAGCAAAGCCTATTCTCTGACTTACGTGACTGCTGTAACCATTTCTTGTAATTCTCATTCCTAGGACCTTTGCTTCTGTGTGGTATTTATAACCTATTATGCTTGAATTTTTTCTTCTTCCCTTAGGTATAATTGTAAATTTGTCAGTGTTCGTGCAGATTTTCCATTTTTTCTCATAATGGTTTATTTTTTTTTTATTTCAGCGGCAGACACTCTAGCCATTGTTGGTCAATGTTTATATTGGCTGCTTGTTACTATCGTAATATCGTCCACAAACTGTAGGTATAGTGTTGAATCAGATACTGGATCTGGCAGCTACCTCGTATAGATTGTGCATACTGTAGGGCTCAGTAACCGTCCCTAAGGGACTCCTTGTCTAAGCTTAAATTCTGGACCCTGATGTTCTTCGATTTCTATATAAGATTTAGATCTGCAATGTAGTCGCACAAACATTTGGTCATAATTGCGAGTAATCCTAGTCTCTTTATTTTGAATTTTTGTCCACATCTCCAAACCTTATCAAACTCCTTTCTGAGGTCTGAATAATTTTGCTCTACTTCGCCCTTGCCAAAGTTTCTACTAATAGGGCCAGCGCCGTCTCCATTCCTCTTCCTTTCCTAAATCCAAATTAGCACTTTGATATCAAGTTGTTTTCTTCTAAGTGGTAGACCAATTTTCTGTTTATTAGCCTTTCCATAATCCTCGCTATTACTTCTAATAGCGTGATGGTTCTATAATTGCCAGGTTCGTCTTGTGGTTTCCCTGGTTTGGGCAGGAATATAATCTTTCCGCATTTTGGCGAATCAGGAAAATATCCAGCGCTTATCGAGGCGTTGTACAATTCCACGAATTTGTTGAGGAATTCGTCTGGTGCTCTTAAGAGATTCTTCCTAGTTATGCCCAATTTTCCAGGTGCCCTTTAGGTTGGAGCTGGGATTGTCGCTTTGATTTCATCTAGTGTCACTGGTTCGACATCTTCTTCCCCCAAAGTTTCTATAGATGCTGCGGTTGGGTGTTATTTCGTTCCGTCTTCTTCTAGGTCTTGAATCACCCACTCTTCATGTTCTCAATCGAATTCTTCGTTCTCATTAGGTGAGATATCGAAGACTCCGCTCCAATGTTCTCTGAATTCATTTTCTAATATCTGAATTTCTCTTATTAACTCTCCATTGCGTTTAACTGATATACTTTTTCTTGATCTTATTTTACCTCTTGTCAGCTTAATCTTTTCCCGGAACTTTGTTCGGTTAAGTTCTGCATCGATTGAATCTACAAACTGGTGTCATCTTGCTCCTCTCTCTGCGGCTACTGCCGTTATCAGTTCAGCTTTTAATTCTTGCAGTCTTGCCCTGCTCTCTTTTTTATGGCCAAATTGCTTTAGCATTAACCTAAGCCCCCTGTATTCCCTCTCTATTGCATCTATTTGGGCTGTACGTTTGGGGTAGGCGATTGTCCTATACTCTGTTTTGGTACGCAGTTTCTGTCGGCATCCACGAGCGCTTTCAGTAGATTGTCGGTGGATAGGTCTATCTCTTCAAGTGTCGCATCATTGAGGTTTGGTTGCTGGTAGTTTGCTGATTCCTCGGCGTATTTTGGCTAGTTTGTATCTTTTTCTTATGGGACATTTCGTTTATATTGGATCTGTAGATATAGTCATAATGAACAATTCATTGTCGCTGGTGGAAGGCGGCCCTTTTTCTATTAAAGAGTTATACACTAGATGTGGTAATACCAGTACTATATCTGGCTTAGTTGCCCTTCTTAGTCCAATATAGAGTGGGAAATTTGGTCCCACTCTCTCTATAGTGCCCCTTTCAATTAGAATTTCCAGATTTCTGTCGATATTGTTGTAGTTACAAGTGTCTCCGGATATCCTTGATCGGGCATTTAGGTCATCCATAAATATCGCTTGGTCTCTTGGTCCAAATACGTTTAGAAAGTTATGAAACATTTAAAAGTTTCTTCTAAGCGGTTGGTATCCTGTCATTATAGTAAGGTGACCTGTTGTTGTGTGAATTTTTACCGCTAAGTAGGCATCATCTAATTGTTGTATACTACTGTATTTTATATTCTTATTAATGGCTATCGCCACTTCATCAAAATTAATGTCTCTAGCTGTTTTTGTAATTACGTTGTAGTTAAAAATTTTGATAGGGTTAATTTCTGGATCTGTTTTTATTTCATTAAGCATTATTACGTCTAGATCTTACTTTAGATAGGCATTACATAGATAGTGTTTCTTTGGCTCCCATCTGCCTACGTTATGGCTAAGGATTTTTAATTTTCTTTTACGTTCCATATTGTAAACTATTGAGTATTTTTTTTTTATTTTGCGCTCTGTTTTGTTAACTTCCCTATCGCAGGGTGATTTTGTCCTACCGCATCTTTTTTTAAAAATTCTTCTTTTGTTAACGTAAAACAAATTGAATTCAGAATACTTAAGTCACCGCTCATTATTATTTTTGAAACTTCCTGATCAGAATATAGTCCTTCGTTTTCGTATTTCTAGTACCCCTTTTTAATGCCTTGAATTATTTCTTTGTTGTCATTAACTGGGGAGGGTTTATCCTCCGTAAGATAGAATTTCAGATTGAACTCTCTGCTACCTTCGTTTCTCCTTTGTTGATGAGCACTTTCGTTTTCGTCTTCTGTTTCTTTGTCTTTGTTTATTTGCATAATTTGCTGGTCCTTCGTTTATTCTTTGGTTGTCGGGGTTTCGACTTCCATACCTCAGTCTTTTGTTTGATGCACTCTGATTCTAAGTCTTGGATCTCTTTCGGCACTCGGGTTTATTCTTTGTTTTTGTCTAGTGCTTGTGTGTTCTGATTCCGTATTAACATTTTCTGTAGTTGTTGGTCTATATTGAACATTTAGAACTTCTGCTGATGGGGGGTTATCAGGGAACCACATTGTTTCAAGCCCATTATGTTTTAAGATTTTGTTCATTTTTATTAGTACGATCCTGGATTCACCACATTAAGCACATGAGCATGTAATATGCAGGCCAGGATATTAAGTGATTTTTCTTGTCTTAATTCTATTATGTTCTTTGTTTCTTGTATTTGGTCTGCAGTGGCCTTTTCTACCTTTGCTACCTTTGCATAAGTTTCAGTTTGTTTTGTTCTTCAGCAATAGCCTTTTCTCTTCTTTTCTTTTCTATAAACTTCTTTTTTATTGGGCATCCAATCACCATAGTTCTGTGGTTGCCCCGCAATTCAAACATTTCTTCTGTTGGTTGTTGCATTCTCTCCAAGTATGGTTGTTAGAGCTGCATTCAGAGCAGTATTTTTCATCTCTGTTGGGGCAGTCTTTAAATAAGTTTTTTTCTAGCGCAAAGCAGTTAAAGCACGTTAACACACTAACAAAATCATTTCCTTTTATTTGCTCCTGTGTGATCTTCAAGTTAAAACCCAGTAGTCCATTTTCTTTGGCCTTTCTGGCCATCGTTGTTTTCCGAAATATGATTTTGAAAACATATGTATATTCTCTGTTAGTGCTCTTGTCTACGAATTTAACTACTTCTTTGATTTTCTCCTAGTCTTGTCTTTCCTCTAATTCATCTTTAATTTATTGAGCGGTCTGTTCCTCAATCCATAGGTCGATTTGCCTGCAGAATATAGTATTTTGGGATTCTATCTGGGGTAGAACCTCTGCTTGTAGGCCTATTGGTCGTAATTTTTGAGTTGCCTTCTCACTGAGTAACTTATCCACATCCTTTTCGTTTGAAAAATCGCTAAAAAGTTCGTTGAGTAGTCCAAGAGTCTAATTAGAACTATCCCAAGTTCACCGTAGACTACTTCAAAAACTTTTAGTCGGTCCGGCTTCTGAGATCCTTTGAGATGCACAAAGGGCCCCGCTTGGTGCTTTCCTTTCTGTTAATTGGTCTTTTTTTCTTATGTTTTTTCATTGATCTCTGTGAAAAAGAGTTTTAGAGTAAGAAATATTTATGAGGTTTAAAGAGTGCGGTTACGATCCAGTTATTATTGTCCTGCCTTATTTTGCAGCGTGTTGGCAGCACTATCTACCTACCTAAACGCTTAACCCTCTCAGTTAAAGTTCCACCCAAGCAGCTCCGCCGCTTACACGGGTACTAACCCACCCTGGACTAAGCTTCGGCCTGCGCCGAGTAAGCTGCCCGGTTCAGATAAGGCTCCTGCCCACCTTGGTATCTATGGAGACTTAAGTGCCCTAGCTGAGACGCCCTAGTAAACAGAGGTGTAAGAGAGGAGAGTAGGTTGTCCATTCGTTAGTCTCAAGTCGAGTAGAGTCGAGTCATGCAATTCTCTCCCGAGTAGATCCTGGTATTTCTTTCTTGGATTTTGTCTGAATTCCAAAGAGTACTGACGAGATTGCTGTACCGTACTGAAGTAAGCGTATAACAACTGCTATCCGTCGAATTTCGTCTTCATTCCTTGGTGCCTTTTATAAGTCGGAGCACCGAGCGAGTATTGCACCTTTTCTCTACTAAAAAAAAGCGAAGCAAACCGAACTCTCATTGCAACCTTAAAAGGCATCAAAGAACGAAGACGATATTGACTAGAATTCAACGCTTGGATCGAATTCACTAGAAATAATTCACGCTTGGCAAAACAAACGCTCGAAAGATTTTCATCATTTGCACCGAAGAGAATTTTTGTCTTAGAAATTAGAAGATTAAGTACGAAATTACTCACTCGTACCTACCACATTTCAACGCCTAGAATTTATTCCTTCATTTTGGAAGAAATTAAACAACAATTGAAGAAAGAAGACTCCATCGACCTCAATTTCATCATTTCTTTTCATTTTCATCTATAGTCTTCTCTACCTCTTCCTCTTCCACACCCCAAATCCTTTCATCCGGGATGTACCTAAGGAAAGACAAATACGTTATTAACAACAGTTAGTTAATCCATAATGACGGGCTAATTTAACTCCACCCCCCTAGCGACCCCGCTATACAAAGCAGTAGGGAGGTTTGAGGACTAGCCCACTGCCAAATACCCGAACCAGAGGAGTTCCCAGACAATAGGCCGGGTTGCAACCTCTGCAGGGGAGTCTAACCACTCCACCTGTGGGAAGACCCCAAAACCACTGAGGGACATACAGCCGTCTCACTGTATGGTAGGAAGCAACCGCGGTTTTTAATTCCCTCGAGGAGGCAGCACCCCCGGCTAGTGACGGTTGATTCCGTGCTAGCCAGCAAAAGGTCCGTCACTTTTCAACCCTTGTGAGGAGCGCACTCGGGTCCATCCACTCATTTATCACCATCCTTATCCTTGACAGCCAAATTAGCGGGGACTGGGCCCGCGGGTCAGGACAGTCCAGACAAAGTACATCCATACTAACCATGGAATATCGAAGACTCCCGTTAAGAACCAAGCCTGGGAAGCCAAAACCCGAGAGAGGGGTTTTGATAAGAGCCTTGTACATAGAGCTAAAAAATAGCCATTACAAAGCAAATCGATATACCGAACGGGTACATAGCATTATGCCATAAACAAGAAGATGTGGAACGGCTAGTAGCAGTGGAAGGTACTATAATACTAAGGAACATCAAATTAGCACCAAAACTAGCACCACAACTGCTGGCCAATCGATCATTCGTATACAGAAAAGTAGACCCGTACGTGGGGTCTCACACGAAACAGAAACTCAAAACGGAACTGGAAAGAGAAAAACCGTACCTAAACATAACGGAAATAAGAAAATTCGGCCAGCACACTCACATCTTCAAAGTAGTGTGCTCATCAACAGATATGGCCAATAGGGTGCTGCAGAACGGCTTTCTGGCATGAGAATTCCACCGGAAAACAACAATAGAAAAATTCATAAACGTACAAACGTGTTTCCAGTGCTATGCAGTAGAACAAAGAAATTTTAAGAGACCATTGGAGCAAAATTTATTCAATAGAAGAGGCAGATAATGAAAGATTCGATAGGGAGACAGAGAGAAGAGTCGCCGAATTCATAAGAATCATTATTCACAGCTCCGACAAAAAAAAAACAGAAAAAGAAAGAAAAGGAAGACCCCCAAAAGGCAAATAAAAGACAAAACAAGGAAGAAAATACCGATTCAGAAATATCATCAGAACTAGAAAATGAAGAAGGATGCAGATACAAAGCTAAAGATTTCAAATTACGTATCTTTCTACATGAAGCCTACCCTCTGCCAAAGGGGGCAAGGCCAGCCTACATAAGGAAAGGACTGAAAATGGGCACATGTAAATGGACCTACGTAACCGAACACGAAGAAAAATCAATTAAAAAACTGATATGGGAAGACCGATTCAGGTTCTATCCCAATGATATCAAATTAATCAAAAAACAAACTTTCTACAAACTCGTAAACGGCAGATTTAAAAAACTCAAAGGAAAAAGTAAAGAAACAAAACTAATAAAATAGATAACACGAACAGCAAACTTAAAATCTTACACCTTAACACCGACGATGGAGGACATCGAAAAGCTAGTCTCTGAGGAGGCCAAAAAGCCACTCTAGAAGATCAGGCTGTAAACTTCCATCCCGCAATAAACTCTTGCATGTCGTACTATCCTCCTAAGAAGGCTCGGTCCCTTCTTCGCGGAAAACTCGTGTGAGGAAATAAAGGAGGAGTTATCCAAGAAACAAAAATGTGCCAATATTGTCTAAGTTGAGAAATTCGAAAAAGGTCGTGGCATAGTGAAGGTCTTCTTCGCAAACACCAAGATGGCCCAGAGGGCAAAGAATGAAGGTCTTCTAGGTTTTTTCTAAAAGTGTCACTAGAACATATCGAGACTAAGTTATACATCTCACTCGAATGCTGCTATTAATATTTTACTGTAGAAAAACATCAGACGAAGGACTGTCAGGCAGAGGACATCACGTGTTCCAACTGCCTTGAACCCAGTCGCAGGAGGAAGGAGTGTTCGATACAGAAGCCCAAATGTGTGAACTGCGGCGGGGACTACAAGGCTATATCCATGAGGTGTCCCATCCCCCATTTGGAATGAGGCAGTACACACCATGAAGAAAGTAATAAAGAAAGTAAAGGAGGCAAAGACAAAGTCATACGTGGTAGCGTCGGCCACGAGAATTCCACAAACCGAAAGAGTAAACATC
This sequence comes from Ceratothoa steindachneri, assembly GCA_963969495.1. NCBI lineage: Eukaryota > Metazoa > Arthropoda > Malacostraca > Isopoda > Cymothoidae > Ceratothoa > Ceratothoa steindachneri. The sequence goes on along the minus strand of OZ018327.1, from coordinate 28,234,956 downwards.
CCTAATCTGCTCATGCCAAGTGAAAGGAAAGAAATAATGGCGATGATAATAATTTCCCATCTCTCTAACTTGGCGCATTCAGGATCGTTCGCAAAGGAGTTAAACCGTCTTCTGAAAAAGAATGGGTGTAAGAAGATGTGGCTCCCCGAGAATTCTCCATCTGGACAGCTACTAAAAATACAATTCGTCGAGAAAAAAGAGGAACTAGAAAAGAAACGAGAAGAATCAGCCGAGGAACAAGAACCAAAAGTCACGGTTCCGTCCAGAAGTCCGAGGAAAACGGGGAAAAAAGAGAAGAAAAAGAAAAAAAACACAAAGACAAGAGTGTCAAGAAATGAACTATCAACCAGAGAAGAAGAGGAAGGAAGAAGTAAATACGAAATAGTTCCGGTCTCCTTAAAAAAGAGATACTGAATAAAGGATACTTATTCGACGGAGCGGATGGAAACATCAGTCTTCAGTTAACCAGTAAAAAAGCCACCGAAGGAAGACCCAAGAAAAATGCTGCAATTCAGGGAGATTCAAATGGACGTTTGAAGGACCCTGTTGGGCGAAAGACGTAAAAGGTCTGCTAGCGGATGACGTGGTCTATATCCCAGCGTCCTGCGTTCACACGGTAAATATGCAGACCTTCAATCAAATCAACAACGGAATGAAGACTTCGGAAATCTACTGAAATACGAAAGTGCAAAGTGAATAAGCGAACAAAGTGAAAAGTGAATAAATAGTAGGCGATCAAAAGTAAATAAATAATCCGTGATTAAACATGGAAAAAAATCTTTTCGAAATTTTTAAACAAAAGTGAATAGATAAACTGTGAATTAACGTAAAAATAAATTACATAGTGATAAAAGTTTAATCTAAGTTGTGACGAAAATAATCGGCGATTAAACATAGAAACTTTTAACAAAAGTAAATAGATAAACTGTGAATTAACGTTAAAATGAATACATAGTTATGAAATCAAAGTTTTGGCCAAAATTGAAAATGTTTTATAAACGAAAATTATAATACAAGTTGTAACAAAATCTGAAAAGGTTTTCTAAGCGAATTTATGTAAAAATGATTAAAGCGAATTAATATAATAACGCAAAATAAAAATTAGGAAATAAAGTGGCTAATGACACTGTCTAACAAAATTTAACTTTTTGTCGACTACAAAGATTAAAAATAACATTTTTAATGTAGTTTTATGTGTATATTTCAATAATGGAAGTCATTTTTTTCGAAATGACCAGTTTTTTGTAACTTGTCAATTACTATTTTTGTCAAATTTTTGAAGATTTTAACGAATTTCATTCTTTTATTTCTTATTTTCAGGTTATTTAACTAAATAAAATTTTAAATAAAAGCAACAATTTTAATTAAAATGCCAAGAGGACAATGTAAAAATATCCAAGATAAATTCTGCTACATATGTGGTTCAGTTTGATTTAAAAAAAATCAAGGAAAAATTTCTTCTCTAGTGAAAAAACTATATAATTTATATTTTGGATGTAAAATTGGCGACCAAGATAAACCATAGGTACCACATATCTGTTGCACGACATGCTTTAATTCTTTATCAAAATGACCTAATGGAAAAATAAAAAGCCTTCAATTTGGCGTTCCAATGGTATGGCGAGAGCCCCAAGATCATGCCACTGACTGCTATTTCTGTTTGGGTTTGGTAGATATAGAAAGTAAGTAATTGTTTATTGTTCACTGTACCTATATTTCGAATTAGTATACTATAATATTATTTGTTTTTAAATATAAAATTAATTAACTATAAAATTAACTATAAATTAAATTTTATGCATATAATTCCCATACTTTTAGGTAAAACAACGAAGTGCGCTTCAACTGTGGTATATCCCAACCTTTGATCTGCTATTCGGTCCATACCTCACTCATAAGACATTCCAGTACCTGAACCACCTGCATACATTGTTTTGTCTAACTCTGATGAATCAGATATGGAATCATGTGAACCGGAAACTGAAATTTATGTTCCTGAAACTGTTGATACTACTCCAAAATCTTTCTCACAACTTGATCTCGATGATCTTGTAAGAGATCTAAACTTAACAAAGCAACAGAGTGAATTATTGGCCTCGAGACTGAAAGAAACAAATTTAGTATCAGAAGATGTTCGAATTACTAAGTTTCGTCTTCGATAAAACAATTTAAAAGACAAATTTTCATTTGATAACAATTTATGCTACTGTAATAATATTCCACGTCTCTTTGAAGAATTAGATATACATTATGAACCCTGTCAATGGAGACTTTTCATTGACGCTTCTTTATATAGTAATAAGGCCGTGCTTCTGCATAATAGAAAATAAACTACCATCGATACCAGTAGCTCACTCTGTTGTTTTGAAAGAAACTTATGAGAATTTAGATTTCATTTTAAAAAGCATTAAATACAGTGAACATAAATGGTTGATTTGTGCTGGCTGACCTTAAAGTAGTACCATTTTAAATGCCTTACAGTCAGGCTACACAAAATTCATGTGTTTTTTGTGCCAGTGAGACAGTAGAGCTCGGGAAGAACATTACATACGCTCAGAATGGCCTTTAAGAGAAGAGACAAAAATAGGTTGTCATAATGTCATACGTGAACCATTGGTTACTAAGGGAAACATAATTTTGCCACCACTTCACATAAAATTAGGCTTAATCTAACAATTTATTAAAGCCTTAAAGCATGACCAGCCATCATTCTTATATTTAAAAACAAAAGACCAGGCAATGGCTTCGCCACTTCCCCTACGGGGGGGAGCTTGCGCTTCGGTACTAAGATTAAAATTTAAAATCTAAAAAAAATCAGCCATGGTTAAATTTTTATAAATTTTATGTTCTTCGCCAATTATAATAATTTAAAAAAGAAACTCTAAACTAAATTTCCTCCCTTTCAAAATATCACGTTGTTAAAATATAGTTATAGAAGAAGATATATAAAAATAAATTTTCTGAACTTCACCTTTCGTAATTCTTTAGGTTTTTAAAAAATCACAAAGTTTCGATACTTATATTTATTTCTGAATTTCACCATTTTTTTTTTTGATATTAGAAAAGAATTATTAGAAATAACTTTGATAAAAAAACATAAGTCATAACCAAACTAAGATGAAATTATTATTCAAATACTCAAAAAAATCCACTTCTTAAATTATAGAGTTACTGATGATACTGATGATGATGATGATTAGTGATGCTAAAATTAAAGAAGGAATCTTGGTTGGGCCTCAAATTCGACAACTTATGGTAGATAGTGAGTTTAGGCAAAATTGAGCAAGCCAGAATTTGAGGCCTGGCATATTTTCAAAGATGTATGTAATGGTCTCCTTGTAAGGGACAAATAAGAAAATTACCACATTCTTGTTCAGCATTTGATTAGGTCTTATAATGAGTTAGGAAGTAGTGTGCATTTGGGGATTAGCAACTCTCCAGATTGTTTCCGGTTCCATTTCATTTTGTTAAGCTTGTCATTCACATCAGATTTACTCGAGTATATATATTTCAAGATTGTTTCCTGCTGTTTCATTTTGTTTAGGATGTGTCTTACCTTATATATACTGTGCTCCTTGCCTAGCTTCTTCATTATTAGTTAAAAATGGCATCTTGCCGAAACTAGTCAGATAGTTATAAATAAAATCTTGATTCAAATATTGTGGTTTACCATTATCTTCCATATATATATATATATATATATATATATATATATATATGATGAAAATTAATGCAATATCGCAAGAAAAGATGAGGAATTAAACCACATTCTCCAAAGAAAATTTAATTTAGAACAGTTTCAGTGTATCTCACACCCTTTTTCAACTGACACTGGATAGAAAATATTAGAAAAGTGCTTACATACATAACACGGGGTTAGGTCGTGAAAGATCCCCTCATTTTTTTCCCAATCTCTACTTGTGGCTAATCAGGAGGGGGTTAGGCCTAAACATACTTGATTAGCCACAAGTAGGGGATTGGGGGGGGGGGGACATCTTTCACGACCTGACCCCGTGTTATGTATGTAAGCACTTTTCTAATATTTTCTATCCAGTGTCAATTGAAAAAGGGTGTGAGATACACCGAAACTGTTCTGAATTAAATTGCCTTCGGAGAATGTGGTTTAATTCCTTATATATATATATATATATACACTCGTATATATATATATGTATATAATTTAAGAAGGGGATTTTTTGAGTATTTGAATAATAATTTCAATTTCATCTTAGTTTGATTATTATTTATGTTTTTTAACGAAGTTTTTTGCAATAATTCTTTCATAATATCAAAAAACAAAATGGAGAAGTTCAGAAATAAATATAAGTAACGAAATTTTGTGGAACTTTTTAAAACCCAAAGAATTACAAATGGTGAAGTTCAGAAAATTTATTTTATATTTCTTCTTCTATAACTATATTTTAACAACGTGATATTTTGAAAGGGGGGAAATTTAGTTTAGTTTCTTTTTAAAATTATTATAATTGGCGAATGTCGAGGTTTAGTGAGTGGGTAATCCCAGTCCCACTTCCTGGACATATATTTTATTACCGCACCGAGGTGAAGCGGAGGTGAAGCGGAGGTGAAGTGTATCCAATACACCCATCTTAGCCACTTCCGGTGAATAAGAATAACCCCGGTGCTTCCCTTTTGATCAAAATTAAGATAATGATCCTCTGAGTGTGTCCCCACTTAGTAAAAGCCAGTCATGGGTGGACCGGTGTGATAATGAGATTTAAGCCGACTGATTTGCTTAATAATTGCCAAAGGATCGTCCAAAATAGTTAAACACACAGATACAAAAATATTATTTAATGTACATGAATTAGAAATAAGAAACAGCGTATATAGGTATAAATATAATTAATCTTTGCACTGAATAAGTAAGTCTACAACATGTCGTGGGGATTATACTTGAAAATTAATCACTAGGATGGTTGCGTCTTAATGGCACCCGACAGAATGAATGAAATAATATTATTGAATTAAGCACTGAATTAATCACTTTTAATAGTCCAAGTTATGAGCTCGGGATGGGAATTCTAGTTAACGAATAAACTGGTCAAGTTTATAAGTATTTTTGAGAATGACGGTGAAGATCTTCTTCTGGTCATGATGATCACACTTAGTCCGACCATCGGAGGTTACCGAATGAGAAGGTAATCCTAGACCGGTGATATACTGATCCTATGCCGGATCACGAAGGTGAGCCAAACTGTTGCTCAAATCGGACTTCTTCTTCCTCGAAGTGACTGTCCGATTATTCGGCTCCTGGAGTGGGTAGCCAAACCCGATTACCTAGCTTCGTCTAGGGTAATCCGCAGAGTGAGGTCCTGTGTAACCTCATACTCTGAATGGGGGAGGGTGGGGGGCTGCGAGAAGTTTGGCACCTACAAGTACCATGACGGCAACACACAAATTCCCCGAGGTTTCTTTCTTACAACGGGTGAACTGTTTCCTTTGTGGAACGAGCTCCACACACTCGACGTAGGTCCAAGGTCTTCGGCCTGACTCCAGGGAGATGTTTCTCTTTTATTTCCCTCACCAGCAGAAATCGAGAGAGAGCACCGAATTCTCATAAAATCCGTATCGCTGAGAGAAAGACCTTTTCATCAGCTGCCAGACAGAGTAAATCTTTCACACCTTCAATCCACGTCGCAGTTTACGACGGCGCAAAAACTCGGACCTTCGTCGGCTAGCAGGTGTCTTTTAGCGGCAGACATTTTCCTGAACGGCCGTCTGCGGATTTGGTTGTCTCAAAGGAGCGAAAAGGGCGGAGGGAATTTGAGCGAAAGGCGAATTTAGAATACGGGAGGGACGCGCAGCTTGTGTCGCGGTATCTCTGCGTACACTAATGTACGTGGTATTTAGACTTCTACAGCGAAGTTGAGAAAATTTATAAAGATTTAACTATGGTTGTTTTTTTTTTTAGATTTTAAATTTTAGTCTTAGTAGCGAAGCCATTGCCTGGTATATATATATATATATATATATATATATATATATATATATATATATATATATATATATATATATATATATATATAAGGAAGAATCAGACCGGCTTTGTCGATTAAAAATGCTAATACTAGGAATAATGGAGGCAAACAAAATAAGAAGAAAAATATACGAGAAAAACGAAGGCGATGCCCTCACAACCAAGGCAACTAAAACTATAAAAACATCTTCACTCCTATAGCACCTACCAGATATTTCACCACTTAGCTCATCAACATCAACGAAATTCATTCTTTGATCCTCACCAAACAATTACCTCGCCGCTAAAGGAGGCAACGGGAATAAAAACTTTCCATCGATTCCGCCTCAAAAATAACCAAGACTTCCGTCTGAAGATGCCCGAAGAAAGGCGAAAGTTCACGGCCAAAATTTGTAAAAATCCGAATATTTTAAATAGGACCAAATAAAACGGATTTCCTCAATTCATTTTTAATCTTCAGCCTCATATAAAACCTGCATCCGACAGTTAGAAGAGGATAAAATAAAATTAATAAAGTCGAAATACAACCTGGTCTTTAACAAAACATATATATATATATATATATATATATATATATATATATATATATGATGTTGAACATTCAAAACACGAAGAAATTTGACTGGTCTTTACATTTTCTTAGAGAAGATACCCTAGTAAATTAATGGTTGTTTGGTTGACTGAGGGTGAAGAAAAAGGCATGCATGAAGAAGGTTCATTTAGCTCGATTTTATTAATTTCGAAAATTTATTTAGAAAGTTTTGAGGACATAAAAAGGGTGATGAAACAAAGAGTTGGAAACAAAAACCTAAATGGACCAGAGTTAAAATGGAAGAACCCTAAAGCAGAAAATCCATTTTAAAGGCGATGGGAAGGAGGCTTCAGATGTACTGATGCTTACAAAGAAATATTCCTCTATAAATTCTAATTTTCATTTAATAATAACGACTTTTATTCAGCATAAAATAAGGAATAGCGAAAGCATTATAGCTCAATGCACTGCTTAAAGAAATTAATGGCCTATTTATTACTACTTAATATCCTTATAAACCATTACTGAGTTTAGTCCCGCATTTCATAGCATTTCATCTATTCTTTAGTTGTATGCCAGCTTGGCCTACATAATGACTAAAGCAGTTGTTACATAAAAAAAATATACGCTACACACGATCCAAAGCCATTCGGAAAGGAAACTCATATGCTTAGTGTTTCTGAATTTTAGTTGTAGGCCAAGTTGGACTACCTAACCTCTATGACAGGTCGTGCATTGAAATTATAAGGCCACATAGTATGGTAAGCCAATTGAAATGGAAACCCAAGTACTTAGTGTTTCTGAATTTCAGTTGGAGGAAGTTTGGCCTACCTACCCTGTATGGCAGATCGTACATTGAAATTATAAGGTAACGCAAGATTGTAAGCCAATGGGAAGGGAAACACAAATGCTTAATTTTTATGAATTTTAATTGCAGGACAATTTGGCCTACTTAACCTTTATGGCAGATCGTGCATTGAAATTTTAAAGCCACAGAGGATGACAAGCTAATGGGAAGGCAAACCTAACTGCTATTTTTTTCCTATTCTAAGTGTAGGCCAGTATTCCCCTCAAGGTCAAGTTCCTGGTTCATTGATGTTTTAACAGATATTAACAATTTTGAAAGTAATTTATTATTCAAAATTTCAAAAGTTTTGCATGAAACAAACTTACGAAATAGAGTTAAATATTGCTGTAGTCTAGTAAATTTACACATTGCCTTAGAGCAACGAAATAGCATAAAACAATGGCTACTTGAGTTAAATGTAGATAGAGTTAATGCGAAATACAACTAAACAACAACCACATGATACAAAGAAAACATAATAATAACAAAATACGAACAGAAATAATTCAATCAACATATATAATCCCGAAAAAAGACAACACATTAATACAAATAGTTACATTGATAAGCAACATAAAAATAAAAACAGCATAAAAGTCAAAGGTTTGAACGCCTAAAAGAAAGCACGAACCACAAAACATAACAAACACACCCAAAGACTGACATGAAAGCGACTAGCCTGCCCTCCATGCGCCTTGTATCTCTTTGCAAATCTTCTACGTTTTTATCTTTTCCCCGCTTTATCTCTCTTTCACTGTACACCTAATATTTGCTCCTTACACAAACGGAATTGATTTTAACAATATTACCTTTTTTAAAACGTATTAATTTCGAGCGACCTAAAAACTTCAAAACAATATATTGTAAAACTTCGCTTGGAATATTTCTGTTCAATTTTACTTTTCTTATGTGCGAAAAAATTTCTAAAGCTTCGAAAAAATTTATTATAAGGAGACCAAATTAATTCTTGAATTTAGAAATTAATCCTATGAAGTCAGAGTTGAGAAATCTTAAATTGCTCTCACTGGAAACCCGTTGTTTAGGTTTACACTCATCAAATTCTTTAAAATAATTAATGTATAACTAATAGTATGAGCGGCTATTTACGCTACTGTAGAAAACCGAACAGCCACTAAAAATAATGAATTCAAGCTTGGAAATGAATGTAATCAATATTAATTTTTATTATACCGTTTGAAAATAGATGAGGAATCGAACCCTTTCTATCAAACGCTCATCGTTCTTCAAGAAACCGCGTTAACCCACTCGGCTACCGTCCACATCACTCAAAAAGGATGGTTTAAGTAGCTTTATAAACATATCATTGTGGTTTAGCCCTAGAAGCCTTATAAACTAGTAAACCATTGTGGTTAAGCTTACAACAAGCAAATCATTGTGGTTTAACCTTATAAACCTTATAAGCAGCCTTATAAGCAAGCAAACTTTGCGCTTTAGCCTTCCTTATAAGGCTTATAAGAAACCAAACAATTGTGGTTTAGCCTGACAAGCATTATAAGCAAGCAAACCAATGTGGCTTAGTCTTATAATGTGGCCCGTGTGGAGAGGATGATCCTCGAAAATCGACGGGTGAAGGTCGAAGAAATCGAACGAGAACTTGTAATAGCATATGGAAATGTTATCAACATCATCCACGACAATTTGGCCATGACCAAATTCTCTGCGCGTTGGGTCCCTAGAAACCTCACGAAACCTCACGCCCCATGATGGACTTCAAAGTCGTAAAAGTTCGGAGGAGCTGCTGCTTTAGTACAGCCAAGATCAGGTGGGATTTGAGTAACGCATAGTGACAGGTGATGAAACGTGGGTCCATCACTGGGATCTCGAGACCAAGCTCAAAAGCATGGCCTCAAAGCACAGGGGCTCTCCGACCCCCATCAAGTTCCGGACCCAACCCTCAGCCGGAAAGATCATGGCCACCATCTTCTGGGATTCTGAGGGAGTGTTGATGGTCGAATATGCGCCTCGTGGAAGGAACATCACAGGCCAATATTATGCCGAGGAACTGGCTGGGTTGAAGAAGTGCACCCGCCAGAAATGGCGCAGCAAGTTGACACGCGGTGTTCTGCTCCTCCACTACAATACCCCTGTCCACAATGCCAGAGTTGCACAAGCTGCCCTGACCGAGTGCGGATTCGAGGAGCTTAACCATCCCCCCTACAGTCCAGATCTGTCCCCTAGCGACTACTTTTTATTCCGCCAGATCAAGGCTGCACTGCGTGGACGACGGTTTGGGGGCGATGAAGATGTCCAGCTCGCCGTCCAGGAGTGGATTGAACAGCAGTCGGGAGATTTCTGGTTGTCGGGAATTCGAAGCCTCAGGGACAAGTGGCGCAAGTGCATTGAAGTCGAGGGTAGTTATATTGAAAAATAATAAAACACTTTTCCTTATATCTCGTTTCCTTATATCCGAATTGCAAAACTTATTGACCGCCCCGGTATTACCTCAGCATATAAAAATATTATAAAGAATAACATGCATATAATGAATAGATACACGTCCCGTTTCCGTCCACCCATATTCTCTCTTCTTTTGGACTGTCCTCGAATTGATCTTCAATTTCGAATTGGTCTACAATTTCGCAACGCAGGGAATTTTTCCTTCAGTGAGTGTGGAGGTAGACTTGCAATTTGAACATCTGAATAAACACGAAAATTAATGCTGTTATGTATATCTTTCATTTTATTAAGGAAACATTTTATTATTCTGAGAAAACAAACAGTTTATGAAAGGGGTTTGCTAATACTTTCACCTATTTGTAATAATAATAAGGACAATCACGATTACTGTGATGGAAATTGTGCAAATGAAATGAGAGAGCGGTTGAACGACTACTTGGTATAAAAAAGTGCCAAGTAATTTTCTAAATAGCCACCAAACAGCGAGGGAAACACTTTCGTCAGCGCATAAACTACCATATCAAAACCCTTATAAATTGCAGACGGTAGTTGGATTGTCGGAAAATGGCCTCGAGAGTCTTGATATTGAGCGAAACCATTTGGTCGAATGACCTCCATTTTTACTCTCAATACATTCCACCACACCAACAAGTGGTCATTAATGAAATAGGAGCAATTATATGGATTGGTATAATCACGCTTGGGCCAACATCTACAGAAAAATGGGGGTGGCTATTGATTCACCAGTTGTGCGGTAGGTGAACAGCAGCTGAGAGATAAATATAATTTGCTATAACAATTGTATAGGATGATAGAAGTAGTCTATCGCTGCTCCCCATTAAGAGCACTTTTCATGGCAGGAAAAGACAACCACCCACCGCTTCCCCGTTCATTCATCTCTTAAGTTATTTTATTTGTTTTTGTTTTTTTAATTATTTTAAACATTGGAGTTAGTGAAAATAGTGATTTGAAAGGGTATGAGAGTTCTCTTAGGGTAACCAGGTTAGTTCATACCCGGTTAAGCATGATAGAACTTCAAAGGTGGTAAATAAATTTATAATGCTTTTTACTTATTTTTCTTTGCCTTTGGGTTGAGAAATTCTTAAGCCTCTTGCGTTGATTCTTAGAGAGCCATTGCCACTTGGTTGACCCCCACCGGTCATCTCGAGGTCGAGCTTTTTTCTCTAAGGTTTTCCTTTGTCTCTCTTAGCGGGGCCTGGTGGCACTCTTAACCAGTTTTATACTGGTCCGCTTCCTCTTTTTTTCTCCTTTATTATGTTGTCTTTTCTCTTCCTTCTCTCTATTTTTACCCTATACTATGCCCCAACGTGGGGCTGGAGGGGCATTATTACAGCTCAATGGGCTTTCAAGTGGCTTAAAGTGACTTACCTTAAGAGAGGCTTGGAGTGTTTTGAGCTGAGTGGCGAAAAGTCGTGGTAAGGTTTTAGGTTACTTTGGTACTTTTAGGTGGTAAACGGGATAATTAATATTATGGGATGGTTATTCGTGTTTAGCATGAAGATATTAATGATGTGGTAGTTCAAATGATCATGATATGAGGTTTTTGTCCTGCTGGAATCGAGAGTACTTAGGGATTAGCTAGCCAAAGAGTGTCTAAGAATGGCAGTGTAGGGATATGTTGGAATGTTTGGTGTAGCATTCGAGGCTTTGAGGGGAGAAATTGGGGTGTTAAAGTCTGAATTAGGAAGAGCTAAGAATACGGTTAAAAAAATAAAAGGTTGACTGATAATGTTATGATTAACGCCATGTTAATGAAAGAGCTGAAGGTAGGACATAGGGCCCTCAATCGGATCCAAATTGAGTTTGGTCATTCATTTAACTGATTTGGAGGAAAGTTAGAACATGTCTGCAGGATGTGTCTTCCTTCTTCCCGCAATCAATGGAAATTTGAATTGAGAAAAAGTCTCGAGGGATTCATTCTTTGGATGCAAGATAACTTAGAAGAGGATAACCCATATTTGAGTACCTGGATAGGCTCGAGACTCACATCTGTATGGGATCTAAGAGTAGGCTTCAATGGGTTGGCTGAACAATTGAAAAAATTCATTGAGACTTTGGAACGGAAGGTATTAAATGACCTATGGCAGCACATGGACTTTACTAAGTCCTTCACAGGGAATGCGATTTCGCGGAGAGCGGTTATCATCCACTTGTTTGACAGAGCCTGCTGTTTACTCTCGAATCAAGTCAGAAATTTAGGGCATATGAAAAGGAAGGGTGATTGTGGAAGTCCCGAGGCACTTCACATAATGCCTTGTCTGCTGCTGTCACGAGAAGGGAGTTAGCTTTTATGCCAATAACATAATGCAGGGGTTTACGGGTTAACTACCCGGTTATTATTAAGTCGTCGCATAGGGACTGCGGCATTTTTTGTGATGTCTATCTTTATTTTATGGAGAGAAATAACGAAACTCTGGTTTGTTTTTTATTTGCATAGGTTTAATATGGTAATTTAGACAGTTTATATGTAGTACTTAAAGAAGAAAGGTCGGCACTAAAGAAAAGAAGTGTTCTTTCATCAAGACAACCATCGACTTCCTGTCGCCAGAGATATCAAACAATAGCTTAACAACTTTGATTGGGAACTAATTGAGTATTCCTGCATATCCACCCGACTTAGCCTCATTAGATTACTATCTTTTTATTAGTTTAGCAAATCAACTAAGGAGAATCAAGATTTAAACAACGGAAGAGGTCGAAACGAACTTAAAGATTAAAAAAAAAGAAGTTAAACTATATTAGCAAACATAGTATTGAAAGTTTAGTAGAAAGATGTAGAGTATTGGTAGAAACTGGTAGTAATTATATTAAGAGTACATAATAAATTAATAAATAACTCTTTAAATATAAATAACTTCAAAGAATTGTTTAATTTCTATCCACATAATAATAAACATTAAAATATATTTCTTATGGAATGACCTGATATAATCGCTAGTAATAATAGGAACTTGTTTAATGATGGACCCCAAATTTTCGATTGGGTTGAGATCCAAAGAAGCTGGCGCCACACCATCAAATTGGCACCTTGTATGCAATAAGAACTTAGGAACGCTTAAGTGTCTCTGGTAGTGGGATAGAGCGTTGCCATACATGAAAACTAGTCCTTAGAAGTAACAAAGTTATTTCATCTAGCCAAGGATCCAAGATCTCCTACAAGAGATTGCAGTAGGCGGCTGCGGTTACTTTAACCACATCAGGTACTCTGACTGGGCCAACAAATCTGTGTCCAATTATACTCGTACCTGCCCACAGCATGACTCCTTCTCTCTACTGTTGACGTTACAAGCGATGGTGACGCTCATCTCTGAAATAGACCAAACCATTTGATCAACCGTCAGATCCGTCAAGGGTCGCTCTGCTCTCGCCAGTGAAGAGAACGTAACTCATGTACAACGTCATGTACCTCCTGGCTCATTGAAGCCTTAGTCTTGTGACAGGCTGTTAAATGAGGCAGTTTTAGGGGAGCACGCAAGGAAACCATGGTCCATAGGATAGGATTCTTGATGGCCTTCGGTACATGGGAACGACCAGCATTGGTGAAAACGACTTTGCTTATTTTTCTGGGTTTACCCCGTGACTGGCCACCAATATTTCTCAAATCCCTAGCTGTCACAGTCTTGGAGGTCACACAATCAGTTCGCTTCTTCCTTAGTGAAGGGTATTTCAGAAAACATCTAACCGTGTCTACATGGCGAACTAACTTCTCCGCAGCAACATGAACAGAGGTGCCCGTAGCACTTTTCTTGATGACTAAAGCCTTTTTTCGCATCGTTGAGGCCTCTGCAACGTCCCTTTGTTTCTAAAGAGGATACATGCTATTAGCCTTGTTCACCCCCCCCCCGATTAATCTGAAATAAAAATTAAAGGATGTAACATATAATATTGAAAACATAACATTAGTGTTGCAATATTGTGCAGAGAAGATGGGAAAAGTTTAAGGAAAAATGATTCACGAGAACCGAGAAATCCCTTCTAAGATATTAGCATGGTCGAGGGTATAAATCGAACAAAAATATAAATTCTACCCGCCACATGAACACGGGCTGTGACTGCTTGAAGAGTAGTCCGCAGATCTGAAGATGTGCAAAAGTGGTTAGTGCTCACCAGAAGCGAGGTACTATCATTCGCCACCCAGCCAGAGGGTGGTAGAGAGTTATAAACAGTCAAATAACGAAACTTAGAGAAAGAACGGTTGCGAAGTTTAGTTTCGTACAAGCAAATAACAGAAGATGCTATTTCTGATATTAAAAATGAGAATTCCTCCCATTTGGCAAGAATCCCCTGAAAGTTCCATTGAAGAATTGATGCCATCTCTTAGACCGGTGAGAGACCACGGTCGAAATAGTACAGGAGGCCAGAGAAACCCTCACAAACAGGTGGCATACGAGAGGAGCCTGGCACGGGTTTTATAGAAGGAGACTCAAAACTGTGAAGCAACTCAGATTTAGAGGAGCGGGGGACTAGTATTGCGAGAGCTAAGTTTGTTTCGATAAACCAAAGTCAGTTGCTCTTGACCCGGAGGAAAAGGGAAAGACAAGAGAGACTTGTGGGTATCGTTTGACCTAGGGCGGGGAGGATCATCACTACTGATGGAGCGCGTCAAAGTAACAGGGACAGGGGAAAGAGAGGAAGGGATAAGGTGTACCTCAACCGAGATAGAAAAGCGTTTTTATAAAGGTTGATTGCCCGTCCTTTTGAGAAGTTAGTTTCCTAGATGGAGAGGAAGAGTCGAAAGAGGCCTTATGCTTGTGGCAGGACTCCTCAGTCATGATTGAGTCCGAGTGGAGTGCTTCAGTTAATTAAATATATCCCTGAATGGCGTCCGGAGTCTCCGAAGGGGCATCCGGAGATTGGGCACGCTCGGCCGGCTCGGGAGCAATAAGCGGAGGAGAGGAAGGGGGTATACTAGAAAACAAGACTACGTTTGGAGTAGGAGACAGGGGTGATACAACGGAGGGGAGGGGAGGGGGGTGCTGCATCCCGGGATGCTGGCGGTACACATGAGGTAGTTACGGGATACGTGGGTGAGCGGGACGAGACTCCGCTGCCATGCGTAAGAAATCGTAGCACCTGACGCCAGAAGAGAGGAATTTCTCTCGGACTAGTCGACGGGCCTCCTGCATATCCATCTAGGCAGCAACAGGAACATCTATGACCTCCTTACCAAGGAAAAATATGCGATACTTTGAAGAAGATGCACAATGGGACTATCCGCAGTTGGTACGACAGTGAGGATGGTCGCAAGAATGACTATGTTAGTTCTGCGCGCAATCCACGCATGTACGGAGGTGGCGGCAGACAGTGCTCACATGAGCAAACATACAGGTATTCGTAAATAACCCGCCTTAATATGCAAATGAGAGATCCAGACGAACAAACGTAGGAACACCGAAAGGGGGGTTCGCCCTTATCCTACCAACGGTTCGCTGTGGTCTATGAATGTGAATCATCCGCTAGATAGCCAGCTTTGAATGAAGCATTTTAAGGTCATAGTCCATCAGTTAATTAGAACTGGTAACACATTCACAGTTTGAAGGTTGGGTAAGATGAAACAGCATTCTGAGAGCGAGCAAGAGTCTCGAGGGCTTGAATAGAAGCATGTTGGGGCGGGAGGTGACCTCCACTACCGGGGTTCCATCGTTAAAGGACCACATGTGGCGCGGTTCACCGCACCATTAATCAAAATCCTTACTAAAATCGAAAATATTAAGTTTATAGGTGATCATCGGATTTAGTTCGAAGGGTCAAAAAGTGGCGGTAGTCCAAGTTAGGGTCCACCTCTGGGGAAAACGGATCTAATGCGAGAAAGCGAGAAGAACTAGAACGAGATTCAGAAGCACGAATAGCAAAAGTCGAAAACTTCTGCGAATTATTTTTTTTTATTATTTTCTCCCCTTACTATCATTGTAGCAGAATAAGGTCGAAGGGCGAGCACGTGCCCTTCTGTACCCACGTGGTCCTGATATCACTGCATGGAGCTTTGAAAGCATCGTCTCCCACGGCCACCTTTTAGCCAACATTCTTGCCTTCCGTCATAAAATCGAAGTCCATTGAACATTCCACGCCAACGTTATCACAATTTCCCCCCCCCCCCCCCACGAAGAGTCGCCGACTTTTCCCCAAAATCGCACGTGTGTGTGGATGGCTGCCAAAGCCACCAAAAGCCACTTCACCAGGCGGCTATATAATCCTTCGACTCAATTTAGTAAGGAGCACTAATAGACTTCCCACCTTCTACCGCGAACGAGCTAAATGACTCTCGCCTCCCACCATCGGCGATTTCGATTCGAGGGCGAAGGCTAAATCGACATTCGTGAACTCTACCATAGTCAATCAGCGAGTATCTGACGAGGATTCCCATTTCCATAGGCCCTCTACGAGTGCTCCCTCATCTGAAGCGAGAGGTAACCCGACTTTCCCCTTCGCATTCATCGTATCCCAACCTGCCCCTTTTCTGCAACGAGCACATAACCAATTGTAATCGTTGCCACCTGCAGATTGATCTAGAATCTGGCTTACCCAATCAATACATTCTTTGTGTGTGCGCCCCGGTTTAAAATCTCCCATTAAATCACCGACCTGAATCCGACCTCCTTAATCCCCTAATTAACCTACCTGTATCTAGCGTAGACATTTAACTCCGCCTGTGCGACCATTCCCTTAAACCCAATATTTGTGTATATTTAAATATTATTTTGTTGTTAGTAAAGATATATTTTCGTCATTGTGTTTCTTTTGCAACCCCAAAGCGTACCAGCTACCTGTTAATCTTTGTCAACTTGCACTCTGAAATATTTGTTTTAAAAAGAACCCCACAAAGTTAATAATAAACCATCCCACTGGACTCATAACTATTTCTCCATTCACTAACGGTTTTCAACCAACTTCGGCACAAAGCCCCAAAGTACCGACGAATATATATATATATATATATATATATATATATATATATATATATATATATATATATATATATATAGAGAGAGAGAGAGAGAGAGAGAGAGAGGGAAAGAGAGATATATAGATAGATAGAGAGCCTGGCCATTCCACGACATATACATATATATATATATATATATATATATATATATATATATACATTTCCCTATTATAAAATCTGGTGATCAGGTATGTCAGGGACTTTAAAAGGTCTTTAGAGAGATTTTTTAAAGGCAACCCTTTAACTTTATTGTAATTTTTAGGGCTGTCTACCGTTTGAGTTCCAAAGACAAACAAAACAAGAAACAACCCTGTCATATTTATTTATCGCTTAGTGTTTGTATGTGTGTTTGGACCAAGAAGTTAAATATGAAAATTTGGTCAGGAGACAGAGCTTCTCCCACGGTAACTTTAATCCTCGAAGGATAAGTAGAGTCAGAGCCCTTCTCATCTCACGACGACTCCATTATTTTATTTATTTTATTTGTTTAATCGTATATTATATTAGTGTGAGTATTTGGATAGCAAAGCTTCCGCGTTTAAACAAGCATATTCCTGTGTGTATCAGTAATTCGTGAGCCAAGTTTCCTCCGTCTCGTGCCGATGGTCGATTAAACCCTTTTTTTTGGACGAACAAAATGTAGTCATTCGAGAGACTTAAACTTCAAGGAAAATCCCTCGGTTTAAGTGCCAAAGACCTTGTCACTTATATACAGGAAGAAGAAAGAAAAGAGAGAGCTGAACAAAAAAAGATTAGAGAAAGAGCTGAACGTGAAAAAAAAAGAGATTAGAGAATTAGCTGAACAAAAAGAGATTAGAGATAGAGAGAGCGAAGAGCGCGAGAGAATTCGCCAATACGAATTAGAATTAAATCGTGATCGGCTCGAAACCCTATCAGTAAATTTCCGTGCAGGAGCCCCTCAATCCGCCTTCGTTAAACTCCCCACGTTCAAAGAAGGAGAGGACTTCGGATCTTTTCTCACTCACTTCGATAAAGTTTTTGAAGTTAATCATTGGGACATCGAGATGGACGGTGTCACTAAGCTTCTTCCCCTCCTTAGCTCGCAGCTCTGAGACACCTATGTGTATCCCTTCCCTCGGAAGCTACGGTGGATTATTCCCCTCACAAATCTGAACTTCTCGCGGCGTATAATATGCCGTCTGACTTTTACCCAGCCAAATTTCGACACGCCCGCATACAACCAAATATAACCTTCCGGTATTTTGGATATACTCTTTCCAATAATTTCAATTTTGGTTAGACGCATCCAAAGTCCCCCATGATTATGAGACCCTGGTAGATTTTGTTTTAAGCAATCAGTTGCTAGCGTCACTAACACCAGAGATCCGCTACTTTGTGAAGGATCGTAGGTGCAACTCCTTCAAAGAGTGAATCGAAGAAGCAGATATATATGCGGCGAGTTACACCTTATACCCGAAAGACAATAAAAAGCTGCCCCTTCATCCCCCAAGAATAAAATTAATAACTCGCGGTTCCCTCCTAAAAACTTCCCAAAATCTGCCAAGGTTACAGGCCCCTTTAAGCCCAGAAGTTTTCCTCCATTGGAACCTCGTGATGTCAAGCCTCTCATATCTAATCACCCGGCATCAACTTTTCCCCGTAGGCCAATCGTATGTTTTGCGTGCGGTGTCGAAAGCCAGACACGACCAAATTGCCTCCTAAATTCCCAACTCTGTGGTAATCCCATTCACCAAGTCTACCAGGTGAATGCGGCTCCAGCTTCCCCTCCATCGCAACTAGAAACTCCAGCTCCAATTTCGTCTCCCAGTGCCCCAAGGCACCGTGTTAATTTCCTCGTCGACTAGAGTTCTCCAGGAAGTTTGAAAATTGAAAACGAAACCGTTAATGGGGGAATAAGGAGTCTGCGAGTTACACCTCGAAGATAAAGCCCACTTCCCAGCAAAGTCCTCCCAAGATGACAAAGGATCCCGGGGACTTGAATAGATAGGAGGACTCTCGTCCTTCCTGTGGGGCTCCCCAGATGGCTGACTCTTTTGCCATTTCGGCGAAAGACCAGGCCAAAGTTGTCTCGTCCAGGATCGGAGCGAATTCAAGTAGGGTAGAAAATAAGATGCACACCCTGCTGTCCTCCGTCAGGGGCATTGACGGCACGGACTAATCCCATACCAATTCAACAGGTGGCCAGGCCAAAGAGGGTCCGTCTACCCTTAAGTGCCCTTTGACAAGGGGAAACTGGAGGCCCAAACCTTTAATAAAAAGTAGAATCGCGACATGAATGGAGTTAAGATGACGTAGGGCCCCTTATCGATGGGATGCCGGCTTCTTTTGGGTATCACTCTACTGGTGCAGTACGCATGTTCTACCACCGTCAGGCATTAGCTAGTAGGAAACCGAAATTTGCCCTTTTCTCAGTCAAGACCCTTCTGGGGAATGCTGATGACCCTACCCAGTCGGTAGTATCGACTACTTTCCTGCCGCTAGATGGTTCCTCTGTACAGATGAGAATCAGACCCTTATATAAAATTTGTTGAAGAACTCTATGAGAGGGAACTCTTTGACAACTCCTAAGGAGACATCTCAGAAGAGCTGGCCAACCAGGAGTCGATCAATTTCAAGCGTGTGATGAGGAAACAGGGACAGACATCAAGACACACCATGTCATTTTTCGTCGCGAAAGATCCTGACAGGACCCTTCCTTGACTCTGTGTGAGCTGTTTGGTATCGTTTCCGCGTTAATGCACTTGTTCTATTACTACATACGTGTACCCACTACCACCGTTACGGCAATACTATTAAACTTGTCATCGTGAAAAATCGGCGATACAAGAATTATGTGTGAATTGCTCTAAGGTCTTATACGATAATACTGTATTAAGCAAGGCCAGCTCTATGAATTGTGGCCAGCCGTACCATGCTTTCTAGAAGCAATGCTTTTTATTTTAAATTAAGGAGATCCTGGCTCTACAAGCTGCGGACATAACTTTGTTTAGAGATACCGAGGAATTAGTTCTGTCTAGGCCTACCAACCTGCCTCTCATCTTTAGAAAACACCATCTGTGCCTGCCCCCTCCAGAGGATCGGGTACGGTATACACCACTCTAAGACATAACCATTTTGCGGGTTTTAACTCTTCCGATCGCAACCTTGGTAGAACTAGCAGCAATTTCAACTTTCACCAGAGCCGCCCCTCGCCTAATTCGCAAAAAGCAAAGCAGCTACGTACCTCTACCGAGTTGTTAACATCACAAAAGATAAATCTTGTAGAGGTCGTGGTGAGGCCATCCTCGGTTCTTTTATATTCTTTCCCTGAAAGGAGAGTAAAAAAAGGGGAGCTTCGGCTCCATTGCACCTGTCCGAGGCCTCACAGGGCACTATGGAAACTCGAGCCCTTTCAAAAAGGCGAGGGACTCCGACCCAAATCCGCCTCGCCAGCCAAAGATCTAAGCCCCTCAGTAACCCCCGAATTTCTGTCCAGAAATTTAGGGTCATTTCCGTCAGGGTCTTTCATTCAAAACACTCACACATCCCCTTCTAAATAGGAGTGAAAGTAATTTTCCTTCAATAGAAATGCTGTGGAATCCGAGATAATTGGGACGAGCTATGCATGCTCGTATCCCCCCGTTCTCCTTTAGGTGTTTATATCTTCAGGAGAGCATGTTGGGCGTGTGTTCCAAGCCCACCCTCCTGGATATAAGAGTTTTGCCACACTATTACCACAGGATGGGAGGCAGGTAAGTGGATACGCAATTTACGCCAGGCATGGAGTCTCAATTCGCTTTTTTGTTTTTAATACCTTCTTTCAAGCACTACCAGTGCAACTACATTTGGATATGAGATACTCTTTGTTTCGATGTATATTCCACCGTCAGCTGATCTCGATCTGATAGATTTCCTTGGAGATTTGAACGGTAGGCACTGCTTATGTAGGGACTAAACGACCAATCTCAGATTTCAGGTCCAGGACCACCTGATTAAAGGGCTGAAGTTCGGTCTCCTGAATGTGAATGAATTCATCAATCACTGATCGGGAAATGCTTCATTTTCTTGCATCGATCTATTTTTGTGATCCACGGATGCGCACCCTCATATTGGGTGGGAGTTGGTCCATGACCTTCACGGTAGTGACTACTTCCAAATAACATTTACCAGGCCTCTACCACTTGAAATCTAACGCCTGTAGTGTGTGGAGGAGGAGCGGTTGGCCGCATTCGAACGAATGACTGAATTACTTATCTCAGTTGAGGAAATTAGGTCAGTTGATGAAGCTGTTGAGTTAATGTCCTGCACCACCGCGTAACTTAATACCATTCGTCACACGTCTGACGTCTTGCACCCATACCAGTACCATGGAGTTCGGCCGAGTGTGAGACGGTCCTCAGGAAAAGCGATCTGCCTATGAGGTACAACCCCCGCCTGAACGATTTCAACGTGGATGTATTTTGCCGAACAAGAACTAGTTTTCCCTATTTTTCGAAGCACGATCGCCAATCTTCTTTATAAGTATATTTGTCTTCACTAAACAGAAAGATCCTTCTTGCAGAGGTATGGAAACGTGTCCAAATGATTCATGAAAAGTTCTTGCAGGTCCCATTTAGCGTGCTTCAGTAGAACCCGCGTAGGCTTGCTTACTGCTGTCGGAATTAACTGGCAGGGGCTGAGAACTTTACAATGGCCCGTTTACACTGAGCGTGTTGTGTTCCGGCATCCCTGCATGCGTGGACACTGCCTTTAGTCCTTACTCTATCCTTTACGCCATGCTCCGACAACCAGATGAGCAAGGCATAACTTTTTTGCTATCGTTTTTCATTTGGATCTGGAGGGAATATGTCATTTCTTATTCTTGGCGAATGCTACCGTGTTTCCTTTTTGCAAACCGGAGAGATGTAACTACTAGCACCCATTTCGGCCCGGTTTTTTTAACTTTCGGCCTTTGCAAGTTGATGGATAATTTAGTTAAAATTAGACTACCTTATCCTTTGGGCAACGGAGATCAACAATATCCTGTACGATGTGGCTTTTACAAGTTTCACTCCCCGTCGAATGTTTGATCCGTTTGGAATATAGTATTGCGAGGCCTTCCTTTGCGTTTAGGTGTCCGCTACCGTGTTCTTTGATAATAAAATACCAATGATACCGCATGCGAGACGATATCATGAAGATCCTCCAAACTATGGGAACGAAGGGACGCCTCTCAATTTTCTTTTAGGATTCCACGTACGGTTTTGGAGAGCTCTCTCTAGTTCCTTAATGAAGGAATACGTCGTCCCACACAGAAGTGTCCTCAGTGTCACTTATTTTGCCTTGAGCATCAATGGTATCTACTCGTTGCGACCGAAAGATTCTCTCGCAACGCTTTACGGAGACGACGTTTCGATATCTCTTGCTACGGTACAGATATCTACTTTTGAGCCTGATCTTCATCAGGTTCTAAACCGCATCTTTCGGTATTTTGATGCATACGTGTTTTCAGTTCATTGGCAAAGACGAAAGTGGTGCATTTTTGTTACGATCCACGTCTTCACCACGACCTGGACCTGTTTCTAAATGGGGCTCGCGTGAAAGTGGTATTTGCACCATTTCATTGCTCGGATTTTTAGTCGCGTGTGACTCTTTATCTCACGATGTCGTCGGTCAGTCGGTCCCCGTTTTGCTTGTTTTTGTTTTGGTAAAACCCTCATGTTGTTTTACATTTTCTTTCGAATGATATAATTTGCCAAAGTCCTCTCAAGGTTAGCCGGGGAATTATTTGGCAGTAACATCATAACTATTGGGCCGATTCCACCAAAATTTGAAACCATTATGTTGTTTTAGATTCTCTTTCGAATGATATAATTGCCAAGGTCCTCCCAAGGTTAATCCGGGAATTATTTTGTTTTGGCAAAACATCAAAACTATTAAGCCGATTCTAACGAAATTTGAAACCATTATTTTGTTTTACATTTTCTTTCAAATTATCTAATTGCCTAAGTCCTCCCAAGGTTAGCCGTGGAACTATTTGGCAATAACATCGTAACTATTCGGCCAATTCTAACGAAATTTAAAAACCATATGTTTTTTTTACATTCTATTTCGAATGATATAATTGCCACGGTCCTCCCAAGGTTAGCCCAGGATTTTTATTGGGGCGCGGGTTCTAACGAAATTTGAAACCCTTATGTACTTGTACATTCTCTTTCAAATGATATAATCGCCAAAGTCCTCCCATAGTTAGCCGGGGAATTATTTGGCAAAAACATCATAACTATTTTGCCGATTCTACAGAAATTTAAAACCCTTATGTTGTTTTAGATTTTCTTTCGAATGATATAATTGCCAAGGTCCTCCCAAGGTTAGTCCAGGAATTATTGAAAGTTTTGAAATTCGTAAGGTCATAACTCAGAATACGTAAGAGCACGCGACTTTTGGACAGCAGACCTTGTTTATCAAAGAAAGCTTCATTTGGATAGCACAATTTCGCAGTTCTACATATCCTCAGCCAATCGTGAATTGAGGAAGGTGGACTCGATCCATCCCATTGGTCTCCAGTCGGTCATTAGTGCCTCCTGCACATCTTATGTATAGAGCCTTCTTGTCGATGCTTGGGGAAATTCAGATCGCTTTACGGCGTATATAAAACATTATCTAGTGTACAGGTAAACCTAGTCTCTCCCTTGGTAGCCATGGCTTTGATTTCAACCACGGCCGATCTCGGCGGTGTCTATGCCGCCATGAGACGCCAAGTTTTACCTTAAACCTTTGGTACGGGGGATTACCTGTTTTGTTTTGTTTGAAGAAGAAATCATCTATAGTGACTCAAAGAGAGTACTTGAGTGTTCCTAGAGGCATTGTAATATCTATATCACCAGGTTCACGGTATCTGTGACGCCATTGCTTCTTCGAGCTGGGATGATGTCGTGATTATCTTTTGTTGGAATCCTGGGCATGTTGGTATTTAAGAAAATAGGTGCCCTGATAAGAGCACCAACAGGTTGCTTTTGTCGTTTTCAAATCTGACACACTTGTGGGACCCAACGCCATTTGGTAGACCTTTTCCTGAATCTTGGAGAAGACAGCTATCTCCTCCAGATTGTCTAGCATATTCTTATAAAATGTCTTAGTCTGAAGAGCTTCACGCACGTCTCCTGTCCGTGCCCTGGAACGAAGGGAATCGCACCGCTTACCCCTGGTACACGAGACGGGTTTCTGCACTCTCAACTCTAGATTAGTTGAATTTTTGAACTATACTATCCTCTTCCATAGAATTTAATACTTTATGTGTTGGTTAAACGTTCTGGCGTCTGAGGCAGGCGGGACTCTGCCCTGTTTATGAACGTGGCTTTTCCCGTTTTTTTTCTGACTAATTTTCTTCTTTACGGTTTTGGTTGGTATTTATATTCTTGGTTTTTTTTGGTGTTTGTAGAGTAGCCTATAAATAGGGTTATTTATGGTTTCAGCAGCTATGCCGTTGATGGCAGTAGCCAGTTGAGTATTTTGATGTGGGATATAGGAAGTCCTCGACTGTATACGTATGACAGTTAATTGACCAAGTATCTGTGGACGAGAATTCGTGCCTGTTTTCTATTCTGACATTAATGGAATGGTTTGCATGGTTCTTTTTATAGAGGATGTCAACGAAGATGGCATAATGAGAAGCAGGATATACCACTCCTTAATCATCGTGATGTAGGGATGTCCTGCAACATGGCATGTTGTCGTGCGCAGAAGAGAGCCCGGAATCATATAGTTACCCACGGAAGGAAACCCGGAACCAGGACCGGAACCATCGTGTCACGTGAGGAAATGAGCTCGAAACAATTTTGTTGCGCGCGTGAGGGAGCACGGACATACATCTATAGAGGTGGTGTGGGCCCAGATATAAATAAAACTATTACTTCCCCGATTATTTATCCTTTTTCGCTGTCAAAAACAACCACCCAACTCTTCCACAGCAAACCGCCACCATCCTGCGTATCTCAGGACTTCATTATATCATCAGATCTGAAACGTTCTAGTCTAGCCATTTCTCCTAAGTTTAAAAAGATTTTTTAATTTAATAGACTCGTAAATTGCTCAATAATTCATTAATTTGCATTTAAATTTACTATCTTTAATGGGCAAGCCGATCTACAGCTGTACTTTTGACCCTTACTTGAACATTATAATTTTGTCTAGAGATATTTTGACACAAGCATCATTTGCTCAGTCTTAGAAAATCTTAGAGATGGCAATAGTTTCATGTCTCATTTGTAAATAAACAACAAGTACTATTTTTCTGTAGTTAGTGGATTGACCCCTCATTCCTTTTTTTTGGTGTTTTGGTTTACTTTATATTAATTGTAAATATTGGAGTTAGTGAAAGAGTGCAAGGGAACACGAGTGACATCACGGTATATGAGTTCTTCTTTCAAAGGTTATCTAGGTTGGTTAAGACTCTGTTCTGTTAGTTAGGTTAAGACATCACAGGCGAAAAATATATGCATCAATTTTTCCTTTTTACTTTTATTTTCCTTGAGTTGAGATTTTTACACTTTTGCATTGGTTCTTAGAGAGCCGTTGTCGCTTAGTTGAACTCACCCATTTATTTCAGGGTCGAGGCTCTTGCTTCTAAGGTTCCCTACTTTTCCTTCATGGAGGAGGCAGTTGGTATCCTTAACTTTATCTTTAGTGTTCCGCTTTCTATTTATTCCTTCTATTTGCCTATTTACTTTCTCTCGGCTCTAGTCTGGGGTTTCTATTTGCTCGTTGACGGTGGGTCTCTGTAGCATTATTCGGTTAAAGTGAGATGGACCCCATCTCACGGGGGTTTTGGAGATTTCTTACATTTTTAGAGAAGAAACCTCCATTGGATATCGTTTTAAAACCTTAGCAACCCTGTGCGTGTTTACGAAAATTAAGTTTAGTTATTCAATAACTAAAACCACACAATGGCTTCGCCACTCCCCCTTACGGGGGAGGCTTGCGCTTCGCTACTAAGATTAAAATTTAAAATAAAAAAAAAACAACCATTGTTAAATTTTGATAAATTTTCTGAACCTCCCCAATTATAATAATTTAAAAAAAAAGAACTCCAAACTAAATTTCTTTCCCTTCAAAATATTACGTTGCTAAAATATAGAGTTATAAAATAGAATAGAAGAAGATATATAAAAATAAATTTTCTGAACTTCACCATTTGTAATTCTTTGGGTTTTAAAAAAATCACAAAGTTTCGATACTTATATTTATTTCTAAACTTCACCATTTTGTTTTTTGATATTATAAAAGAATTATTAGAAATAACTTTCATAAAAAAACATAAGTCATAACCAAACTAAGATGAAATTATTATTCAAATACTAAAAAAAATCCCCTTCTTAAATTATAGAATTAGTGATGATGATGATGATGATTAGAGGCGATTTATTGCATTTTCTGTAGTTTATGCGGATAAATCCTTGACAACGTCCCTAAGCCTAGGATTGAGCTTTGTAGGGAAGAATATCTAGGAATGATCTTGTTTGGGGGTCATTACTTAGGATTGAATATTTTTAAATAAGTGATAATAATTTATAATAAGATTAAGATAAGATTAAGCAAAAATGCTACTTAAGATTGAATTTGGTTAAGATTATATCAAAATAACCTAACCGAACCCAACCAAACCTAACCTAATTTAACCCAACTTAACCTATCCTAACCTAACCTAACATAACATGACCGATGCGGCAGGGGGGATTCGGTTTAAGTGGATTTTAAAATTCTGCTACCAGATTTCTTTATTTTTTTTACCCCTTGGATTAATAATTTACTTTTTTGTTAGTTTAATTGTTTTTGTTTAATTCGTTTGTGTCTTTTTTGTTTGCTCATTAATTAAAGTTATTGTACCGATTATTTTTAAATATACCAATCAGTTTCTTGGGGTTCATCAACTAAAATTGATATTTTTCGGGGACGTCATTGATCCGTTTATGTTTTCGGGATGTTTATGTCTCACTTTTGCGAGACATATCATGTTCTTATCTCTCCTTAAAATGGTAATGAGTTAGAGGTGCCATGATTTCGAGGTGCCACTCCAACCATGTCCTTGAGTCAAGAGGAGTCAGATGGCTTGGATCCTCACCTTTCAATTCTCAATGAGGCTGCCTGAAACATAGGCTATGTATGTGGGGGCCTATCTTGCATGAATAAAGCTCTACATAGGCCTGTGTTTTTTTTACTTCTATCCCAACCAGGAAGGCCTCTACTGGAATCTAAGAGAAATGACATTTTTTCTTGGATCAAAGTTAACAATGAATAAAATATAGGTGCTAGATAACACATTTAATTCAATTATTTTCAGGGATTGAATAAACTTTAGTTAAGTTTTTAAAAGGTGATTTATACCTTTTTGTTATAAGTTAACATTTCTAGTCTTATACATACACGATAAACGAGTACGTTGAAGGAAAATATTTGGGACGGGCGGACAAGAATCGAACCACCATTTAATCCGACGTTGCTGAGCTTAAAATGAGAAATGCGGCTTACCGAATAGGCCATCCAGTAGCACGAAAAGCTACGATCGAACCGAGCCAGAAAGTAGGCCACTCTTATCGTCTTGCCAATCACATATAATAGTTTCCCCTTCAAGAACAGAGTTTTTTTTCACTAATTTTAAATCTTCACCTACCGAAAGGTAAACGAATAGGAAATTCGTCCACCAAAAGTCACGAGATATAAATGCGCAAGAAGAGAAGAGAAGATGAGAGGACAATAGGAATAAAAGAGTTTGGGAAAGGAGATAAAAGTCGAACTACTGAGTCTAACGATGATGAGATCAAATGCGGCAGGGCAGGAGCCTCATTGACTAGGCCGAGCCCTAGATACGGAGTTCTGTCAAAGTTGACCCTTCTTTCGCTCGCCGCTTTCCTCTCGCCAACCGCTATAAATCCATAAAGACGAATGGGGCTTCTGCGATTCACTAAAGTTGAGTTCTTTTCCAGTTTGTTAATGCTGTTAAAATCCTTTTATCGTCGTCGGCATCATTACTGAATGGATCTCGGACAAATTTCGGAGATGTAATCATGACAAAACTGAAGTTGTTGGGGGCTACGCTAACGGAGATAGGTCGCTCCCTTTCGACACTGTTTTTAAATCTGGGTGTCACTTTTGTTAATAATCTGTATCCTACTGATCATATCAATAATTAATATCTGCAAGTCTTATTTCCGCTACCTTCGTAAACCTAACCGGCTCCGCTCCCAAATAGCTGCAATAGTTTCAAGATCGCTAGCATTGCTTTTATTTCCTCCCCTTTGACAATTCTACCCCTCTTCTTGATACGAGGGGCGGTGAATAAGTTTTGCGAATCGGTAGGGCAAAACAGAGGAAGAGGGATGGCTGTTTATGGGGGTGTTAGGACAAGTTATGACAAGTCAGAACCTGCAGCCGCATGCTCCTGCCTCGTCTATTTAAGAAGCAGTAGCTGATCGCAGATCGTCAGTCACAAATTTTTCAACAATGGAGAAGGTTGACCACCGCGCAGTGATCAAATTTTTGACCAAGTTAGGCAAGAATGCAAAAGAGATCCATGAACGCATGGTTGCCGTGTACACCGACACCGCCCCTTCCTATGCAACCATTGCTCGCTGGAATAGGGAGTTCCGCCATGGTCGTGAGTCCCTTGAAGATGACGCCCGTCAGACGTGATCAACGAGGACAATGTGGCCCATATGGAGAGGATGATCCTCGAAAATCGACGGGTGAAGGTCGAAGAAATCGAGCGAGAACTTGGAATATCACATGGAAGTGTTATCAACATCATCCAAGACAATTTGGCCATGACCAAGGTCTCTACCTGTTAGGTCCACAAGGCCAGAGTTGCACAAGGTGCCCTGCGCGAGTACGGATTCAAGGAGCTCAACCATCCCCCCTACAGTCTAGATCTGGCCCCCAGCGACTACTTTTTATTCCGCCAGCTCAAGGCTGCACTTCGTGGACGCCGGTTTGGGGATGATGAAGATGTCCAGCTCGCTGCCCAGGAGTGGATTGAACAGCAGTTGGGAGATTTCTGGTTGTCGGGAATTCGAAGCCTCAGGGACAAGTGGCACAATTGCATTTAAGTCGAGGGTAGTTATATTGAAAAATAATAAAACCCTTTTTCTCATATCTCGTTTCCTTATATCCGAATTGCAAAACTTATTGACCGCTCCTCATAGATCCGAAGGTTTCATACTCTAATTCCTTAATTTGTTAAAAACTTTGCAGCTCGTTTTTTTCACTCCGAGGAAACTTGCTCGTGCAAAGCTCCTACTCAATGTTATGCACTGCTATCCATCCGATTCCATATTGCTTTAAAGATCACCCATCTCGCTCCAAAGGCCTTCGGTTCCCTCTTACCTTTGTTGAACACTGAACCTCTCATGTCCCTTGAGAGCCGAACGTAAAGGCTTTTCCCCAATATTGATGGTATCTACCCCTCGTCGGCGCAATCAGAGATCGTGCTTTCTCGATTCTCGCTTCTTGGATGTAGGATGATCTACTTGCTACTATACGTTGGTCATCATCATTTAGTGCCTTCAAGCTTGTTTTGTACCTCCACCTTTTTTATGGTATTTTTTATATTTGGTAGACACGAATTAAAGAGTACCAAACAAATATGTAAATTCTTCTTCTTACTGTCGAACTAAAATTCTTTTGGTATACTCTTAAGGACAATGTCACGGTGCATCGTGATTTTCCTAGATATTCTTTATCTCTTCCTAACCTTTGGAAGAAAATAGGAAAAGTTTTGTTTCTTTATTTCTTTAATATCTTTTTAATGATACTCATTCATGCTCCTTTGTGTAAATATTAAACATAAGTTTGAGCAGATATAATCGTTCACTTTATGGGATGTAAAAAATTTTTTTTTTAAGTCAAGGAAAGTAAAAAATCAAAGCAGTTTAGTTAACAAAGTAAACTTTCCGACGATTTTTATCAGGAGAATCGCGCTTGCATCGCATTTTGTAAACACCCTTTGGAGACTTGGGCGAGTGTGTTTTTTTATGTAAGTCGTTAACGAACAGGCCAATAACATAGGCCAAGTGGGTGTATTATCGAAAAAGGGAGTGGAAAGGGTAGTTACATTTATGGCAAAAAGGCAGTAAGATATAAATTATAACAAGTAAATAATAAATTATAAAATAAATATAAAGGCAATACTGACTTATTAGAAATTATAAACCTCTTTTGCGATTGGCGGTACTGTAAACGTTAGAATCTCATTGACTGAAATGCAAAACACATAGGGGAGTTTTTCAAGTAAGTCATCAATGAAGACCATGAGAACTGCTTTTAATATTCTGTCGTGGTACACTACTCTAGACCATACACTACTCTTATATTATGTGGAGGGTGACTTAATCACCTACTGCAACGCGAACCGTTGAAGGACTATTCGCAGGGATTAACGACCGACTAGGAGGTCAAACTTTGGGCGTTAGGTTTAAAATCCTTAATAATCAGACAGAGTGCCTAAATGGTTGGCCAGATTTACTTGAATAGGCCGAGAGTATCGTTGAAGGTTACTTAAAGATAAATTAACAGAAATATAATTTTATTTACAAACATCCAAATAAGAATTAAAAAAATTCAAAAGGGGATTATTTAAATTGAAATAGTCTCTAGATAATTATTATTAGGAGAGATTCTTAAATAGAGTTAATTGATTAATCAGGAGCTGCCAAGTGTAGGCCATGAATGGTCTTTTGCAGTCTCCTTCTTTTCTTATGTTCTTATGTTCTTATGTTACTAGGCTCAGATCATAAGGGGGACTTGACAATACTAATAATAGAGGGGATTTCAGTCTTACGGGTCGGTGACCTCGAAGAAGGTCCTTCTTGCGATGAGGTGAGTGGGGCACGATCCGGTAGGCAAGTGGGGCACGATTCTAATGAGGCAGGTGGGGCACGATCCGAATGAGGCAGGTTGGGCACGATCCGAACTAACCTTCCGATGAAGATAGCCATTCTTCAGAGATGACGTTCGACTGGAAATGTGGGATTAATCGTAATTCCACTGGAAGAGGAAACTTCTTTTCCTCAAAGGTAATCGATGGGGAGTTTCTTTGGTTCGATTAAACGAAGGGAGACTGTTGCGCAAATTCAAAGGCTTGTTGATCAGAGAAGCGACCAATGGACTTAGGGTAGAATCACGGCGGAGAAAGTATTGCTTATCGGATAACGCCCCCCCCTTACTTGACGATGGGGACGGCCTTGACGTGCGTGCTAGACTCCTTGAACTACAGTAAAACCACAGTATTTGTATGCCCGATTCTGAGGGAGAAGGGATAATTTGGAGAAAGGAGTCACAAGCTCCAGACATCTTAATCCGGAGGCGGAGTCAATTCATCATTTAACAGCAAGGTTCTAGACACAGCGGCTCTTTCTCGCCTCCTCACCGGGGGGGGGGGGAGGCTTGGGACGAGTTCGCACGATTGGGGAATATTTCCCCAATGCGCTCAGGAGTCGAAAATTCGCGAATGTTCCCGAACAGGAAGTGACATTCCCTATGGTGGGATACAATCGCACGTGGCCTCCAATAAATTAGGGAGGGGGTCAGAGGTTGTTCTTTTACATATTCAATTGGGTAGATGAAAAACTCACTGGCCATGTCTGTCATCATTAATTTCTTAACAAGGGAGAACCAATCGAACATCTCTCTCGTTCGTAAGTAAAGTGCTAAATTTCACAAAATTGGAATTGTATCGAAACTAAATAGCTATACTAGCCCAACTATGAGTCTATTTGGGGAGGTAGGAAACTACCATACATTTTGGTGATGAAGGTAAATTACTCAATTCAGTTTCTTTACAAATTGATACCTATTTCAAAACTACTCTAATTTCAATCTCTGACGACTCGAAACGATACTAAATACAAACAGAAACTCAAAGAACAACTATCAACAAATTAATCTCAGCTTCGTGACGGTTTATCCCAGTCGCGGCATCTATACCATCGGGATGGTGTGAGAAACAGTACCATTCCCGTGTCTTGAAGCCTCTAGTACTACTTAATTACTTTTCTCTTAGTGTGTTGAAACAGGAACTCTGCAATATGAAGCCATATGGGATGTGTAATGTGGCCTTCTGCCTACACGATACCTTTTGTCGTCTTCAATTTCCCCTACTAAAGCACAGAAGAAACAAGGAGAAGCATCGGATTTCACTACATTACTATCAATTGTTAGTTTGGTGGAGAATATTCATTTGTCACTTAGCTATCACTCATCGGATCCTCTATTATAATTAAAGAGAATTATAAATGTAAAGAAATTAATGCAATAAAGGGGCAATTATACAATAATATAATTTTTTTTTATAAAAGCAGAACAGTGGTGGGTGTTCGAGGGAAAACACTTGGAAAAGGTGTTGGTTGTCAGAATTCGTAAACGTCAATGTTGGATCCCGGGTCCCGGTGGCCTTACATACCTTGAGCTATGGCCAACAGGACCGCTATCTCTACGAAATCTACATTTCTATAGAATTTCCTGTCAGGAACAGAAAAATCTATATTTGACCTTTTGAGCATCAGCCTAAAAACGATCTCACCCCTCGAGATGACGCCCAATATTTCAGACCTCTTTCAGTTGGCGCTGCGCCATTCGCACCTTGGCACATGCACAGTAAATGGGTCAAATTTTATTTGAATTTTCCAGGCAACGGTGCAGCTGGCTGGAAGCGTTCTTTTCGGGTTGAAAAAAATTAGGTCATATCGAATACCGTTACTCACCATTGGTGTTTCGAGTAGGACCTATATTGAGGCTACTACCATATACTTTTGCGACCCATCTTTCGCATCCTACTGAGAAAAGTTAATCCCCCATCCCCGCCAAAAGTGCGAATCGATTGCTAAGCCCTTGCCTCCCCTCTTAAATATTAATTGACCCTATTCATTAATGATAGGAAGAAGTAAGTTTCCTTGAAGAAATAACATTCTCTTAATGCTTAGAAATGTTATGAATAAGTAAAAAAATAAGTGGACGGAGTATTGTATGATGAATTCAACCAATCTTTAATTTAAGGTCGGATATTCTGCATCCTTTGGGTAAACTTATCAACAGAGGCATTCATAATTACGAACTAGGATATTTCCTACGCCTTCAATTATATAAAAGGAAACTTTTGTAACAAGTGAGGGTAATTTGGCTCGGAACAGAAAGAAGGAAGAAGAGAGAAATGTGACGGAAAAAGCGGCTATGTAGGAAAAAAAAGAGAAAAGAAAAAGGATGCAATCACAAACCACGTACTCAGTAGATGATGGGTCCGAGCGGATGTACTATGAATTCTACGAACAAGATTATCCTCCGACATTGCCCTTGCAGGAAGTCGCCAGGAGAGATCCCGCCATTGAGTGAGAAAGCTATGAAGAGGTAACTAGATGTAATCTATTCCCCCCTTTCATACAATGGTGCGCTGATCGTATCTATTACTTCCATTTCATACATTGGGGAGTAAATCACATCTACTTCCCCATTTCTAAGTAGATTATATCCACTCACTCCTTCCATACAATGGTGAGTAGATGGTATTTATTTCCCTCTTCCATTCACTGTGAGTTGATGTTATCTACTTCCCGATTTCCTACACTGGTGTGTAGATCGTATATACTTCCCCCTTTCATAAAATGGTGTGTAGATCGTATCTACTTCCCCCTTTTATACATTGGTGGGTAGATCGTATCTACTTTCCATTTCATACAATGGTGAGTAGATAGTATCTACTTCCTTTCATAAATTGGTGAGAATATGGTATCAATTTCCCGCTTCCATACACTTGTGAGTAGATCAATCTATCTCTCTCTTTCATACACTTCTGACCCTACCGCAAGACGTCCGGTAATCTCTAACTCCGATTCTCCAACCTTAAAGTGCCTCTTAAACATTATCCTTAAGTTTTTCTAAACTTAGATTTATTAAGAGCCTAAAAGTGGAATTTTTTTTAGTGAAAAGAGATTCGTAGCTCATCAAAATTTAATATAATAACGAGCAGTATCACTTATTTCTTTGGTCTCTTTTGAAAAATTCACGTCGAGGATAAATAAAATAATTTAAGAGTTAAATTCTGAAATTTAATTATACCAAATTTATTTATTGTCTAGGCAATTATAATAAAAGGAACAAATAATGCATAAATGTTGGCATTATTTTTGAAGGCACTGTTCCACTAATGATACAAAATGTATATATATATATATATATATATATATATATATATATATATATATATATATATATATATATATATGATATAAAAACCTCAATTGATTAGAATCAGTTTATTATAATACAGGACTAGTTTCGGTATCTACTACCTTCTACAAAAGTATAATTCCCCGCGTGAGAGATGTACTCATCCCGTTTCCATTAATTCATATTAATGTACGACAATTCCAATCATATATAACTCGTACGATTTCCAACAAAATTTACCCTACGTACCATCCAAGAATAATTATTTCAACCGATCAAAACTCTTGTTTGACGTATTTTAAACCGACCAATAAGCATCAACCTTCCTCAGCCCCAATGTTCCGCTAACAAATTTGTTCACTCGTGCTCTTGTGATCGCCAGACAAAGATCAGTAAATTAACCTTACCATTATTCAACTCAATCGAATATCTTACCTATTCAAAATGTAATTCCCTCTTTTCTTTCCATTTCCAGTCCCCTTGAGATTATAATTCGAGCAATTATTCTGTGTCCGAAACTATTCCCAAGTCCATCCATACATTAAATATATCATATATCCTGTAAATTATATTGACCAAATCTTATATATCATTGCATAATTCATAACTCAAATTTATATAACTATTTACTCTAAACCTCCATTTATATTCGATCAAATTCACTATTCTCCTTGCTCTTTGTTAGACTTTTAGATCTTTCTCGTAAATTTATAAATAAATATAGAAATATACCACTCTTAGTTACGCCTGGAATTGCCAGTTGCCTATTCTCAAATTAACTCTATTAGAATCTAATACGTGACTCCTCTATTTTCATTCCTCATTCTTATAAACCATTGGTTGGTGAAGATCTAGACTTTACTTCTTTACTTTCCCCCAACTAGAGTATATATATATATATATATATATATATATATATATATATATATATATATATATATATATGAATGCAATGTCCCGCAGGAAAAATGAAATGGTGTTTCCAAGTACTTTCGAACATTATTAAGTTCCTTGATAAGGAACTTAATATAGTTCGAAAGTACTTGGAAACACCATTTCATTTTTTTCCTGCGGGACATTGCATTCATTTGCTACCCTCACGTGATACTTTGTAAGTTTTTCATATATATATATATATATATATATATATCCCCCATCTCTCCATATATGAATATACAACACCGCTTTACCTATAATCAGAAGAGTGGTTTGGGTTTTATCTAGGAGAGGATGGAGGAAGGATCAGAGGAAAGGAAAGGGGGAACAAAGATAGATTAGGGAACAAGTAAATTTGTGACAATTTTCGATGCAAGTTTTGGGTCGAGAGAATTTTGAATAACTATATTAAATTTAAATAAGCCTCAAACTCATTGTAATCTGGAATTTTTTTAATTGGTATTGACTTAATTATTCGTATTTTTTAATAATTATCAGACTTATAGACTAATTTGTCAATATTAAAATCAATTTGGTGATTAAAATTACTTGTGTGGTTGAACAAACGAGAAGCTAAACTTCCTCCTTTTATATCCCCTCCGATGTGTATATATGCGTTTATTAAATTCCCAGTTTTCCCTACATAAGATGTAATGTAATTATTACATAGAATAATATATAATACAAACTGGAGGTTCCATGATTGATTTTTGAAAAGCAATTTTTTTCAATAATCTGGTTATATTTACAATAATATTGATATTTTGGGCGAAGTCATTTAGTTTAAAAAGTTGTGGGGCAAAAGGTAATATAATAAAGGTTTTGGTAGAATTGGTATTTGTGTTATTAGAGCAATAATAACTCCGACTGGCTCTGGAGTGACATGATTCCATAAAGCAAATTGCTGGTTATGGTTGCGTACGTTGTTTAAACGTACCTGGAGTTCTTTCCCTGTTTGTTCATAATTACATTTATTACAATTATTGCACCCTATAAAGTAAATGGTACCTGGATGGGGTGGGCGAATTCTTGACGAGGATGCGATGTAGCGATGACCTATATTTAAATAGCACATTTATTTAAAGCGGTTGGAGGAGACGAGGAATTCTACTGAATGTTTTTTTTAAATGTCTTTTTAACTAAACTAAATAACTTGGTGGCTACGATCAAATTTCCCCATGAAGTTGAAAAAGACTACAGTATCCCATTCTTAGACATTTTACAATGTCTAAGAAACCCTCTTTTACGAACTCTTACATACACTTTTTTTCAAACCACCACAATAGTATAAAATGTTGTGTTTTTACTTCAATGTTTAGAGAAATGGATGGTTGCCTAGTCGTATATGTAACTCTCCTGAAGAAGGTTGATGAACTCCAGGAGACTTCTCTAGAGGATCAGGGAATTCTTATTTTTGCCCTTAACTAACCGCATTGACTAGAATGTTATTGTTCATTTAGCAATATATATATATATATATATATATATATATATATATATATATATATATATATATATATATATACATATACATATACATTTATATACATTTATATGTATTTGTGTCGGTGTGTGAAAATTTACAGAGAAACAGAAGAGCAGAAATATTACAGGAGATGACCCAGGGAAAGCCACGAGAAAACAAGGTCTGCTGACCAAAAGTCGCGTCCTCTCCCTTTTTCTGACTTATGATCTTACGACCCTCAAAACTTCCAATAATTTCCAGACTAACCTTGGGAGGACTTTGACAATTACATTATTCGAAAGAGAATGTAAAACAACATACGTTTTTTCTAATTTCGTTAGAATCGGCTGAAGAGTAATGAGGTTATTGCCAAAACAAAATAATCCCAGAGCTAACCTTGGGAGGACCTTGGCAATTCTTGACTCGATAATGTAAAACAACTTAAGAGTTTCAAATTTCGTTAGAATTGGCCAAATAGTTACAGTGTTATTACCAAAGCAAAAGAAAAGCAAAACGGGGATCGACCGACCGACATAGTTAGATATAGAGTCCCCCGCGACTAAAAACACCTTGCCCCGGCAAGGACTCTATCCTCAGGCTTCTTTTTATTATGACCAGCGCTCTACTGACTGAGCTAATGGGATCAACAGACGCGGTGACACGTTTTCCCCAAATAGACTTTCCGTTCGTATCTCCAAAGACCACCTTTCAATGGAACTGGACTTGCAGGATGGTATAGGTATGTTGAATCTTCAACGTGAACACATCCCTTCTTTGTTCGACCGAAAACTATCAGACAGTTGTGGTGGGTGCACGAATTAGCAACCATCTACGTTAGCTCAGTCGGTAGAGCGTTGTTGTAGATAACAAAAGGTCTAAGGTTCGAGTTCCTCATGGCTTTTCTCGGAGGTCAACTCTTCTAAGATCTCCGATCTTCTGTTTCTGTGTAAATTTTCACACATTACCCGGATCACGCAGCATAAGCCTGACCGTGGTAGATGCTTGCTAGTTTGTACGCCAACCACAGCTGGCCGATGGTTTTTGATCGCACAAAAAGGGGGATATGCGATACAATTCGAAAATAGCCAGTGTAACTCCGAGCCTCTCCGAGCCCACACTACCAGAGTGTGGGCGTAAAAATGTGTAAAAGAACTTTGCCCAATGAATTGACATGTCTTTCCTCGGAAATACTCAAAGAGTTCATTCAGTTTGCGTTTCCTTTAGTTGTATTTTATTAGTGACTGAGTTCAGTAAAAAAGACGACGCTGCATAAACATATATGTAAGTGAAAATGTTACCATATTTTTAATTCATTCCTTGTTTCTGTAGTGCTCTTACTACTGAATTGACCTTTATTGAGTAAGTTTTGTCGTGGCCTCCGAATGCGATGCAGAGAGGTATTTTGTACTCATTTGTTCTCCTGTGCCTCTTGGATCACTCTTTAAGCAATTTCTATTAACGTCTGGTATTTAATTTTATACCATATTAAAGGATGAAGAAAACAGCTACAAAATTCTAAATAAAGAACAAATTACGCATTCATCACTCTTTATTAATTATAGGATTATTAGAATGGTTTACTGTATTTTTAAAATACAAATATAAATTTTGTTCTATTTTTGCATTATAAAGTAAACTGGTTCCGAAGATGGTCGCACACGAGGAATAACTCAGCTGAAATAATGGGTAATGGAATGTTAATTTATAACTTCTCGTAAGAGGAAAGGAGAGTAATAAGAGAAAAAAGATAACTATACGTAATGTAGAGAAACGAAGAACATTAATCAAGGCTGTTTGATATGGTCTTCTAAGAAAGCTGCATTGAAGAGAAACTTCTAGACAAATAAGTGGGCCAAGTTCTGCTACATCAAGGTATGCGGTTAGTATAACAATGAAGAGCTACCTTTACAATCCATTGGGTACGCCTGGGTGACTTTTGTTTCCACACCATTAAAGTGATGGTATCCTTTAGGCCAATCTAACAGTCCTGGAAAGACTTGTATCACTTAGGTCTTTTAACCTTCACTTTAGCCGCCGCACTAACACGGAATCGTTTTCACTAACCCGTATGGCCACGCTGTACTAAACTAATACTATCACTGCGTACATTGATCACATCCTTAGGAATATTAATGGTAGGAAGTTTGGGATTAAATATATTAAAAAAAACCTCGAAAGAGATTTTTATACATAGGATGGTGAATAAACCTTTGATAATAAAATATTGTGCTAAGTATTTGAAGGGGATCAATGAGAATTTGTGTTACTTCATTGCAAAACCAGGTTTCGATGGAGACATCCGTCATCTTCAGTCACTGTCAAACTAATGAGTACAGAATGATGCTTGGTTTAAGAACCCACAAATTTACACTTGAGAATTTAATGAGGAGGCTGTGGGGAAATATATTTATGAACAGAAGCCGGATGAGTGTTCTGCTTATCAAGGGATTAGTGTTGAATTGATTAACGGATGAATTGAAGTTGGGAATTTCGTTTAAGAGAGCTGATTAAATCAGGCGTCTATGTACCTAATTGTTAGAATTAAATTCAAGTGAGACGAAAAAACAAGAGAGAAGATAGGATTTCCCGACGTATATCCTTCACTCTTGTAGGGAATCTATTGCTTCCGCCAATGCATATTTTATCGCAGGTTTTACATGGTATATAATACACGCCATGTTCTTTATTTGTATATCTTTTGGGGGCACAGTTTATTTCGTAATGTATTTTCGGATAGAAACTATTTTGTAGAATAAACTATAATGTTTATGACGTAGGTTAAAAAAGAGCAAATTTTCTTTATTATGTAGGTTAAAAAACGCGCGAATTCGTTTGTTTGATATAGGTTAAAACAACGCACGAATCTCCTTTATGACGTAGTTTAAAAAAAAGGCTTGCATTTCCTATATGACGTAGGGTAAAAAACACGCGTAATCCCTTTATGTCGGAGATTAAAAAACGTGCGAGTTTGCTTTATGACGGAGGGTAAAAAACGTGCGAATTTTCTTTATGACGTAGGTTACAAAAACGGACAAATTTCCTTAATGACGTAGGTTTAAAAAACGCTGTCATTTCCTTTATGACGTATGTTAAAAAAAGCGTGAATTCCAATTATGACGTAGGTTAAAAACGCCGGAATTTCCTCTATGCCATAAGTTAAAAAAAGGCCCGAGTTTTCCATGATAATTAATACTGCAATTCTCTATGATCCCATCGAGAAAATCCTGGAAGAGAGGTTATGAACTAAAGTGGTGAGTTACGGGAAAACTCAAATGTGTGAAAGATGCATACTTCATGTACATAGCTAGAGATTTCGGGAGATCGCAAGTCTCCCGGATTTGTTAGCGTTCCGCGACAAGAATTCTTGGATTCCGTTGATTTCTGAAGACCGTCGGTTTTCATTTGGGTCAACTTAAATCGATATCGACTTTCCTGCAGAGTCCTTATAATGGAATTTGTTGAAAAGGTTCGGTTCTTTGTGAATTATCAAATGCCTAATATTGTAGAGTACTTAAATTTTGCTTAATCAATGGTTATTTCCTGGTCATGGGGACTCGAACCATGTCACTTTTCCAACTTTTTCACCTCACTTCCTGCCATCACTTTTTGTACGAAACCCTATGGTTTTGATCCTTTCTGGTTTCTGTAAGTTTTAGTAATAATATCTCTAATAATAATTATAATATTACTAAGAATAATTACTACTACTCTCAATAAAAATACTTCTTCAAATCTTAGTAAATAATTAAAGATGCCCGAAGGAAGAAATTCTTCCTAAAATGAATCCACGTCGATTTCAGAAGACTCGGTGAAGGCGGTCAGAAGATTCTTGGTGATGGCTTTTTCTCTTTCTTTAAACTTTACTTGCCAGAGTATCGGCCGTTTTGTATCTTTATTTTTTTAATGTATAGAGCAATAAAATCTCACCCATATATAATTCTCTCGCACACATGTAATAAATCAACATTTTCGTTTAAAAGTCTATTTTAAATTAGTACATTAATTTTTCAGCGTTTTTATTAACACTTTCATACATGGTTTTTATTTACAGCTGAAACAAACAATATGTGGAAATTTTTAAGACTATTCATACCAATTATTTCAGGTATTAAAATGTTTTTCGTATTATTTTAGGGGTCAGGAACACGAATATGATGTTCAATGCCACCCTAATTTACTTACTTTCTGGATAAAATGTTTGTTTTTCTTATAATTAATTTAATTTAATCCGATTGCCTGAGCGCGCTCACCTCTTGCTTTTAGCAATGCATAAAAACAATGAACATTGGAGCACCTAACGACCTATGGCAACCTTGTTTGAATTAGAACCTAATGATAGGCTTTAGAATTGTGTATACTACGAATTGTGTATATTAGCGGCTAACAGACGTCATTAGGCGCTCCAATGTTCATTGTTTTTATGCAATGCAATAGGAATTTTTTTGGGGGTGGGGCACCCCGTACCCACGATTTTTTTAATCAAATCATAGTATAGGCAACACAAAAGACTAAAAAATTCATTCGGGAAAGTATGCTTGGTATTGTTGTTTCTCGTTGTGTCTTGTATCAAATAATAAGTTAATAAACCTGGTCTATTTCTACGATGCGCCTTTGACCCTCAATAGAGCCCTGTTTAGCGACCCAATGGGCTCATACATCGCAACGAAAGGTCAACAGACCTAGGTTGTGTGCTCTCAATTATTCGGACTTATGACCATATGACCTCACGACCTTTAAAACTATCAATAATTCCAGGACTAACCTTGGGAGGACCCTAGTAATTATATCATTCGAAAGAGAATGTAAAACAACAAAAGGGTTTTAAATTTCGTTAGAATCGACTGAATAATTACGATGTTATTACCAAAAAAACTCATTGAAGAATAAAATAGTTTCCATCCGACCGACAACCTACGAACTGACATAGTTTCCATCCGACCGACGACCTACAGACTGACATAGTAACCTATAGGGTCGTCTGCACGGGACTAAAAACTCCTTTCAATTCACAAATTCTTTCGAAAAAGTCCTTAGATTTACACCGTCTTTCCCCTCCTTCCCCCCAAATCTGAGGCACAATTGAAGTCACTGCGAACCTCTTTTACGAGGTCTTCGAAATCCATTTCAAATCCACCACAAGATGTAACGCGAAGCCGTCCGATCTAAAACAAAGACAAATGATATAAATCGTGAGGAAGTAAAAACTCGGTCGAAAATATGTAGCCAATGTGACGTCACTATATCATTTTTCGCAAAAATACTTTTCCAATATGATGTCATCACAATTAAGAAAGCGAAAAATACTGAAATTCAAACTGTTATTATAATAATAGGAACATTCGCCACTCAATTAATTCTAGATAGATGGATTTACAAAAATGTGCTTAACATAATAAGAGTGATTAAATTTATTTTTAAGCTATTACGGGTTTCGAAATATTAACCGAAATTGGCTACACTTAATTTGAATGAAAGAAGTTTGATGGCAACTTAAATCTGATTTTTTTAGGGAGCTATTTTATTCCAAAAGTTTATCTTTCTATTTTTATTACTAACATCTAAGATTATGCTTTACTCAAAGGATAATATTCGAGGATTAACCTTTAATAATAACACAGGTAATTCACTGAAATTATTCATAAGTAAACTCAATAATTTTAAATTGCGTTTTCACAAAGTATCTGAAATGAATTATTATTACTATACTTGTCTCCTGAAATGAGACTTAGAGGAGTAAATTTTATGTTGGAATGAAAAGAATTTCGTACTGAAATAAATTTACTAAAACCGATGCTGAAACTTGCATTTCGAACAGAAATGATCAATGAAAATTGCTGTTTAGAAAATTCGTTTTAGAACACCAGGAAAATTGTTATAGAGTAGCTATTTGTGCAAACTACCAAAGCCCAATAAAACAATCTCTCGTGGAAGATGAACCGAATGAACCGAAGTAATATCTCTTTTGATGAACAGTTTCCAATGAACCTGGTAAAATTGGCAATCAAAGTTGATAGCTAACTACCTAGCACAGCGCTAGAACAACACAGAGTTTCTAAGTACAAAGAAAAAATCTTATTCGAAGGCATTTTGAGAGGGATCATGTTAGGAGATCTGCTTGGGTTTGAGATAGTAAAAGGAGTGAAGGTGTTTGAGAATTAAAGAGGATAAGTAGAAAATATTGTGTGTAAGTAAGATAAGTAATGTTAATGATATGAATAAGGAGAGTTAATAATAATGAAAGGGATTTAAATGAGGATGATAATGAATTTGTATCAGGTTGCCTGGAAAACACTTTCGCTTTTGTTGTTGTTGTTTTTTAGTATGTATTAGGTTTGTATTTTGGCTTTCAAGCCTTTGGTTCATTTGAGCGTTTTGTACCCTTTATTTTTGTTTTATTTTGTAATTTTTTTGCTTTTTCTCGCACATTTTTCCTATATTATTATATATTTTCCCTTTGGGATAT
This sequence comes from Ceratothoa steindachneri, assembly GCA_963969495.1. NCBI lineage: Eukaryota > Metazoa > Arthropoda > Malacostraca > Isopoda > Cymothoidae > Ceratothoa > Ceratothoa steindachneri. Next base: position 28,192,182 of record OZ018327.1, on the reverse strand, counting down.
ATCATAATTCTCAATATTATTTTTCGAGTTCTCTGTTTTTGATGGTCTTATCGGTTTTCTATATCGGTTTTAGCGTATATTAGATTAATATTCCGCATTGTTCTCTTTCGGCTGGCGTCAGATCGTTTTTTATGAAGAACTTGGCGGATTTCTTGGTCATGTATTCTTCGGTTAATTTCATCTTGGGGTATTTTATAAATCTTGTTCCAGGTGCTTGTTTAGGTTTGTGAAGTTTCTGGTTTATGGGTTTTAATGTTGTCCTCTGGTGTAGTTCTAGTGGCGTTAATCTATCATTATTTTTGTTTCCAATTAGTTTGGTACCCCAGTTTAGGATTCTCTGGGCTTTTGTTTATCGTTGTGCTTAATGTTATTGGGTATGTCATTTAAGGGTTGATGAGGGTCATGTAGAGTTTCCTCTTGTTTCCGCTTGATAGGTTTCTGAATCTGTAAAGAGTTGATATTTTGGGTTTCGCATCCGTTATTTTTTGTGTTAGATGAGAGGTGTGCCAGTTGTTCGTCATTTTAAGTGCTAGAAGTCGCCCTTCCTTGGTGTATGGATATGCATTTCCATCTATTCTTATTGCAACTTTCTTCGCTTTACAGGATTATTCTCAACTTGTTTGTTTTTATTTTGTTCCTATTTTTTAATGATTATTTGATTCTTTTTCTCGTTCTGTTCTTTGTGCAATATGTCTGGATTTTTTTCTTTCCATTTTAATTATCTGTGTGATATAAATTGCTAGCTGTATGTACATCGCACTCTCCTGTGTCGGTTGAGGTAGGTCACTGGTATAAAGGGTATAGAAAGAAATGGGACAAATCATCGATGCTGACTTATCGCCGCCGTTTCATCGACAGCCAACTCATCGTCAGCCAACTCATCGCCATCCAACTCATCACCACCTAAAAATTCATCGCCGCCGTCTCAGTGCCAGCCAACTCGCCGTCTCATGGCTAGCTAACTCATTGCCAGCAGTTCATCGCTAGACAATTCATCATGAGCTAACTCATCGGCAGTCAACTCATCGCTAGAAACCCATCGCCAGGCAACTCATCGCAAGCTAACTCATCGCCAGCCAAATCATCGGTAGACAACTCATCGCAAGCCAAAACACCGCTAGCCAACTCATCGCCAGAGTATTATTTTATGTTTTAGAAAGGGTGTTTATGGTATAAAAAATAACAAGAAGAGCGATAAGTTTTGCTACTCCTCTTTCAAGGAGAAGTATACCTTCGGTTTGTGTCCTAAGGTATATACGGCTCTAGCAACGGGCTTTTGGTAGTACATATCTCCTAATAATTTACTCTTGGTATATGGTTTTTTCAGACCTGCGCTCAGTTTCTAAGCCCAAAGGCCAGAAAAAAACTTTTGGCAAAATTCTTTTGAAATTTGGAAAAAAACAATCTCCATGACTCCTTTTTGACATCTAAATTTACTTTAACAAATTCATTTTGCTTGACTCGTCTTTAGGGGCCAGGAGCTGTTTGCGCCTGCTAAAGATTATAATTTATTTTAGAAAGAATTGGTTTAAACCTTCGAATATACGAAAAATAAAAAATAAACAGCCAGGCCTTAATTATTTTTTCTGAACTCTTAGAAAGAAATTTGAGAAAAAGCTTAAAATATACGAAAACCAGCCTTAATTTTAATAATTTTGGAAAAACTCTAAATGTTTCTCTTCTTCCAATCTTTTTTCTTCTAAAAAAATAAAAAAATATTGAATAAATCCCCTTTATTTTAAGAGGTTTCATTATGTTATTTTTTTTAATGAAATTACAATAATGTACAAAGTTAAATTTGAACTGGGAGAAAATATTTGTTTAAATTCAAATTGTTTAAAAAATTGCTTTCCTAAAATATAGTGTTACGGAAAAAAAATCAAAAATATTTTCGAGTAAAAATATTATGTAATGGAAAAGGAAAATAAGAAAAAGTTTATATTTATTAAAAAAAACACCTTATACATGAAAAACTAAAAATATATTTAATACTTTATGATTTGAATTGTTCCAATATTTAGTAAATTTAGTATAATGCTGTCAAATCAGTTTATCTTCACACAAGACTTTTGTCTTTAAACCAGACGCATCTCTTTTTTCCTTCCTGTATTTTGAAACACATCTTAATTTATGATGACACCTCCCTGCAAAAATGGGTCATAACTCTTCTCCGTGGCAAAGACACACAAGAAAACAACCCCCCGTCCACATATATCTAAATCTTCAAGCATGAATCCTTAATCAACTTTTCTTCCAAGAAGAAATGATTAACCCACAGATGAAGTGGCAGAAGCAGTTTACTTTAGACAATATTTTGTCATTTCGTCTTCCACTACCACCACATATACAACCTCAACTTCTTCCCAATTACTGATGTCAACTGGAAAGAAGCCAATGCTGTAAGAATAACTTGAAGAAATCATTATGAAGGAGGTTCCCTCTTTAACAACAGCAACGAGGGCCTTACTCAACACCATTACTACCATCGATTTTGCAAGTACGAATTTTAAAAAGCAAATATAAATACGTATTATTTTACTCTATAATATTTTATTTTCGATTATTTATTTTAAGCTATTTTTATAGGGTTAGGCAGTTTCATGTTAACCTTCGCTAACACTATTTTAACATAACGGTAGTGGTACCTATCAAGAACTATTCACGTTAGGCAGGTATCCACTGTACTCATAATATCAATAAAATTACTAATGTCTTAAAATATTAATAGGAAAATACTAATACTACTTCTAATCCCTATACTACTACAAATCATTAAGGTAAATTATAAGGTTCTCCCAATTCCCAGCTTTGATAAGATAATCCTTGAGTGAGCCGGCATCTCCACTATGCAGCTGCTTTAGCTCTGATTATCCCGTCGGCTTCTCTTTGCCCGTTCGTTTATCTTGTCAAAATCTGCGTGTTTCCTCATTCTCAGATTAGCCCAAGATCCGACGCTTTGATCTCAGCGATGCACGAGAAAGTTTATAGTTCTTAATACTCGTTTATTTTGAAATGTAAACTCTATGTTCATTAGAGATATGCGAAACGTTAATTAAGTCTCAATCTATACATCGGTTCATTTACGCCATGGTTATGAACCTATCAAATAATTCTTGTATTTTTTCAACTTAATTAAGCCAATTTTTAATATTTGTTTATTAGAAAAATAATTAGAGAAGAAAGAAATCTGGCATTCCTCTTTGTATAAAGTAGAATCATAAGTAAGAGAATGATAGGAGTGAAAGTTCTTTTATTTAATTAATAGAAGAAAATTTAAAGCTAGTATACCTTAAGTAGGAGATCTCCACCTGCGAGGAAATGGGGCGAGAACTGACAGTCGATCAAAATGGATGCTTTTGAAAATCTTCATCACCACAAAAGCCGTTGCTGAGACGTTGCGTAGAACAATATACAACAAGGATGATGTGAAAGAAATAACTATTCAAAACTACAAATTTAGATTTCCCTTAAACAAAAAATAAAGTTTGGTATCAAACGTTAATTATGGTAGCATTCTTTTTCCATTAGATTTAAGTTATAGGGATTCATGCTTCTACGTGTATCAAAGTCAGTGGTTACTGGGAAACTTGGAAATCAAATTAAGTTAATTAATTAGATAATTACATAGTAAATAGATTAGCGAAGAGGACACCCTGAATCATAACTCTGATTTGGGTGGTTTTATTTTTGAAGACTTCCATTTTTAGGAACATAATTGCGCCATTTTCACGATTTGTCTGAGAAACGTGAACATAAGGAGCTATTTGACCTGAACAACAAATGGTTTCCTGAATAAAGGATTCATTTGAAAAACGATTTGAAATAAATGTAGTGACATACTTACATATTTCTGAAAAAAAGTTGAAAGAGAAGATCGAAAATCTTTGTAAAAAATGACGGTAATTATACAGATTGGCAACTCCAATGCAATCGAAGGCGCTTTGTTAAATATATCTATATTTTTTAAAAATTACGCAAATGCTATATAGTGTATATTGAAGATATACACTATATAGAAATTTAACCAATTAAGGCGCAGAAGTTTCTAAATGTGATCTTATGATCAAAAATAGATGAGCAGTCTTCTTGACATTGAAGGTTGTTTTGAACGACCAAAAGAATGGGTTAGGTGGGGGTTTAGGTAGATTAGTTCTTTTGAGTTTGTTTTAAGGCTAGGTTAATTCTAGAGGGTGGGGGTGTTTTTAGTATGTGCATTTTCCGCCGGTAGGAAACAAACTAAAAGCCTATCCTATTAAGATCCTGTTGCATATACTTTAGTCTCAAATGACTGCTCTTTGTGATGGTTGTGAAATAAGTGTTCTTGCATTCTCGCGTGAATATTATTGTTGTTTAGAACCTGTAATGGAATTTGGCCAAAGACACAGCCTAATCCGAGAAGAACATGTTTGTAAATGGTGCGGGAGTAAAGTTGAATTAGATTTAACGAGAAGGATATGGAAATGCCAGTTAAATTTGAGGATTCCAGAGAAAAAAAAATGTAACTGGTAGGAATTAATTTTTAAAAACACTTAAAACTAAAGGTGCATAAATAACCTACTACCCCAAATCTTCAATATTTTAGTTAAATAAGCATGATCATAGGTAATATATATATTTTGAATCGGCGCACCAGAAAATATAGTTTTATGTATTGGAAAAATATTACTTTAAACTCGATAAATAGTGATTTAGGCGCCGAATAAATGGCGACAGACAATTCAGATTGGTCTATAACAGTAGTTCCCAAACTAGGAGTCATGTCCCACTAGGAGGCCATACATAAAAATTCAGGGGGCAATAAGCTGAGGTTCTGTACACATAGAAATCCCACAACAAAAAGTAAATTACATGTTTCCATGTCAGTATTAAAGAAAAGAGACACATATGAGGTGTAATGAATAAAATTACAGGTAGGCCGGAGTTTTTTTACTAATGGTGCTAAATAAATGGACTACAAACAGTTACTGTAGTCACAAGTTGTGGATTGGGGTAAAAGGGGGCCATGGATGAGGATCATATATGAAAAGTGGATAAAGATGAGAAAAAGTTTGGGAACTACTGGTCTATAAAATAGATTTAAAGTATTTAAAATAAAACCTTTAAAGTTCATCTGTATAATTGCAAAATAAGTTGAAATAATATGGGAACTACCAATTGTCGAAAACGGGTATTAGAAGAGAAATCTCATATTAACAAGAATAGGGCGAATCATACGTTGAATTGGAGCGAAGAATTTCGAAGTCAGATGGTGCCAAGTGGACACTTCTTTCGAGAGAAGAGCTGCAAAATACGACATAAATCTGAAACAGATAAGCAAAGAATAGAGGGAAAATGTAATAGGGTAAGTTAACTGGAACATTAATGATAAATGCAAAGAGTTATTGAACAATAGCGGCTCATTCACGCACGATATAATTCATAAATTAGTTAAGCGATAGAATTAATGATAATGCAGAATTTATGTCGTGATAAAGCTGTAGAATCAGAGCGTTAAGCCGGAAGGGAGTGGAAGCGGGGTTTAATATGTGACAATAGAATTTCAAAGGCTTTAGTTTCTCCAAGTAACTTCTTTTTGGAAGTCAATCCATTTCTTAGGGGCTCCTAAAGAGTGTCCATGACAGTGCCATAAAACTAATGACAAACGATCTCTCAGTTCCATCCGACTGGCTCATACTACAGGCTCTTGACATTAGGGGAGATTTCAAATTTGTCTTGCCCTCGTTAGTGTCTTTAAGTTATCTCAAATAATCCACTAACATGCACCTTGTTTCTACATTTATGAAAGGGAATGGGAAAAGCTTTTAATTGTATGGACCTCTTCCATATTCTCCATAAATCTCTGAGACCAATGGTGTTCAATTTTGTTCTCTTAAGTTCTTTTTTGTCGCGAGCGAATCTAGTCGCGGGCGACTCTAAAACTCACTATGTCGGTCGGTCGGTCCACGTTTTTCTTTTTTTGTTTTTGTAATAACATTGTAACTATTCAGCCGATTCTAACGAAATTTGAAACCCTTGTGTTGTTTTAGATTTTCTTTCAAATGATATAATTGACAAAGTCCTCCCAAACATAGCCTGAGAATTATTTTGTTTCGGAAATAACAATAACTATTTGTTCGATTCTAACGAAATTTCAAACCCTTATATTATTCTACATTCTCATTCGAGTGATATACGAGTAATTGCCAAAGTCGTCCAAAGCTTAGCTCGGGAATTATTTTGTTTTGGAAAAACCCTTGAGTTGTTTTACATTTTGTTTCGAATGATATAATTGTTAAAGTCCTCCCAAAGTTAGCTCGTGAATTATTTTGTTTTGCCAATAAGATAATAACTATTCGGCTCATTCTAACGAAATTTGAAACCCTTATATTATTTTACATCCTCTCTCGAATGATATAATTGCCAAAGTCCTCCCAAGCTTAGCTCGGGAATTAATTGGTTTTCGCATAACATCATAACTATTCGGCCGATCCTAACGAAATTTGAAACCTTTATGTTGTTATACAATTCATTTCAATCATAAAGTTGCCAAAGTCCTCCCAAGGTTAGTCCAGGAATTATTGAAAGTTTTGAAGGTCGTAAGGTCAGCGAAATTTTGGTCAGCAGACCTTGTTCTAGTTCGGAAAGCAAGGCGTCCTGTACGAGCGTCTGAATATTACCCGTAGCCATTTCAAAATATTGTACGTAGCCAATGTCTGAATATTGTACGTAGCCAGTGTCTGCATATTGCACGTAGCCAGTGTATGGTTATTGTAGGTAGCCAGTATGAATAGTGCACTTAGCTAGCGTCTGAATATTGCACGTAGCCATTCTCTGAATATTGCACGTAACTCTTCTCTGAATATTGCACGAGCCAGTGTTTGAATATTGCACTTAGCCAGTGAAGCCATATTGCATTGGCCAGTGTCTGAATATTGCACGTAACTTCTCTCTGAATATTGCACGTAGTCACTGCATGAATATTGCATGTAGCCAGTGTCTTAATATTGTACGTAGTCCTTTTCTGAATATTGTACGTAGCCAGTGTCTTATTATTGCAGGTAGCTACTGTATGAATATTTCAGGCAGCCAGTGTCTGAATTTGCGCGTGTACAGTGTCAAAATACTCCATTTAGTCAGTGTTTTAATATTGCACGTAGTTAGTATCTGGATATTGCATGTAGCCTGTGTTTGGCTATTGCACGTAGTCAGTGTCTAAATATTGCATGTAGCCACTATATAAATATTGTACGTAGCCAGGGACTCAATATAGTACGCAACCATTCATCAATCAATTGTGGTCCGTTCTGTATATTACATGGATTCTTCGCACTCTGCTTCATTTCTTTGCATGCATGTAGGCTGCAGGAGCTTACATAATCGCACAAGTTAAGAGAACATTTATTTCCATGAACGTTCTAGAAGTTTTTTTAAAACGTCTAGCAACATTTTGCTTAGTAGGTAGGAACTGTACAACCACCATACTTGTCGTACTCACTTTGCAGAGATGCCACCGCACGTGAAAGTGACTCGTGAGCTCCGTCAGAGAATTGTTTGGTGGAAGACGTCTGAAAGGACACTTTCTGCGATTTCAAGAGAGACACGAAGGTAAAACACTGTGATTTCGCGCATTCTGAAGTAATACAGTGCAAAGTCGGGAAGAAAGAGCTATTAGACGCTTCTGTATGGAAGATCCCTTCGAGACTTCAGCAGGAATTTAGGGAAAAATAAGACTAATAGTGGTCAAGAAGTGAGCTGGTTCACAGTGCCCGTTCGCCTAAATGTATTTGATTTAAAAGCTCGTTTTACAGCAACCATACTATTTACCAGTAAGAAGAATTATAAGGTTAGACTTGAATATGCTCAAGCTCATGTTGTTTGGAGGGATCAAGATTGGGAGAGAATTCATTTCAACAACGAAAGTAAGTTTAAATTTAGTTGCATTTGATGAAAGACGCTTTGTTAGACACGATGCAGGTGATAGACTTAACCCTAAATTTGTTCAAATGTCTGCCAAGCCTGGAGGAGGCAGCGTCATGGCATGAAGGATGTTTTTTGCCTGGAGGACTTGGTCCGCTAGTGCGAATAATTGGAATGTTACATGCGAATGTGTACTTCAACCTTGTATAACAATATCTTATACCTGCCAGCAGTATTTATGCAGGACAACGGGGTATGCCATACTGAAAAGCGAGTAAAATACTATTTCGAACAAGAAGATATTGAAGGAATAAAGTGGACTTCTTAAACCCTGAAAATAAACCCGATTGAGCTAGAACCTCAGTTAAATCATTGGAGAAAAAGTTCAACACCAGAAGCCCTCAACTGTGACGGATTTTCGGACGAAATTGACCAAGAATGGAACAAAATAAGACCAGAATTTTGCAAGAAACTGTTGAGGTGCTTTGGTCGTCGTTGTGCCCTAGTAATAGAAAAAAAAGGCTTTAGAACTTCATATTAAGTGTTTTATGTTTTATCGTTGTCAAAACTTGCTTTGTTTCTAGTGTGTTAGTTTGCTAGCAATTCTGTGAATGATGATTTACTTATTTTTCACGTGTCAATATTTTATTTTATTTAGCATAATTTCTTGAATATATATACGATTGTATGATATAAAATCTTCCTAAAATATATGAAATGTATGCCTCTATGTACGTTGAAATTCGATTTACCTATTCATCATATTTTAAAAAAATATTTCTATAAAGGAAAATCGTTCTCTTATTTTGCTCGGTAGTATATCTATATATCTATCTATATGTATATATATATATATATATATATATATATATATATATATATATATATATATATATATATATATATATATATATGTGTCTGTACATGTATGTATATGTATGTATATATGTATGCATATAAACCGTTCAAGCAAAGGAGGAAAACTTTCGCCAACTATGGTGATAAATTTGTTTCTAAACTATGAAATCTTTAACAGATTATATGCATACCAGTTTTTTTGGTATGTATAAATCTAATATGTATAATCAATTTCAATACTATGCAATTCATTGTACGAAGGAAAAATATGTTAGTCTATCTATCTATCTATTTGTGTGTGTATCTTTCATGAACGCGACAGAATGATGGAAATAAATCAAGCAACCGTAAAGATAAATAAGATAAACGGAGGCAACAAGTAACCGCTTTAAGATCAAAGTGGTTGCTCGCTACCACAGTGTGTTTGGTTCGATCTTCACCCCAGCACGGATTTTTTCGCAATTAAATATATAAATTTTTTCTGAAGGAAAAATATTCAGTTTATCTTTTCTTTGTTTGTGTACCGATGACAAAATAGTAGGTTTTGGTAAAGCTGGAAAATCAACCGTTGTACCAAGGAAGACCTCATAAGACAAGGGCCGAGTAATATCCAAATTGTGAAGAAGGACCTTTTCAAGAAGGCTACAGCAGGGTATCGAGAGATTCGTGAGATTTTGGCCATCAATGTCTCCAGGAAGACTGTGTGATGAAGGCTGGTGGGAGGAGGGTATCTTCACACTAGCGCATCCGCACTCCAACAGAATGTGAAACATGGTGGAGGAATAGACTTAGGAGCGTGATTTCGGTAGAAGGAACTAAGCCAGTTATGCGCTTACAATGCAGAGTAAATGCAAAAGTAAGTGTACGGAGAAATGCTGTAACAGCATTCTTTTTCTACATCTGTGAGCCTTCCACCACACGGCCAACTCGATAAAGGCCTTGAACGACGATCACATCACTGTTATGAGCTGGCCTGGAAAGAGTCGGTAGATGAATTCCATTGAAAATGTTTAGAAGACATCATAGTAAAGCCTAAAGCGAGAATTCCGAAGACAGTTCAAGAATGAATGGAGCAAGATTACTGCGCAAAAGTCTCAACAGTTGATTTGTTATTCTGGTAGGAGATGCGAAAGCGTCATCTAGAATAAAGGCACCCGTACTAAATACTAGTTACTAAAAACTTGTAAAAATAGCTTCCATTGATGATTTAATCGTTATATTCCATTAAATTTAGTTTTAGCTTGGACACTTCACTTATTCTAGTAGATCGCTTATCTGCCGATAACTTTCGTTTTATTGATCCATAGTTGCAAAACCTTGACTCTTACGTAAGTTATACCTCAAGGTTATGAGGGTGGTAAATTAGTACGTCTCCAGTTAGCCATTTCTTACAAAGGGACCAGTGAGGAGTTCGAGGAGATAAAATAGGCAAGGTAAAGGAAGGCAAATGAAAAGGAGAGAAGGATCTTATTACCTTGAACTGACTGGTAGCTAATGACAGATATAAATAACATAATTGGAGAAGGAAAATTCGTATGATACATAGAATAGGTGTCTAGCGAATGGAGTTATAACAGGATTGGCCTCAATGTGTCGGTTTATGCCAGCGTCATCGGATGTAAATTATATCAATAAATTCATCTGTTGATTTAATAGAATATTCATTTGTGATGTAGTCACTCAATTCTAACGGAAAATTAGGTTCCTTGATATTGGAGTGACAGCAAGTGAAAATAAATACACAACCCAGGTATATACTAAACTAACGAATTCTGGGAATTGTCCCAATGGAGATGGTGAATGTACAGAAAGATATATAAAAAGTGTCATAAGAACATACATTAAACCCGCATACAAATGCTATTCATCATGGGCATTGTTCCATAACGAAGTTCAAAGAATAAAGCAAGGCCTTCATCAATAATGGTTTCTCCAACACTATCGTGGACAAAGAAACAAATACATTCCTGAAAAACTTACATGAAAATAACAATAATAAAAATGAAGACAATAAGAAACACCCAATAAATATCTTCTATATGAACCAAATGAGGTATCGTATAAAATCGACGAAAGAACAATCAAGAATACTTTACACCAAAATACAAAATGCACGAATCCAGAAGAAACACTACAAGTCACAATATACGAGGGGCAGTCAATAAGTTTTGCAATTCGGATATAAGGAAACGAGATATAGGAAAAGCGTTTTATTATTTTTCAATATAACTACCCTCGACTTCAATGCACTTGAGCCACTTGTCTCTGAGGCTTCGAATTCCCGACAACCAGAAATCTCCCGACTGCTGTTCAATCCACTCCTGGACGGCGAGCTGGACATCTTCATGGTCTTCAAACCGGCGTCCACGCAGTGCAGCCTTGAGCTGGCGAAATAAAAAGTAGTCGTAAGGGGCCAGATCTGGAAGGTAGAGGGGATAGTTGAGCTCCTTAAATCCACACTCGCGCAGGGCAGCTTGTGAAACTCTAGCCTTGTGGACTTTGACGACGTTGAAGTCGATCATGGGACGTGAGGTCTCTAGGGACCCAACGGGCAGAGACCTTGGTCATGGCCAAATTGTCGTGTATGATGTTGATAACACTTCCATGTGATATTCCAAGTTCTCGCTCGATTTTCGAGGATCATCCTCTCCACATGGGCCACATTGTCCTCGTTGGTCACGTCTGACGGGCGTCCTGGACGGGGGTCATCTTCAAGGGACTCACGATCATGGCGAAACTCTCTATTCCAGCGAACAATGGTTGCATAGGAAGGGGTGGTGTCGGTGTACACTGCAAACATGTGTTCCTGGATCTCTTTTGCATTCTTGCCTTCCTTGGTCAAAAATTTGATCACTGCGTGGTGCTTAACCTTCTCCATTGTTGAAAAATTTGTGACTGACGATCTGCGATCAGCTACTGCTTCTTAAATGGACGAGTCAGGAGCGTGCGGCTGCAGGTCCTTACTTGTCATAACTTGTCCTAAACCCCCACAAATAGCCATCCCCCTTCCTGTGTTTTGCCCTAACGATTCGCAAAACTGATTGACCTTCCCTCGTATTATAAAACCAAAAAAATAAGTAATCACCTCATTATCAACGACACAAGTACGAAAAAATATTGAAAACTTCCAATGTACTTTATGAATTCACCTGTCCGCATGAAGATTGCAAGCTTCATAATTCAAATAAATACATTGGAATGACAACCACATCTCTATCTCGTAGACTCTCCATGCATCTGCAAAACGGCGCCATCAAGAACCACTATATGCAACTTTGAATTCAACTAACAAGAGAAATTTTACTAAAAAACACCATTATCAAAAGGAGAAGTGACCGCACACGCCTTCATATCCTGGAAGCGATCCTAATCCAAGAAGAAAAACCGAAGATTAATGCCCAATTGACCGCCACCCAGAGAACCTTAAAACTATTTAAGGATTAACGGTTAATAATGACCGAAATCCCATTCCCAAATGTACCTTTTCTAACTACTTCCTGCCAACCACATTACCCCTTCTTTTCATTACCTAAATTATCTTTAGTATATAAATGTAATGCCTTTAAATGTGTAACCAGTGTAAAAACAAGCATGTTAAAGGGTTAAAATTCCTAGTTTTCATAAAATACTAATATCGAGGAAGGTCGACCCGCACGGGGCTGATTATAAAAAAAAAACAGACCCATCGCCCATACGAGATCACATGAAAGTATGCAAGTCTGAAATTAATGTGAAATTAATCACATCACGCGTGATTTTTTATAGATGTATTTTTAAAGGCCTAAGGAAATGAAAATTGGTGACACAACCCGGAAAAACAATTTCAATTTATAAAATAAGCCCGTGCCCCCTATTACTAAAACACTTGTTGTCTCTCACTGGATAAAAGCCTACATGTGCGACTATGGCACGATTGCAAAAGTTCACTTCTCAGAAAAAAAACTCGGAGAGTAAAGGACGACAAGACCGTCATATTTTGCTTCTTTATTTGGTTTTAATATTTCTTTCTTTATATTTACTGTATTTGTAATCTTTTTAGGTCTTCGTAGTATTTTAGCCGTATGTGGTTTTAGGGTTTTGCTGTATCTCATTTCTCCTGCTTTTGAATATTTTTCTGTCATTAATAGACTGTATTTCTTCTTCTGATGGAGATTTCTGATTATATATTCTAGGTGCGTTTCTTCGAATTTGCGTCAAATTTGTATTTCAGGTTTGTAAGGCATAGCAGATGTATTGGTTTGAGCTAAGTTCTTTGGGGAGCCCTCTTAATGTATTCATACCTGCCTTCGATACATTTGCGATAAATCGTGTTGCTCGCTTCGGAACGCGTTTGGCTTTTGAAGATCGTATTTTTCTCAATAAGTTTTTATTATTGGGTATCGAGTGCGAGGTATAGTTTCCGTTTAATTTCCCCAGAGAGCCCATTGAATTTGTAGAGAGTATATAGGAGATGGCTTTCTGTGCTTTACGTTATTTTTTGCTAGTGTGTGCGATTTATCCACTTATTGTTATCTTGAGGCCGAGTAAATAGACCTTTGGAAACAAGGAGTAACAAGGAGTAACAAGGAAAGTAAGTACCCTAGGAGACCTTACGGTCCATTCAAAGAGGGTACCTTTGGACTAGCAATTGAGCGGGCACATGGCTGCTCAATTGTTTTGCGTCCATAAACGGCCACTTTTCAAGACTTTGTCTAGTCTTGACTTGAACTGGTCAACAGATTCACTGTTGACAACTTCCACTGGAAGTGCGTTCCACTTACCGCAGATACTGTAGGTGAAAAAGTTTCCACACAGATTGCGGTTGTAACGCTTCAGTTCAAGTTTGAAGCCGTGATTGCGCGTTCTGTTCTCACTCAGTGTGAAAATATCCCGGTAGTCAACATTGTCGAACCCTCGAAGTATTTTGAAGACTTCGATGAGCTGACCACGCAGTCTACGGGTTTCCAGTGAGAACAGATCTAACTCCCTTAGTCTATCCTCATAACTTTTATGTCGGATAGAGGGAATCAGCTTGGTTGCCCTGGCTTGTACGCGTTCCAATCTCGCGATGTCCTTTCGCAATGAAGGACTCCAAAATTGTACGGCATACTCCAGGTGCGGTCGGACAAGTGAGTTGTACAGGCACAGTACAATCTCCTGGTTCCGATAACCAAACTGGCGCTTAATATAGCCTAGCATCCTTTGGGCCTTTTTCTCCGCCTCAATGCACTGTTTCGAGAACTTGAGGTCACTAGTGATTGTTACACCCAAGTCCTTCTCAGTGTCACTCGATTCAAGAGCAGTGCCCTTAAGGATATACTGAGATTGGGGGTTTCTGTGGCCGATATGCATCACTTTGCATTTGCCCACGTTAAAAGGCATTTGCCACGTGTCCGACCACTCCCCAATCTTCCCAAGATCTTCCTGCAGGCGGGCAGTATTTCCATCCTTTGCAACGTTCATACCAAGCTTGGTATCGTCGGCAAATTTGGAAATCTTGGCAACCATGTCACCGTCCATGTCGTTGACGTAGATGATAAATAGTAGTGGTCCCAGGACAGAACCTTGAGGCACCCCGCTAGTAACGGGCACCCACTCAGAAGACTGTCCATTTACCACCACCCGTTGCCGTCTGCCACTTAGCCAGTTCTCGATCCAGCCGGCTACCTTTCCGTCTATGCCAAGCGCTCGCACTTTCCGGAGAAGGCGGCGGTGTGGTACCTTATCAAAGGCTTTCTGAAAGTCTAGGTACACGTATGATTATTCCTCGTCCAATGGTTATATGTCGGCGTTTCCTTCTGTTATTAGAACTTGTTTTTGCGTTTGAATTTTGTTCTGTTTTTGTAGTTATTGATGTTTAATGATCTGTCTTGCAAATCTTGAGGCAATGGTTCTCGGTTTTCTGTAATCACTTACGATCACCTGAGAGATGTCATCTTAACGTTGTCAGTAGATTCTGTATTCATATGGGTGGCTGTGAAAAATATTTTCCATGTAGAATGTGTAAATATAGTGACTAAGCCCCCCCACCCACCTGTTCCCGCTTGAGGAACACCAGATTCCTGTTCAAATGACTCTCCTGCTGAGTTATTTAGTCTAATTATAGCTTTCCTTCTCCCAAGATAATTCCACAGCGAAGTCACGTGCCCTACATTCATTCTGTTGCCTCTAGTAATATCTTTCACGATCTTTATTATTTGTATAGTTAGTGCTTTTTCCTTTACACATCATCCCCCTGAACCCCTCTTTTATGCATTTCAAAGATTATTTTTTTTCAAAGCAGTTGAAGTTGTCATTCAGAAATTATTCGAAGAGTTTCCCGATAAACTACAGTAACTAAATGTCACAGTAGCTCTCCAGTTGTTGTTTTGGATAGGGGTTGCCGGGCTTTATGAAGATTATCTTTGCTTTGGAAATCTTTACAACTCTTTTCTTTAAATTTCAAAAAAAATATTAGATGTCATTTAATTATCATACTCGTTGTTGAGGCCTTCTTTTCGAAGAATTTTAAGTCCTTTAGTAATTATTGGTGTAAATGGGTGTCTTAATGCCTTCGTATACAACCAATTTTATCAATGTTTTAATTGGTCAAAACTCCAATCTTTCGTACTTCCATTTATTGCAATACATTTTGCTCAGGTTATGCCTCGTAATGTCAGTTATCTTTTGGTGTGGTAGACAATAGATTTTCTCCACTATTCTGATTGGTTGGTTTATTATAACTTTCTCAGCTATTTTTTTATCTTTTTAATGTTATTTTTTGTAATATTGATTCTTTAATATTATCTACTTGACTGTTTATTTTTTCCTCAACTTATTTTTTCGAATTCTCTATCCTGTATCCCCTGAGTTCTTTATGTACATTCCAGTCTGATTTGTTTCGGAGGTTTTCTTTGAGGTAATTTAATATGGATGTAGAAAATGGAAACTGCAAAGGGTGTCCTGAGCTTATGAGCAAATATTAAAAATAGCCAAAGCTCTCCGTCAAAACCAGTGTATTTTTGTGTAAGCTTCTTTAAGGAATTAACACAATCATGAGCAAAGAATTTAATGTGAATATATAAAACCAAATGCAATATTGCTGAGAAATTAGGCAAATTAATGTTGTTTGACAATTTTACTGTCAAGAAATACATAGGTTTTCCAACGTAAATATATAGATAAATTGTATATTGAAAAATATGCAAGTTTAGAAAACTTATATGAAGTAATTGTAAAAATACTATTGAGGGAAGTTAGATCAAACATGATTTTAAGTAAGAACGGTTCTAAAATTCCTAGATAAAGGAATTTTTTCTTTGATTAATTTTGAACATTCTGTTGTCTACTGATGAAGTCAAAGTTCGATGCAATCAACATTATTTGAAACAACTTGGATGGATTCTCAAAGGTGGTTTTTGTTATTAAACTGCTCGTCGTCTTCGTAAACGTCTCTCTTCACGATGCTTAAAAGGTTTTTGTTAGATTTAGGTTGCAACATTTGGGAAACCAAACCATGCTTGTGTGTCCCACAAATATTTTCGATTTTAACAGATGCTTAGAAAACTTAGAGGCATGATTAAGAGAATTATTCTGTCTGAATAAAAGTGACTTTGTCATCTTCACTGGCTGTCCCTTGAATCAGGATCAAAAGTTGTTCCCTAGGTACTTGCAGTACACGTTGGAAACTCTTTGACGTTATCATTCACATTGAAAAGTCATACTAGCTTGTTTCCATTAACTATAACTAAAATCACCCCTCCTCCTCTTTTTTGTTGTTGTTTGGTAAACTGTTTCCCCTAACGTCCATTGACAACCCAGCAATTTAAATCTACTTTATCTCCAGGTTTCACCTCCCCAAGCCTTGAAATGCTCACATCCGATCTGTGCCCTTCGATTAGCTATTGATCCCCTTCCCCGAGACTTGTTTTGCACGAATGTAATTAGATAATACTCCATCCCTATTGCCTTCTCTATTACTATCGTCTACTGCCTCACTTGTTCTAATCTGCAGTCATCCTAAGATTGCATTTAAAAAAACACATAAGCAAAATGCATCGGTAGCTCTCCAAATCGTATTTGTATGTGATGACCAAACTATATGGGAAGGTACAGAACTATACTATCCTTAAAATTACGCATTACATAGTCCAATCAATTTAACATCTTTTCTTAAACCACTCATACACTTTCAAATTACCCAAACTGCCAACCAACGTCTCTTAGAGGTTAACCTACTATCCATATCTTGGTTTCGAAGATGTAGAACTAAGAACTTTGGAACTCGAAACTTAGTTAATATGGTTCCTACACGCCTACCCCTCCTAACTTAAAAAGCCTGCTTGTTAACCTCCCATATCCCTGAAAAATACAGAGTTTCTATCGCCGGCTGGAAAACGTTTGAGCTGCAGGCTAAGTCTTGTGGTAACCTACGAATATACAAGGATCCTCCAACATTCATTTACCTATTTAAAGGCAGAAATACCTTGTGCCCAAAGTTGAGCGTACGTTTTTAGAACTTGAGTCACCCTGATCAACGCAATAAACCCAAAATGAATTATAGTGGCATGCTTGTGGATTGACTTGTAGTCAACAGGTATTTGCTGGCACACTGTTATCAGGTGTTTTCCGTGGAAATTGCTCTCCCGTGTTAAATGCAATGGATATTTTCTGTCGGTCACAGTTTGTTTAGGCATTGAGGTTCCTAGAATCAGCGCAGGGATCATAATTAACCTGAAGAGTTAGGGACGAAATTCAGAGGCACCTCGAATTCCCTCTTGGAAGGCCGAATAATGCCTGTACGCATAATTTCTTCAAACTCTTTGTTCTACGCTGCGAGTTTGTGTGAGGGAAGCCTTTGCCCGCAGAAATAAGCAGGAAGAGCTTGTGTTAATTGGTATGAGTTGTTGCATTCGATTATCTTTCGCCCCTTAAAGTCAACCAGTAGGTAAAAATGGTTTGGAAAAATAGCCCCAACGATTGCGTGCGAAAACTTTGCCTCGATAAAATTACAGAAAAATGAGCGTCATAGCCCGAGACGTAGTTAGTGGCACTTTATTTCTGCACTAAGTTGGGATCGAGGTACTGTTTGTAGCCTTTAATTTAAGAGACAGCTGGTCTATTTTGTTCAGAAAATCGCATAGGTAGCACACAAACCGCTATCCAGAATCCACTAGAAAACAGGTCTTGGTGAATGCATCAACTAGTAAAAGAAAGCATACTTTGATTTCGGTCGCTACACCCGCCATTAAGCGAAAAGATGTGTTTATTTTCTCCAAAACGAAGAGGAAAAAACGCTTCTGAGAGCCTTTTCTTTAGAGCTGTCAAGGAGTTAAGATAAAAGCATTACCTTGGGGCGCGTCCATCCGGCTTGACCTGGATGCGAGTAGCTTCAAGAATTTATCTGAGAAGAGGTTTTAAGTCACGACTACAAGCGTCAATCTCCCCTTGCAGGAGTGAGAGTTTATGTAGGAAGCGCTGGGAAAAACAATTTTAATACCTGTTCATAAGGTGTGTTGGAACAGAGGGTGTCCAACACCTCCCTCCTCTTGGGTTGGAAGCGATAAAAAATAGCTTCCGGAAGAGATCATCGCTGATAAAGCTTTCAGAGCGTAATCGAGAGATTTCATTGGATTGATAGGCTCCGTAGTTCTCCTACCAGGCAAGCATCTTTTGCCATAATAGCTGCTGAAAGCGTTGATGCTGACGTCAGAAGGAGGTTGTGCACTCTAATAACTTTTGTTTGAGTGCCTATCATGCAATATTATTATTATTACACAAGATGAGACAGCTAGAAAGGGAAGAGTGCAAGCACTATAGATTGCAATTAACAATCCCCGAACACCTGCAACGTCGAAGAGATAACGGTGGTAAGAAGAAAAGGAAGTGGGATAGAAGAACAAACTGGGAAAAGATAGGTAAAGAAAAACCTCAAGGCTTCCAGTCATCTATGGATTCAGTTAAATTAAATTGAGTAATAAAATTAAATACAAAATTTGAAAAACAGTATATAGCAACATTCAAACAAAACAAGATATACTGTATATAGAATATTCAAACAAGAAAAAACATAACAAATAACAAAGTAACAGGATAATGGCTCATGATGAAACACAAGATCCTATTAGCATCTACACTATTCGATGCACAAGTCTCTTCGTCCAAGGAATTCCAAAGATGGACAATACTTGGCAGAAAGCAACGCTGAAATTGGCTTGTACGGCATCTGATAGACTGAAAACAAAGAGGATCCCGGGCCAACGCATGACGAGTGTTTCTTCTTGCTACAAAGCAATTTGGCAAGGAAATACACAGCGAGTGATGTGGATTGGATTGTATCTTATAGAACATGCACACATTGCTGATCTTCCGGAGATATGCAAGGCTCCATTGGACATTACCGCCACAAAGAAAGCTGGCAGTATAAGAGACTGTTAATAAGATGCAAGTGTGAGGTAACAGCAGACGACCAGACAGGGGCACAATATTCCAAAGCTAGAACGATAAAGCTTCGGAAGCAAGTAGCGGACACGGATGCATTATTGAAGGTGGCACAGGTCTTTCTCATGATTCCCAATTTCTGCCAAGCAGTAGTCACAAGAGATCTGATGTGAAACTCAAAAGTTAATTTGGAATCAAATTTAAAGCCTAAAATGTCCAGTTCGTCTACATCGTTCAATGCTAAACCATCAACATGGAGAGATTCATGTTGAGGAAAAGGGCTACGAGATCGTGAGATACACAAATATTGGAGCAGAGTTAAGTGCAATCCTTGATTGGGGAGGCAGCGTGTTAAAATGGAAAAAAATATCGTGTACACGTATTTTTCCTTATTGGTTTCGCACTGTGTTATCTATAACTAGCGTTCGAATATAGGTACAGGGGTAGGACTATAGAAAAACTTTCATTTGAAAGGTAGTAAAATGTATTTAAATATGTTAATCTCCAGGGATTTAAGATTTTCGAAACAATACACTGTAAAGTCGCAAAAGACTAATCATGTTCTAGGAAACATAACTAGAGATTTTGTGTTTAAATCGAAAGAATTATCATTTTCTTATAAAAAGCGCTTGTAAGACCTCATTTGAACTATGCGGTACATTTCTGGTATAAAAAAATGAAAAAAAAACATTGTAATATTGGAACACGCCCAGTGCACAAATCAATTCCTGAACTTAGAAAGAGATCGTAAGAAGAAAGACTAAGGAATCTCAATTTACTTTCACTGAAATATCGTTATCTCCTCAGTTAACCTTTTGTAGTCTTTAAAATACTAAACGACTTTACCAATATAAATTGTGACAATATTTGAGCTAGCTAGCCAAGCTGAAACAATAAGTAATGGCTTCACACTAGTAAACAAAAGAACTAACACTGTTATAGCAGAAAATATTTTTCTTATAAAATAACAAAATATTCAAATAACTTGCCTAGAAATGTCGAGTGGAGCTTATGGTATTCGTTGCTGGGTAATTCTGTAATTATAAAGGAACTGAATTTTTCTAAGAAAACTCGAACACTTTGAGTATCGGCAACATGCAAATCAATACAAGATGATTAGATGCATCTTCAAGTTTTCTTAGTAATAGTCTGTACTAAGCGAGAAGTTTTCGAACCTATGTAGAGGAAATAACATTATTACTCTCAATATCTTATATGACTATGGTATTTATAATGGTTCTAGCTGCAACGTCATCAAGGAAATCCGTAGAATACTCAACTTTGCTATCTGGCCAAGCTACCGTCGCCTCTTCATCGGACATCTTCCGGATAATTAAGGCGTTTGATGCCTCACAATTAAATCCCTAATTAAGTCAATTTATGTTTACTCATCATTCTGCATTAATAAAAAACAGAAAATCTATTACCCTTGACGACCGGAATCTTTAATTGAGTCCCTTCGGAGCTATTCGCTCAATAAGCTGGAAGGGAACAGGCCTAATCCAGTGTTTTTTTTGTGAGGTCTCTATCTTCATTCGCAAGAAAATCTTTCATTATGAAGAGCAGCAGAGCTTCCCATTTTCAATTTCAGATTCGCTGTGAGTAGAACTACTTCCTGATTTATATGCATAAGTTATAGCTCCAGGAGACGACGGCTGATACAACACCACTAGGTCAAAGAAGTCAGTCCGAATTTGGGCTACAAGAAAAGTAGGAGTGGAGATCTCGCAGTCTAATTTCTGATGAATTCTCAGGGAGTTTAGCAGATCACAAACAAAGTAGCGACTTGATTCCTGAAATTAGGTAAACCTAATGAAACACAAATAGGATAAAGCAATACAAGATATAAAAAGTCCACAATAACATTATGTCACGAGTCTTTTGAGTTATTCAAGAACATGACCTTTAAGAAAAGTGTAAGGTAACAGTCAGGCTAAGTTTGGTTTGTTATGATTAGCTTAGGTTAATTGAATTATGTTGCATTAGATATATTTGAATTGGCAAATATTCGCTTTTGTCACGATATGTTCACTACGTTTCGAGACTTTAATATTTCTCCCATTGAGTGCATACCTTCTGCCCTCCTTCGTGCGAAAAAGTAGATAGTTTTGGTTTCACGAACCAGAACTGCCCTTATTGTATCATGCTACCTTTATTAAAAATGAGATCTTGTAGCAATTTAATTAAAATGTATGAGTTTCTACCATATTCGATGGGTTTTTAGCGACAAAAGCTTCTCAAATAGTCCAAAACTCCAATCCCTTGCACTTATAATGGCAAGCAATACTATTTTGCTTGCTGCTCGTTGACTATTCTTGTAATACTATGGAACTATCGCTTTTTATTTCCTGTTTCATGTTTAATGCAAATATCTAAAACATTTTTGACTGTTCGAGATTTTGGCTTTGGGCGTTTTCTATTATATTCTATTATAAATTTATTCTTCCTAATGATTGATTTATATTTGTTTTCAAAGTTACAAGAAATGTAAAAAAATTCATGAATTTCTTTACCTCAATAATTTTTCGATGTTTTTATATAATTTGTTCTCATAACCATCTAGTGCACCTGTTATTACCTTGTTTAACACAAACGATGTTTTTTTTCATCTTATATGTTTAACACAATAAGTCAAGGACATTAAAGTTTTGCTACTGCAGAGCTCAATTCGACAGATCAGTAAATTCAGATCACATTCTCTGCCATCTGTCGCCATAATTTTTTGCGTGTCAGATAACTTAGCGAAATATATTTTCTAACCTGTCATCAAGACCGTTTATAATAATTATATAAATAAGACTAGACAAGATAAATCTCAACAAACTCCTATTTAGGTCACCCTTCTATTCAACCTTACGTTTTTTTTGTATTTCAAATTCCTGATATTCATTTATTCATTAAATATAAAATTTGCTTTGTTTTTAAAAGAATTATTTAATAAAGTCCTTGATTCTATAAAGCAGGAATATAGCATATCCAGGGTTTTATTAAAAAGTATGAATTACTTTTCTGGAGGACAGATCAGTTTTGACTTGCGAAAGAAGACGGACAAATTGCAATCTCTTGAAATCTTGGTTCGAAGCGATTGCTGAAAATTAAGTGGTTTGTTAAAGTTTTGTCCCACTGGGATTTTATTGGGTTGCCACACTGTCGTAATACAACCACTCTATGCCATACACTACTCCTATATTATGTGTGTGTGGAGGGGGGAGGGGGTGACTTAATCGTCTACTGCAACGCGAACCGTTTAAGGACTATTCGCAGGGATTAACGACAGACACGGAGGTCACACTTGAGGCGTTGAGTTTCAAATCTCTAATAATCAAACAGAGTGCATAAATTGTTGGCCAGATTTACTTGAATAGGCCGAGAGTATCGTTCAAGGCTAGTTAAAGATGAAATAACAAAAATATAATTATATTTACACAGATCAAAACAAAAATAATAATAGACAAAGTGGAATTATTTAAATTGAGATAGTCTCTTGATGATTATTATGAGAAGAGATTTTGAAATGGAATTAATTGATTAATGTAACTAGGCTCAGACCAAAAGGGGGAACTTGACGATACTAATAATGGAGGGGGGTTCAGTCTTACGGTTCGACGACTTGGAGGAAGGTCCTTCTTGCGATGAGGCGAGTGTGGAACGATCCGATGAGGCAAGTTGGGCACGATCCGAATGAGGCAGGTGGGGCCCGATCAGAAGGAGCCAGGTGGGGCACAATCTGAATGAGGCAGGTGGGACATAATCCGAACCAACCTTCCGATGAAGATATCCAAACTTCAAAGATTACGTTTGACGGGAAATGTGGGAATTCTCGTAATTTCCCTGAAAGAGGAATCTTCTTTTTCTCAAAGGTAATCGATGAAGATTTTCTTCGGTTCAATTAAACGAAGGGAGACTGTTGCGCAAATTCAAAGGATTAAAGTTCACAGAAACTACCAATTGACTTGGGTAGAATCACGGCTGAAGAAGTCTGCTGTCTGACGAACACTCACGGGACGAGACAATAAGGACGGCCTTGAGGTGCGGGCTTGACTCGACTAATAATAGAAAAACCTGAGTATTTGTATGCCCGATTCCGGAGGGGAAAGAGGAGTTTGGAGAAAGGAGTCACGAGCTCCACATATCTTAATATGAAGGCGAAGTCGATTCATCATTTAGCAGCAAGGGGCGACACATAGCGGCTCTTTCACACTTTGTCACCGGGGTGGGAGAAAAGGGAAGCTTGGGACGAGTTCGCAGGATTGGGAATTATCTTCTCAACGTGCTCAGGAGTCAAAATTGTAGAATGTTCGAACAGAAAATGACTTTGTCCATGGCGGGATACCATAGCACGTGGTATCCAATAAATGGGGAGGGGGGGAGGGGCAGAGGTTGTTCTTTTGCACACACGTTCTCCGATCTTTTGTTTTTCGGCACTAATGCAGTTTCTTAAGCTGATTCAAATATGTATTAATTCTTTTTGAGGAATCATTAAGTTAGATTAGATAAAGTAAAGATGGGTTAGTTTTAGTGAACATTCTCCTATCTTTCTTTTAAATTTGACCAATAATGCAGTTTCTTCTAAATATGTCTTATCTTCGAGGAATTATTAATATACAAAAAAATCTGAGGAGGTGAACCAAAGCCCAGATACCCCAAATCCTTTGGTTCAAGAAATCTGGATTTCTCGAATTTGCGAAATTTCGTATTCCGTAGAAAATGCATAAATACAGACATATTCACATAGATTTTTCGCTAAATTTTAAAGTTTAAACATTAATATAGTAGATTAAAATAATATCTTTGAAATTTTTTTTTAAATAAAAGTTATAAATATTATTTCTGTCATAATAAGATATCCCAACTTTGACTAATCTCGCCTAACTTTTAAACTAATAATTTATCCACAATATCAAATACATATTTGGAATCAACATAAGAAACTCTATTAAGGGTGACATTTAGACAAAAAGCTCGAAAAACGTACACAAACAGCATCACGAACCTCTTGCATACACTTCTAGCAGACACAATATCAATCTTTTCTCTCTCATGCACTACTTCACACAATCGATAGATCCTTCGCGCTTTCTTCCACCAACCCTTCTCAACTCCCGTCACTCTAGTACAATTCCTTGAAAATCTATTCATTCCTCTTACATACTATGCCCATAACACAATAAGTAATCTCACTTACAAATTCGTTCGTTCACACCATTCTTCAGACTATACCCAACTCTTACACAGTCTTTCCTCACTTTATCTACCTTTTGCACCCTAAATTATCCATTTTTACTGCTCTCACTTTAGTCTCACTCACATACGCCAATGTTGGCACTATCATACTCTCATGCAGTTTTCTGTTACATTGCATAATCAACCGCCAGACATTCAGTGATGCTCTGATCGCCCCCTGAGACTTTCATACATTTAAAAATCCTTTGCCCGCAATCTGCTTCTTCAGTACCACTATTATTCAAGGAACCTTCTAGATATCTAAACCTCCTACTTGTTCTAGGGTAACACCACGTACCCTAATATCACAACCCACCCCGAATACCATTACCGTAGTCTTATATGCATTCGCTGCATATAAATTAAATTTGGCAAATGTTCAGCTCCGGGTTCACCATATGGTGCCAATTGAAGTAAAAACATGATGTGTGAAATTTGGTTTCATTTGAAAATATTTAGGGGTTGCACATCGACCTCAAAATTATATTCTATTGGATAAATTTCCCTAGGCTTCGAGTCCCCCTCCCACTCAGGGAGTATTAGCTGCTCATAGGTGTCACTCTTTATGTCAGGGTATTGGTGTCGATGTAACTGGACAACCTGCAGCAGGTATTGCATTTGATCTTCGTCTCTCGTTATTTTACCTCAGTACTCCTGGATCAATGAAAACCCACGTTTAGCTACATCATTTGTCACATTTATGGCCTAGGGTGATTTCCTGTACTCTCTTGCAGTCCAGGTTGTCCATAAAGGTAGGTGTGTTCAGCTGCAGGCTGTTGGACTTGATTCCCAGCTTCTTGAAGACTTCCAGTGTTCTTACCGAAATAAAATCAGGGACCTGGGATGTATCAATGCTGTTTACAGGAAGTATGACTCATTTTGCAGAGTCCTGTACTTCTGGCCGCACTCTCATTGCCTTTACCATACTTGCTTTCATCTCGATAGACACATGAAGACCATACAAGGCGAACAGAGCCAATTCTTCAGAGAGATACCAGAGATGTTTTGAGAATTTAGCAAGCGTAGCCTTTCGTGAATATTTTGGTATTCTTTCAGGCTTTTAAGGAGCTGAAGATCCATCCTTGCTGCATGGAGGGTGGGGGTAGTTTCTGTCCATTGTTTCAAGTAGATCCATACTGTGAAGATGCACATTGATCGTAGGACCTTCTATTCTCTTCCCCTCAACTAGAACTGCTTGCGGAACAACCAAACTTTCACAGAATATACCGCCTTAGACATCCACCGTACATGATGCATTGGACCTAGGGCCAGGAAGTGAATCCCGCGTGGTGGAACCCCTCCGATGAAAATTATTGAGAGCTCAATGAATTCACGGTAGTCATCACACAGATCCTTTCTATCGCTCAACAGATTCACTGCCCATTTTAGAATATCCTGTGCAATGTCGTTGATTACCACAGTAACTTGTTCCTCATCAATGTCTGTGCTGAAGGAATTGTAATCGATTTGCGGCCAATATCCTTTGACTTTTTTGAAAAGTGTGACGGGATCCTCACTCGTCCCCAATGTGGAGTGAAAAGCCGCTCCTGCAACGATTTCGTGTATGTGGTGACGGCATGCCAAATAGAGAAGGTCTCTCTCAATTTGTTGCTCTATGAGTACGCAGGCTCCTGTTTTGCGTCCAGTGTTAGAGGTAGTTGTGTCGAACGACATCAGTCTTCGTATGCTCTGAGCCATTATCAATTGGAAGTTTGTCTATTTGTAGTAGTTAGCTAACCCCATTTCCTGTAACAATGACTGGGATACGGTTGACCTGTCCATTTGTTCACATCAAGTCTGGCATCAACTTTCTTTCTCACTGGATTACAAGAAGCACATCTACAGATATGGATTACTTAAGTTGCATAGAAAGTTTTGCCTGTGAAAGTGGCGCTGCCTTGTGATTGTAGACCGATTGATGTTGAGTTGCCTTGTTTTTTCTTCGAGGCTTTTAGCCAGCACGGTAGCAACCATAGTGACTTTCATGTCAGTCAGTCTAGTTCTATAGAAAGCTGCTACAACTTCAGATATGATCACATTTTTCTTGTTCTCCGTGTTCGTTTTGGTAAGCTAGTCCCTCACAGGCTCCTTGGGATTCTTCCGAGTGGGCTCCACACTAGTGGAGTTGTCTTCGCTGCTACTAGTGGACGACTCTAGAACTACCTTGGCTAAGGAAATCGAGGCTTCCAATTATGCGTGTTTCTTTCGCTGTGACTCCTCGGCTTATCTTGCTTTAATACGCTTTTCTTGAGCGGCTAATCATTTATCAACAGAACCCATGTGCCCCCTCCTTCCAGGTTCTCTTTGAGCTTTAAAAAATTCCCGATCCTCCTTAATTCCTATCTTTTCCATTGCGATATGGTGAGCTACATCAAACAGGTACTTTATCCCCTCTAAAAACTGCTTTTCCTTGCAGATGTGTGGATCTGATTGTCTAGTTCGCTCTTTTTTCAGTGCTTGATATTTTTTGCACAGGTTTTCGAGTCTCTCAATGATGCTGTCCTTTCGGATTGTGGGAATTCTAGCTTTATCCCTAAACTCCCCAATCGCAGTGGAAACGAGAGTCGATCACTGTCAAAGTGGAAGGGGATGGTCCATGAGGTGGTGGAGTAAGAGTGATAAAACATCTGCCCCCGAAAGTAGTCGTAATTCAGTTATCCCAGATTTTGCTCTCACGAGGAAGAAATTAGTTCGGGAAGATATTTTGTTCTAGAAAAAGCAAAATAAATTGTATAACCAAGCTTTAACTACATACTTTCATTTCATTGCGCTTTAACCCTTTGTATACCATAATTTGAATGTCTATTATTTTCTATTCCTGTTTTTTTTTTTTTCATTTAATTGTTGCACTAGCAATATTCTCCAATAATAACACGTTTCAAACACGCTTAAATGAAAAAAAACTTATGTAATCTTACAAACACTGATATACATGAACAAACATATAAAATAGCCAAATGTAATAAGAGAAAAATTTACATGAACCACCTGTTTCAGTGTCACTGATGTAACTGTCACCACATAAGCTGATGTAAACAACACTGTGCATGCATCAGTTGCTACATGTCGCCCTTATATCACCGAAAGGTTGTGACTAGAGACACCGACATCGTTCATACATGGATTTTACTGTTCGCTATCATCATCATCACTAACTCTATAATTTAAGAAGGGGATTTTTTTGACTATTTGAATAATAATTTGTTCTTAGTTTGGTTATGACTTATGTTTTTTATCCAAATTATTCTAATAATTCTTTTATAATATCAAAAAACAAAATAACGTTCATAAAATTTATAAAAAATTAACCATAGCTGCTTTTTTTTAGATTTTAAATTTTAATCTTAGTAGTGAAGCGCAAGCTCCCCCCGTAAGGGGGTGGCAAAGCCATTGTCTGGTTTAAATATAATGCAAAATTGAACTGGTAACGATAGTTACTGTCAGTAGAAAAATGGTTTAGGGTGTATACCAAAAATGTGAAAACTTCATCTTCGATGCGGAACCCCTAATTAATTTTAAAATGAAACCAAATTTCACACATGATGTTTTACTTCCGATTTTAAGGACCACTTTATGGTACACCCGGTAGAGTGTTAACCTTGGCATCTAGAGGAGCGGAATGCCTTTCTGACCCCAGGTCACCCAACAGTATCGAAATAGATTGAGACCCCTTGAGCTTTACCTCTTCAATATATATTCCTTTTTTCTTTATTTCGTCACTTATCCACGAACTACTTATCACTAATTTTCTTGGTTAGTGGCTATTTTTTTTCTTGCTAGTCATTGACTAGTTTCCATCCATACATCCCATGATGGGTCAGGGATAGGGAAAAAATGACTCCCTCCATCTTGAATCTATCTGCGGAAAGTGTTTTTTAGAATACCTGAATTCTTCCCTCTCTCTCCCTTTTATACTACCCAAGCTTTATTGTCTATGTCTATACTTCTATAGTAAAGACCAGATGATGCGCCAAGACGCAGGATGTTTGACCATCAGGTAGTAAAACGTGGTACTAAATGGTTCTTCGCCGGTTCATTCGGTTCCTTATTCACCTGCTCTGTACCGAGTTCCTGCGGTAGGCGTTTACCGTTTGCATCCCTGTTCAACAGGGGTCCCTATTCCCGATGATGAAGATCTCAGATCTAAGATATCAAGGTGACGAAGGAGACGAAAATAGGGTTACGGCCCATTTTGAAAGGGACTCCCTTTGACCATTCTTCATACTAATGGCTTCGCTTTTACCTAATATAATCTCTGTCAGCCGCCGCCCTAAAAGCTCTACTCTGTTTCAGGGTGTTTCTTCGTCAACTATAATACACGGAAATGCGACTTAATCATACCTACTTCCATCTGTGAGCCGTACCAAAGATGGCCTCATCATTCTTTTTTTGAGGTCTCCGCCCACAGGAAACCGGGAAGAGTTTGTGAATGCCTTCAAGAGGACACTGAAAGACAAACACTTCTTGGGCCTATACACCAGACTGGTGACTGAAATTGTGGCCAGCGCACTGGTCCCCTGGTTAATACCGTTTGGTGCCGGCTAAACAACATCCAGTACATTTGGATTTCCTGGAGTAGTACCAGCCTTGGCCGTTCCCTCCAAGAAATCCAACAGCTTAAGATTCAAAATCTCACCCCGACGCTCCAAGGGAAGATATTTACATGGAGATCCCACGATGTGAGCGGATGTACACCAGAAATAAGAAAGTTGTCACCGCGCCAGGAAGCAGAACACTCCTTGTTGGAGAATAGAGGTCACGTTGGGTGCTGCTAGCAGTCCCGATACTGCTCCTAAGAAAGGCGCTGTTGTGGGCAGTGCCTCTCCCCCAATCAAAAGTAACTAAAAACGAAACAAGGGCTGTAATTTTCCAAGGAGGTGTGCGAATACGGAGGGCTCTTTTGTTATCTCGCTCAAAGACCTGGTCGTTACAGGTCCCTGTGGCCTCGTAAGACACTGAGAGAGAAAAAAGGCGAAGATTCCGCTCTCCCACCAAAAATGAAAGATAAAAAGGAAACAAATTTGGATGCTCAGAGACCACAATATTGCTCATCAAGAGGCTGACGGGTGTCTTCGAGCTTGCTGGCTTCAAACAATTATTGATCACTCGCGTGACTGATGGAACAAAGTTGTTCGGATAAATGCTTCAATAACACAAAGATCTAACTGCTTTTGTTGTTAAGGAATATAGGGTATGCTATTTCTCGGATTATGGCCCGTTTTTTCGTTAAGTGTCAAGCCTCCTCCATACAATTTAAATTAAGATTTTATGAAGGTCCGATTGGGCTTCTGGTACCTAAGCGTACCTTATTATGGTTAATCGTTTTTGAAAGTTAGTAAGAGTTTTTTTATCCTTTAGATAATTACAATAAAATGTAATTAATAAATTTGCTTTCCAGCGGTTGTGCTCCCATATATGGCAGTCATGCGAGACCGCTAAAAATGAAAACAAATTTTGACTCCACTTTTCGCCCTCTATTCACACATACACTGCCAAAGGCCTCGAACGAAATATCAAAATCCCTATCATACTCATCCACTAACACTAGTTCATCATCATAGGTATATTTAGTCAGACCCATCCCTCACAATTCACCAACACTATCCCACCCATTTCCTTCCTTTACTTTCTTACTTCTCTCAGTAATGCACCCATATTGTATAACCTTGCATATTGCATCCATACATTTGAACTTTACGTATGAGACCATGATCTTAGAACCTGACAAATTGCTTTCATATCTTATAACCTACCACATTGCACTCATATCCTACATATAATTTACAGGAGCTGCCAAGTGTAGGCCATGAATGGTCTTTTGCAGTCTCCTTCTTTTCTTATGTTCTTATGTTCTTATATAATAACCTGCCATAATTATATATATATATATATATATATATATATATATATATATATATATCAGAAGCTGCCATATTGCTCGATATCGTAGAATATCCCTATCTAAGAACCTGTCACATTGCACCCATATTATCTAATCTGCCATAACGTATCTATATATCACAAGCTGCCATGCATGTTTCGCGTCATCTTATAATATATCGTACTGCACCCCTATTTTAGAACCTTCTATTACGCATCCCTATTTACACGATTAAAAGCCTTCTCAAAATCTAAAACATTGCAGAAATTTTACATTTTGTATCCTCATTTTCAGCAATTTGTTTCGGTGCAAATACTTTATCCACACACCTTCTATTCCCTCTAAACATCCTATCAATCCGTTCGTCCTCCTATGCGCCCAAACACAATTTGTTTCTATATTTTGCTTACAACCCTCAACAAACTTTTCCTCCTATAGCTCTTACATTCATCCATTTTTCCTTTCACCCTCGTATAACGGTACGATCACAACATTCATTTAGTCCTAAGGCATCTATCACTTGCCCATCCCCTCCAATACTATGATACGATACAGAGTATAAACCACGAATGACAGTTGCTTGGATGATTGATTAAATAATGTTTACCGTTAAAGCAATAGAAGTTGAAACTTGATTGAAGGGAGGTTTGAACAGAATTTCGACAGGATAATACCACTGAAAGACCAGACGAAACGCTTTGTTTGCCTGTCTCGATTCCAAGTAATCGCTCTGACATGAGAATTTATAGAGTTCAAAGGTTATAAACTCGAGGGTAGCCGGGAGGTAATGAGATTAGCTCCAGCATCCAAAAGCTCTTAACCTCTTCCGCCATGGCGCGCTGTATCTTGTAATTTGACAAAGCTTTTAACGAGATCGGTAATGCTCTTGTTCATTTCAATCTTCCCAATAGTCTTAGACAGTGCTAGGAGCAGTTAGCCTAATTGCTAATTTGCTAAATTTTGCTCATTTTATTGTCCTCTATAATTTTAGCAATTTTTTATATTTTATAGTGTTGGCAGTTTTGAGGTGGTTTTAGAGTAATTAAACGTTTTTCTCTAATTTATAATAATAAAATAATAACGTTCACGGTTTAGCGTTAACTTCTGTTAGATTTTTAGAAAATTAACGGATTAAGTTTGCATACCTCTGATCTTAGATTTTAGAAACTAGAATCAAAATAAACTGTAGAATCCATAGGAAATATTTTTCATTTTTTTATTATTAAGATTTTTATGATTTAGCTTCTCTTAGAAATTTAGCAATCAAACCCAACTCCGAAGAGGGAGGTCAAGCCTGCAATTGTGAATTACTTTACTCATTGTACAAAGTCATTTCCTTAATATATTCTCTATTATTTTCTCTCTGTCTGACTTCCTCCATCTTGTTAATTCTGCAGATGAACAACTCCAAAGTTAAAAAAAATACTTTCAATCAATTCTATAGGCCTATCTAAGTTGTCCGTTGCTATTTATTCGGCACTCAAAGTGATATATTCCGAGTTATTAGTAATCTTAAGTAGTTTTTTTCGAGGTATAAAGCTATTATTTGCCGCTGCTATGACGTCATAAAGGGAAAAATATTCATTGCACCGATTCAAGAAATACAGATTCTCAACGATAATGGTAATTTAACTAAGATGTAGAAGGTTAAGGGTGATAGTTTATTTAAAAGCGTTTACTTTTAATCCTTCGAATTACCAAAAGTGGGAAAGGCTATACCACGGCGTGTCGCTAGAATATGTTTCTTGTTTGGTTGTTTTCAGGTTGGGAAAAACAGTACACCAAACCTAACAAACACATAAAAATTAACATAAACTAAAAACAAACTAACAAGAGTGAAAGTTCTTACAATGACTTGTGGCGTTTTGTGATAAGATGATAAACGGTTATTGCGTTAATGGTTTCCAATGGTTCAAATCATTTACCAGGGCCTTTGAATGGCTAAATGAGGCTTCTGCCACTAGATGGCGCCACCAAGCGCCAAATCCTATGGAAGATTTGAAATCTCCAGGGTGAATAACCTTATGTCCCATAATCATAAGGGTCATTTCATGTCTCCAAATGGGTACAATTGAACTTTACTACTTTTGAGAAAAGAGCGACAGTTTGCCCTGACGCTTCGCCGCAGGTAAAAATACTAAGCGACCTAAACGCCCACCCATCCC
Source organism: Ceratothoa steindachneri (assembly GCA_963969495.1). Lineage (NCBI taxonomy): Eukaryota > Metazoa > Arthropoda > Malacostraca > Isopoda > Cymothoidae > Ceratothoa > Ceratothoa steindachneri. The sequence goes on along the minus strand of OZ018327.1, from coordinate 28,159,761 downwards.
AAGTTTTATTTTGACACTTCAAAACAAGATATCAATGACAACATGGCTGCCAATCTATTTTTCGTTATAAGTAAGCGCTTTCATTTGCCTTGGAGTTGTTCATCTTTAGAATTATCTCCATTTCCCACTAAGTTTGACTTCTTACTTAAATTAAGCCAATATCTTTTACTTCCTATTTATTATCATTTATATCTCATATTTTACATCTTTCTCGCTCTCAACTCATTTTTCTCTCTCCCTCTCACTATGAGGAAGATGAGAAAGGGAACAGCTCTTTTTATACAATTGGTTTATTAGAATCATTTTGCTACAGCCGTAGAGAATGTTTGGTCATCATCCCTTAGAAATGATAATTATATATCTCTACAAATGAAACGCTGCCTTGGACAGCCGTTCGCCCCTCCACCACCCCTTGGCTTCGATCGCCTGAAAAATCAATACAAATTACGGAAATATAAAAGTTCGAAACTGTTTACTTTGGGCCTTAACGAGAACTAACTAAAGCAAGAAAATCAAAATTTAATAATTATTTTAAGGAATAATTTTTTTTTGGCCTTAGTAGCAATTCAAGTTGCAAAATAATTAGAATTATAATTGACATAAAATTTATGGGGAGAAAATTTCTCAAAAATATATTCTGTAGCTTTCTTTTTATTAAAAAATAATTACGTAGTTACTCACAATAATTCGTAGCATCAAGAATGAATGATATAGGATAACAATCTCGAATCTATCGGCTAAAAACAATAGAGGAGACAGTATCTTAAAATCGGGAATGCTCTTTATTTATACCCTATAATCGAAGAGATTTTCCACCTAGGTTTACATTCTAACTCCTTAAACAACAATTTAACTCAATTAGCTCCATAATATCTATGTATATTTTCCACCATATATAGTTTTATTTTGTTTTGTTCCACTGAAAATAAAATTAAAAAAAGTACCTCAAAATAGTTGAAAGAATAGGTACCATAAGAAAAAAAACTTGCCTATTTTAGCGTAAGTTGAAATTCAATGAAAATCTCTTAGATTACCATTATTTAAAGGTTTCTTAAATATTCTTGTATCTTTATTAAAAGAATATGTACTAATGAACACATATATTGTTGCAGGTGAAATTGCAGTCTGTGAAATCTTGAATGGTTCATAAGAAGGTACGTGGAATGTTCTCAGCTTGATATAGTCTAGATAGAGAGAAATATTTTGTTAGTTACTTCAGACCCCCACGCCCAAACAACTGGGCCTTAGGAGATTTAGGAGATGGTTCATTTGAGTGGTATTCAACTTATTTTACTTTGTGTCCTCCGGGTTCTGTTTAGTTAAACCCGGAAGCAGTAAGGAATACCGCCACGGCGGCGCTCTTCTCCAAAGGCCCCCAACTGGAGTGAAATGATTGTAGGCTCCGAGGTGTTCTAGGGAAGGGCAGGTGAGGATGAGATGGGTGGTGTCTTCTGTCAGTTGGCTGTTGCAGGGGGAAATTCAGAAGGGGGGGGGGGCAGACTCTAGTCTGTCTTTGTATTTGTCTAGTGAGGGTGGTGTCCTGATCGTAGGCGGGCCGGAGAAAGACTAGTTCGGCGAGCCAGGGTGGTTTCCAAATGGTGGATGTCGGGTTGGACGCGTTGAGGCAGGGTGTAGTTTTCAATGGTATTCAAGAATAACAGATGAAAACTTATTAAAAATTTATTAATAAACTGTGGGAGTTGAAATTCCCAAGATTGCAGGGAATCCAGAACTATTCAAGATGTCTCGAAGATCCTTTTATTAACAGTTATTTTGACTCTGCGATTGGTGACCCAAATTGACAAGATTTCCTCTTAACTCAATTGAGCAAATTCGTGACTCTCGGGATAGACTTCCATGGATTGAGTCTTGTAGAGGAATAATATAGATGAATAAATTGGTATCCCTCATTTGTATTTAACCAAATTTCTTCTGCTCTTTGTATGGGATGAACTTTAAATAATAATTATTTAAACTATTTTGAATATAGATTGCGATAATAAAGCCCCAATCGAGCTAAAACTACGATCTGTCACGTTTCAAACAAAAGGTGTTTAACTTTCCTAGAAATCCGTAAATACCCTTCCATGTCTCTTTTTTCTGTTTCCTAAATTAATACACATTTCAAGTTGGGCTTTGATGTGGACATTGGCCCGTGTCAGGGCCCTTCTACATGAAAAAAAGAGAAAAAATAAGGCTTGAATCTTTTTCCTAACCAGTGAAATTTACTCTGTGGTCACACGTATTTGTACTTGATACGATTTTCTTCCTCTAGCATTAATATCGTTATTTGCCTTTAGCCCATTTTGTTCTCTTAAATTTCTTTGTCTATTTCATCAAGAGTTTCTCTCTCCATTCTTGGATTTTGTGGAAAATGTGGACAATCATTGCCACTAGCATTGTGACGCGATCCTGTACATCGGTTAACATTCATACCTTCCAATATCTTGACTATGTATGTGAATAAATCTTTTACTCTTGTTTTATAATATTCCTCCAATTCTAGTATGGAACTTATTTGTATTTTCCATACGTGTTTCTGTTACCTCCATCATTCTGTCTCTCTTGAGCACCTTAGTTTTTAGTCGTTTCCATTAGTTAATCAAATAAATGACTTGGAACTCCGTTGAAGTCACTCATTCTTTGATTTCTCTTTTCTTGTCTGTGTTTCTGTAACTTTAGTGACAGGCATCCATTTTATTTCATCTGATAAGCTTAACCAACCAGTGAAAATGATCTTTTTTATCCTTAATAAAATATTATCCTAAAATTTTAGGGCATACTTTAGGAAAAAAGTGCATATGGAATTGTGCAAAATATGATCAGAAACTAAGATTAATTAACACAAAAAATACCCAGGGAGAAACGTTGCCAAGTCTCCAGATACGAATCAATTATTTCGAACAGCCAAGAACGACTTGCTAATTAAGCATCATCTGAGTGTGGATTTTAGCAGAGGTGATGGAATGAATTAGGAAACCGAAACTGAAGTAAAATATTACGCAAGTTAACGAAAGGAGAGCACAGAAAAGGGATGAATAGTAGAAGAAGGTCTAGTGTGGAGAGGTCGAGGAGAGATAGGGCGGTTTGACCTCATACACTTGAGGAATGCGACACTAGTAAAATATATGAGAGTGAGCTTTTGAAGGAGTAAATATCATGGGATAGAGGCCAGTGAAAAGGTAACTAAGGTCACAATATGATAGATGACAGACATTCTGTTCGTGTCTGTCCATCAAGAGGTCGCAAGCTGAAAGAAGTGATGACGGTATACAACAGACACCGATTGAAAATTAGTTACAATTAGCTGTGAATTGTTTTAGGTAAAGAAAGGCAGGTTGAATTCAAGTGGCTGAGAGTATCAGCGATCAAAGGATTACAACATCGAGATGTATATGAACAAACGTGGCGCCGTTTGTTTCCGTATTGAACACTCTTGCGTCCTCTGGTTTTGCTTACTTGCTTCCTGATGGCGATCTTTGGTATCTTGATTCCATACTTCTTGCTTATGACCTTTGGTCGTTTGCATTCCGAGGGAACGCCCTAACAGAGTGACGTGGGAGTGTTCCTCTATCATGGGCAAAAAATCTTAAATTATACCATGTAAATTAACGTATGGTTGTCAAGGACGCCTACATTTAACGACTTTATACAGTAATTTACTTTTAACTGACTTCTTAAGGGTTTGGAAACCTTGAATATTCCTTCCCTAAGACCGACCATTTGACCCCTCACCTCACCTCCTATATATTCCTTGGGAGACGGACACAATCCTTCAAAGGATGGGAAGGACTAGTCGCAGATGGCGGATGCTCTGAGCTTGCCGATCTAGGAAGAAATTAGCCTCTACACCTCATCACACACAGAACCAATCACAACTTGCCTTTCCATGTCATCATACACAGAATTAATCACAACTTGCCTTTCCATGTCATGATACACAGAACCAATCACAACTTACCTTTCCACGTCATGATACACAGAACGAATCACAACTTGCTTTTCCACGTCATGATACACAGAACCAATCACAAATTGCTTTTATACGTAATCATACACATAACCAATCACAAATTGTCTTTCCACGTCATCATATACAGAACCAATCATAACTTGCCTTTTAACGTAATCATACACAGAACCAGTCAAAACTTGCTTGTCCACGTCATCACACACAGAACCAACCACAACTTGTCTTTCCACGTCATCATACACATGACCAATCATAAATTGCCTTTCAACGTAATCATACACAGAATCAATCACGACTTGCCTTTCCACATCATCATACACTTAGTGAATCACGAAATGGCTCTCTCTTCCTTACCTTGCCTCTGCGCTCACAGCCTTAGATCCCCCCCCTCCCTTCGCCGGGACCTACCGAAGGGTATCTGTATCAAAATAACACTGGATACAAGGAAGGTTACCACTCACTCGTTAGGTTCAAAACAAAGTACCACCCCCCTACCTCTCCCACCACCGATCATTGACACCTTGATGCTTACGGACTCGCTAGAGATTTATCTCCTGATCTTTATGCGAATTTCATTATCAAAGGCATAACCACCGAAATTATTAACTAGACTAACCTTAGGCTATATTAAAAATTATTAATTGAGCCGAAAAGGAAATCGACAACAAATCAACAAACCAAAAGCACAAAGAAAACAAAGAAGAAAAAAGAGACTAAGATAAAAAAAGGCACGTTCATGCGCCGGAGGCAACCTCGCTCCTTCAGTGGCCCTAGTGTGCAACCAATACCCCAAACCTAAATACTATGGATAAGGGCCGCTCCTTCCTAAACCCAATCCACATTTATGACTCCGCTAATCCGTCCTGAGTGCAAAAGTGAAGCTGTAGCGACCCCATTTGTCCTGGAAACGAGACAGATATCGCGCTCGAAGCTCCCAAGATTCGGACAGTCAACAAGAATGCGCCGGACAATCTGGTACAGAGTCCCACAAGTGTCTCCGATTATGAGAGTGGCAAAAAATGGAACGGAAGCTGCCGAGGCATCGGTGGGTCGGTCCACAGGAACTATCAGGGCGCAACGAGACGCAACCAAGAATGGAAAAGCCTCCAATGACAAATTAACTAAATAATAAGTATTTTATTAGCCATTATACTGGCATATTTATACCACCTACGAGTATTCTTAATCACGACTCTATTGGGAACTCTCCACGTTCCCCATACATACCCTTTTTCCATTGTTTACTGGCTCCTGTAAAATTGCCTATTTATATTGCTCTCATATTTAATCTTGCCTTTCCACATTTAGTTCTACACTGAATGCTCAAAGAATTAATAACATCTAACCTAAGCTAATCAAAACTGACCTAAGATAGGTTAGGTTAGTCAATTTAGTTGTTAATTACAAAGCCAACAAACAACTCTATTTACAGAAAAGAGTTTAGCATATGAAGTGATTTTCTCGAAATAAGCATAAAATTAAATTGTCATTATCGTCCGCATATGTTTATATGCGGACGATAATGACAATTTAATTTTATGCTTATTTCGAGAAAATCGCTTCATATGCTAAACTCTCTTCTGTAAATAGAGTTCTGCAGCTTCTATGCTATGAATCTCTGGATAATTTAAAAATAAACATTTTAAAATTCTAAACAGTGCAAATATGTTATTTATTTAAAGAACTAATATCTACGGTAGTATTGACCTCACACGTCTCGTGCATTCAGCCACATAGCTGATCCCGCACTACCCAGGCTTCTCTCCGCGAGAAATGCGCCCATTAATTAGAAAAGATACGACAATTTAATATAAGGGAGAACCAGGCAATGGCTTCGGCACTCCCCCCTAGTGGGGAACTTTCGCTTCGCTACTAAGATTAAAATTTAAAATCTAAAAAAAATCCGCCATGGTTAAATTTTTATAAATTTTCTGAACTTTGCCAATTATAATAATTTAAAAAGGAACTCTAAACTAAATTTCCTCCCTTTCAAAATAACACGTTGCTAAAATATAGAGTTATAGATAGAAGAAGATATATGAAAATAAATTTTCTGAACTTCACCATTTGTAATTCTTTGGATTTTAAAAAATTCACAAAATTTCGATACTTATATTTATTTCTGAACTTCACCATTTTGTTTTTTTGATATTATAAAAGAATTATTAGAAATAACTTTGATAAAAAACATAAGTCATAACCAAACTCAGATGAACTTATTATTCAAATACTCAAAAAAATCCCCTTCTTAAATTCTAGAGTTAGTGAAGTGATGATGATGACAATTTGCTAAAAAGAATTTGTTAAATCTCATTTCTAATAAGTTTAATTTTTATTAAAAAAATATTAACTGTGATACACCGTTTTACTTTTCAATCTAGAAGTGCAAGACTGTAGCAGGTGTGGTTGCCAGGTAGAATCAAGGTGTAAACCAGTACCTAATACTTTGTGCGATGACCATTTGCTGGTAGAATCCTCAACCAAACATCTTCGCATGAAATCAGTCAAGACCCAATATTATTGTGCCAGCTCCCCGCAATGGGGGTACCACGTGAAGAATAATACATCTGGCCCAATGAGATGTAGAAAATCCTAACCGTCCCAGTGTTCATGCTATTCTCAGACTATATTGAGACTACCTGGGGTTTATTTCTCTGCACATCTTTTGTTCATTTGTGTCACTTTCTTTCTCATTTATTTTACTTGACCGGAAGCTAATTAGGCAGGCTAGTCGTTAACCAGTCATCGATTATTCGTCCCTCACCAGGGCAGGGATGGGCTTTAACGTTCTCGGTTTTTGTGAGGAAAGTTGATTTTTAACATGACCACGATTCCCCCACCCCCTTTCCGAGTTATAACGCCCCCTCATTTTATTTTTCATCATTATCCTTTATTATCCTTATACTCCTGATTGGGGATATCAGGTTTGGTGTAGGCGGCCTTTCGGTGGCTGATATTTTGGGGGATTTCATGCCTTTCTGGCCCCAAATCCCGCAGTTCTTGTTTGCCTTCGAGCCCCAATGTCTGTAGGGAGATGTGCGGCTATTTGTTTTCCAAACATCTCTCCCTACAAACTTTCTCCTGGTTGCCCTGTGGTGGAGCGAATGTGAATGTGTGTGTGAAGGGCCATTCTCCCACCCCTTTCCCAATACCCTCTCTTACCCTCTGTAAGAATGTGTGTATGAATGGGGATATATTTTTTTTCTTATTTATATATATAATATATTGGGGATTCCATGTTTTGGTTAAGAAGTTTTTCTCTCTTTGCAGATAGTTTATTGATAGAATTCTTTTTACGGAAAAAGGCACTATATTAAAATAGATAAATATTACCTTCCTTGTGTAAAGTGGCTGGCGTTCTAGATTTGGAAAATACAAATTAAAGATATTGTATGTCCCATTTGTAAGGAGGAGGGCTTCTATATAGTATCAATACTACAGCAAGATCTCTTAACATTATTACGAGCTCGGAGGCGCCAGTTTTGTTTATAAGTTCTAGGCATTGTGATCGCTCGAGTGGCGGCTGGCAGGACTTCCCCTCTTTGTACCACGTGAAATCTTTCCTTTTGTTTGTTTATTGATTGTTTGTTGTGGTCGCAAATACCTGTTTTGTTCGATTTTGTATAGAATTTTTTTTTCAGATTGGTGGTAGTTTTGTTTTGTTTTTCATTTAAATATAATAGTCTGAGTGTTTATAAATATTCGTAAATATTTAGCCCATATTTTTTCTAAGTAAAGGACTGTACATACAATCCGTTTTATTTCTCCCTCGATTTCTCCCGCCCGAATTAGTGTAGGAAGCGGGTTGGATCGATTGGGGTTAGTCTAGATTTTCGTACCGGTATATTTGGCAACCGAATAGGGACGTAAGATCTCGAAACCGAGAGCGTGACAGGATTGAATTGCAGGCCACACCCAATTAGAGTGACAGGTAGTTTGGTTGTTTTTCCCCTTTTCTATCATTTTTGCTAGCTGGGAGGATGGCTTCTGTGGAATAGGGCCTCCATGATGAGATTGTGAGTCTGATGCTGGAGTTGAAGCAGAAAGAAGAGGAATGTATGATGTTGAGGAGTGTGATTGAGGGATGGAAGAGTGATATGATGAGTATTGATGAGAAGACAGACAGGATGAGGAAAGAAATGAACGAGAGACAGAAGAAGGTTGACCAACGAATGAAGGACCTGTATGACATGATGAAGGGATCAAGACCTGCCCAAGGATCCTCAACTCTGACCTCTGCTCCGACCGAAGGGGACAAGACTAATCGAAACAATGGGAGTGTGTGTGAGTCTAGAGAGGATAGAATGATTGTGAGTGATAGGAAGGACGGAGAATGGAAGAGAGTGGAACGCAAGAGAAGAATGTAGACTGGGTCAAAGGGGAAGGATGTGAAAGTGAGAGAGAAGAGTGTGGACTCATTGTACTCGGATGAAGGAGAGAGTAATGGTATGATTGGTATGAGTGAGAGTGAGGGCAGCTCAATTGAGAGTAAAGTGAATGTGGGAAAGGGTATTTTTGATAAGGAAAGTGCCAAAGGTGGATAGGTTTAGGGTGCATGGTGGAAAAAGCGTGGAAGAATTCTTCGGGGAATTTAAGTGGTATTGAAAGCTCAAGTACCCGGAGGATAAGGAATACTGGTTCTATGTTTTGAGGGAATGTTTAGATGGAAAAATATTCGAGTTTTTCCGTGTGATGACGAGTGTAGGGGAACCTAGGTGTCGTAGAATGGACTCTCGACGATATACCATATATAACTATTCATTGAGGGAACTTATTTAATTATCTTTAGAGTGCTTGGATGTCTGGGTTGACCGATATTATTTATCTTCGATATGCTTAAGAAGTGGAACTGAGCTCAAGGATAATAATATTGCTATCATTAATAAAATAGAGTTTTATTAATAAAAACTATCAACAACACACGAAACGGAAAATATTGACATAAACAGAGAATGGAAAGGGTCGTGGGGAATCTAGCTAATCCGAGGATTAAGAGCGATTTAAAAAGGTAAAACAAATATAAAGTTAAAGGGATGGGATGGTTCCCTAAACCATTCAAAGCAGAGGATAGGGTTGATAAAAGGGTTAAATACTCAAAGGTAACGTTTAGCTTACGTAAATACACTTGTTGTGCAGAGTAAGGCGACGTGAAGGAATTTCCGGTCCGCTGGCGAGTTCCAGCCGAAGGGAGGGGAATTAAATGATCCTGACGTGGCGTCTTGTGAATGAGAACCGTTTCTTGACGAACGGGCTTGAAGAACAATGGCTGCTCTACGTTGTTCTCTTCTAAACAACAGGGGGGGGGTAAGAACCGTCTCTTGTCTACGGGCTCGAGAACAATGGCTGTTCTAATGTTGTTTTCTTCTGAACAACAAGGGGGAAGGGTGAGAACCGTTTCTTGGCGAACGGGCCGGAAGAACAATGGTTGTTATACGTTGTTCTCTTCTGAACAAAGGGGGGAGGGGGTGAGAACCGTTTCTTGTCAACGTGCTCAAAAGAACAATGGCTGTTCTAACGTTGTTCTCTTTCTGAACAACAGGGGAAGTCTTGTGGACTTGGCGTCACGAAGACTCGAACCTTGGCAC